>CM073764.1:137710923-138038423 GCA_037127475.1 Arma custos | reverse complement strand
CTCGGCAATAAAAGTCCATTAAAATAATATGACCAATAAAATAACATTATTTAGCAAACTTTAACTTAAAATGTAGAAAGGAGATAGTTGGGGGGTGCAGTAAAAAAAAAACACTGAATAAGTACTAGACTTATAATTATGTGCCGACGTTTCGACCTACAGTGTTGGTCATCTTCAGGGCTATTTGGAGAGAGAAGCCGTTGGGTGCACCGGCTGGCTGGCTTTAACTTAAAATATTAAATGATTTTACTTATCTAATTATAATTAAAACTGTTAAAAAACTAAAAACGATTTTTCACCTTTAAAAAAAGTTCGTTCAAATATGCCATCCTCTAAATTTTCTAGATTTTTAAAACCTAATATATTCGGAGTTTCTTATTAATAAACAGTGATAATGATTCATTATGATGTTGTAGAACTTATCGTTAAAAATATTATTGATTTGTGTCATTCTATTGATGACACATCGCGATGCAGAATATTGTTAGTTTCCTGAATTTTGTTCTCAAAAAGTATAGTAAGGCTAGTAAACGTGCTAGAGACAGACCGAGGCGTAGTTGGGAGGATTATATGTGTACCTTCCGGATTGGGATTTGGTTTGGAATCCTTAAATGGGTTTCTAAACAGCGATCAAACCTTAGATTTCGCTGTTATATGTATTATTATTTGTAATGATATCATTATCATTATCACATTAGATTCATATTAAGGTAATGTATTGAAGCAATAATGTATAAATACAACCAATGGAGACAAGGGTTTGAAATATTTTCCTAGTATTTTGAGAAGTCTGCATTGAATCACTTCTATAACCATTCAATACCTGTAGAGATTACACCAAACAAAGAAAATGTAAATTACAAACTCATGAAGGGTTTTAAGTTCAGCATTTGGGAGTTTCACCGTGTACTATGTCTACGTCACGAGTTATTCCTCATATTAAGAGCACGAATTTAATAAATGATGTGTGAGCCACAGAAGATCTCCAAATCCCGCAGGTTCGATTTAATAATAACTAATACAACAATCAAGCGTAGAGAATAGGAACATTTTTTCTCGATTTAAACACAACCCTGGTCTGCATCATTGCGATATTAAACACAAGAAATGATTGCAAGTAATTCTAAGACGTTAGATTTCGTTGATCCCAATACCTGGAAGATGAATTCCATTGAGGCGACGTCATCAATAAACCTTCGACTATTGCATTGCTATTTGCAGGTGTAACTATAGTCCGATGTCAATGGAGCCAGGATTCCTTGAGGGATTCCAGGCGCAGCGATGAATACGGATGTCATGGAATAATGTTCTGGAGTCGACGGAAGGGAAAGAGGAATTGGATATCTTTGTCCATCTCATCTAGTTATCATCCACAAACATGTATATCTAAATTAGGTTTCTCATTAAATTATTATATTGTTATCGATTCTAATAAATTATACCATTGAAGGAAGACACAATATCACCCAAACCCACTCGTTCTTCCGCTTTCCTACTCCCTGTTACCTGGACTTGATAAGAAAATAATAAAAAGACATTGGCTTTTTATTCCAAAACTCGATGATCATGTAGAAAAGCGAAGAGAAAGACACTTCGGTCAAATTTGCTGAATGCGCAATTACGCAGGTGCAAATGAAAATTAAATAATAAATAAATAAAATAAACGTAATATTTATTATTAAAATAAAAATAAGTCTTGACTTATATTAACTCAATCTGAACAATCTGTCTTTAGTCTACTAGTCAGTCTAGTAGTCAGGTGACTTCCGATAACTTCTTCATTTGTAATGTTCATCATCATCATTTCCAGAGGAGACGTCGCTGGAGTATCGTATTATTGTTGGGCGAGGGGAGGTAGCAATGACAGCCTTCTCGATATTTTCGCTGGGGAGGGTGAATGAATTATTCATGAAGGATTGTTTTGAAGAGAGCAGAGAGTAGACAGCTGTCTTTCGTCGCAGACCGCGCCTGTCCTAGATCTCCGGTCGGAATCGGACATTTCTCCCAGGAGGAGGATCTTTAAGGATGGAAGGATAGATAAATATGATTAAGGAGACGGCTCTGTGATAGAGGGCCATCAGGTAGAAACGGGCCGGGTTGCCGCGGAATTAATGAAATTGAGAGAGCAACTCGGCCTTTAGCAACATTTCAGAATCGTCTAGGGTCTATAATATGACAATAACCATCTATTATACACACACACACACACAAACATATATATATATATACTACATATAATTTTACTACCAGTTCTTGAGAACTTGAGTCGGTTCATTTATTGTTTGTGTATTTATTTAACATCATTATGCCGCTTTGAATAATCGGACGATGCTACAGTGGGAGCTCTAAATTTTGCCTTCCCAGGTTTAATTAGGATAAGGATTTTTAACGAACACCTGACATCGAAAAAGCTCGGGATAACCATTTGTCGCCCCTTCCGAAGGACGGCATAACCAAGTATTTTTTACTCCCTTTAAAAAATCCTAGGGCCACTAGCCAGGCTACGAATCCGTGGTCGTGGACTGGCAAGGCAACTCAGTGCTCTACAACTGAGCCACTCCGTTCCTTCATAATTCAAAATTCGAAAATAAAAAACCGAAATGAACCGATTCAAACAGCTCTCAATACACACAGAAATAAAAAAACATACATTTAAATTTGACACACTTAAAATAATAAAGGACGAAAAAAATAGTTTCAAATGCTATATAAAGAAATGTTTACAATGGAAGTTGATTATCTTTGTTGATTATCAGTGTATTCGTCAGTTAATATTGACTAGAATTGACTATTTATCTTTGTTAATATGATAATTTTTGTTAATCTTGAAAATGATAATTTTTCTCTTTTAATATACCAGTCTCTAATCTCAACGCACATCACTTCGTTGAACGTCCTCGGCGTGATAATTCAATACATTGTTGAATTCCATCGATGCAAATAGTGCTGGGTTTAGAAACTTACTCATGCTGTCCTCATTTTGAAAGAAACGGATATATGAATGGAGAATACCTTGACCCATCAATCAGAGGCCATGTCATTCATGATTTGAAAGGAAATGACCCTGCAACCGATCGATATGAAGTTCCAAACCAAATAAATTTATTTATTTCTTTAATGGAAGATCCAAGAAGAATATATTATTAGGCTGTCGATGAGAAGAATGCAGTTATGCAGAAAGTCCTCCCTGGTAAGGATATCGAAGGCCGACCGGTCGCCGATGATTCGGACACGAAACTGCGTGGTTAAGCCAACCCACATCTTCGTGTCAAGGCCTCCCGATCTTTTTCAGGTTCGAAGCGATTGTCCGAGTGGCCGTGGAGCATCCGATAATAGTTTACAAGAGGAAACAATTCTCGTGCTAAGAAAATTAATTCTAAGTATGGAATGCAATGAGCCGAATCAGCATTCAGGAACGATCCGTATAAAATTAGCGGATTAAGGTCGCTATTGTCACTAATGAGGATACATCTGTATCGATAATCATTTGGAATCGATTATGTTTAATCACAGATTAACAACAGTACATGTTTATTTTTTTTTAATTTATCCGAAACTAGATTACTCGTCTCGTTATTTAATACATGAGTAATTAGGGCCAAATTAAAAACCTCTACCTCCAGTCTCTTTCTACAGTCCATGAAGGGTTTTTAATTCAGTACATGTTAGAGACTGTACTGTTTCTTAGACAACGTTTGTGCAGGGAGGTGATTTGTCCGAGATCAAGATCAAGATCGTCGGGAGGATTATATTTGGCTTATAATCAATAAATGGCTTGTTTGTAAGAAGCATTCATCAGAATTTTTTTTATGTTAAAATTGAATGGAATACAATAAAATAGACTCGGAACCTCGGAACCATACAGTCTAACACATGATTTACGTAAAATAGGAGGCGTTATAACTTTGAAGAGGGTAAGAATAAATAGTACATCGGAAACAAAATTGAATATTAAACATAAAAAATAATCCATAATTTTTTTTCGATTGTTTTAATTTTTAAATATTTTTTTTTTGAAGAGAAAAGATGGTACTTGTGTCTTACTTTGTTGGTTACTTTTGCCAACTTGTTCGCATGCGCGAGCAGTTACATTTTGTAACAGTTATATTTCTAACAGCTGATTTGTTCTATGTTTCTTCTTGCTTACTGAGTTTTGATTATTGCTGATTTATTGTTTGTTATTTATTGTTTGTTTGCTAGTTTATTATAGATTTTTCGTTGTTATTATTTTAGTTACTTATTTAATTAGTGTAAAATGCTTATTTGGGATTTGCTGACAACAGAAGAACAAGCTATTATTTTTTTGCAGGAGCGAAATATTTTACCAAAACAAAGAAAATGTAGCAATTCCCATGAAATGAAATTGTATTGTGGTGAACGTTTCTTTTCGAAATGCAATTAAAATCTTGATATTGAAGTGTGTTTCGACGCATTTTCCATCTAAATGCGATTAACAAATTTTTTGTCAATAAAGTATTGTTATTTTTCACAACTTATTTGTTTTAATTATAGTGATTTATTATTATTTGTATTTTTTAATTGTTCATTGTCCATTCTTGTTTAATAAATTGTTCATCATATATTACATTTTTAAATATTTTTTTTTTAAATAATTTTTTATTATTGTGATTTTTCATTACTTTTATTTCATAATTGTTCATTGTTGTTTAATTAATTATTCATTATTATTATTATATTCCATTTTTCAATAAATTCTTTTGATTTCTAATTGTTGATGATTTTTTAACTCTAATAAATACAATGTAACTGTTAGAAATGTAACAGTTACAAAATGTAACTGCTCGCGCATGCGAACAAGTCGGCTAAAGTAACCAGAGCTGCGTTAAGACACAAGTACCGAAAAGATTTCCCCTGGCCGGGATATCATAATTGTTATTTTTTTTTCAATATAAACTATATTATATTACTTACTTCATTCAAAATATTTAAATTTTCAATCATTAGTAACTATAGTTATAGTAAAAAAAAAAAAAGAAATGCTGTCATGAGATCTGCCGACAGTAGTTAAAATTCAAAACTTTGGAATAACTGTGTTCTTTTATCAATTTTCAACTTCATAATTTTTAAATTGAAATTATTATTATTCACATTTATTGACATTCCAATCAGTAATTATATACACTTTCAAGTATTTTATTTATTAATCAAAACATACAAGGGACTGTAGAAACTCAATATAAAATATTTTTTATAATTATTGGTCAATTTTTTTGAGTTTTAAATATTTTCTCTTAAAAAAAAAATGAAAATATTTAAATCTAAAAAAAATTGATCAATAATTATATAAAATTATAAATAGTAATATGACGTAAGTCAATAAGATCCTAAAATTAAATTAATGTTCAAAGAACTTCGTTCTAGTGTATTCATCGCAAAAATTGCGAGAACACGAGGACATGGGATCGGATAAGAGAAAAGATTTGTCCTCTGCCGGCAGGCGGCCTTGGTGGCTCAATTGGTAGAGCGCTGTCACGGAGAGACAAAGGTTCCGGGTTCGAATCCCGGCCGAGGGCCTGTCTTTTCTCATTAATATAAAATATATCGCAAATTTTAATAATACGAAGAAACGAAAATTTTAATTAGTTATTGATGCTTTAAATTATAATAATTGGTACGCACTAAACGAATATAAACCGATCTTTTAATTAAACATTATTGTTTATATATCGATCAAATTATAATATTTAAACTAAAATTATTTAAAACAAATTGTATAACTCACATACAGGCCGCTATGCGACGCAAATCTCAATCAACGAGCATGTCAGTGACACGAACCGATAAGTTTTTCCTCAACTAATAATCACTCAACATGGCTAAAGATGTTTTCATTTAAAAATATTAAAATAAGGATTTTTTTTTATTTTAACCTAGGAACAAAATTATATTACATTTTTGGCGTTTAAGAAACGATTTTCATATTTAGCCCGCGGTATGAAAATTTTATGTAGAGTAAAATCGAGCGTTAACTAATAGTGGCCCGTTATGTTTCTTTGCGCAACGTGCTTTGCGCACCTTTCACTTTTTTCTCGCAAAGATGGTATTATTCGTTTTACATAAGAGATGAAAATTAAAAGTTAAATTCCGGTTAAATTAATAATAATAGTTTAATATTTTAGTTGATATTGTTCCGAATATTAAGACAATTAAAATTTAATAAATATTAATAAATGTAACTATTACAATAAAGTGACCGAGTACGATTTACATCAATGAAGACTGGGGCGCCGACTTTCGCTATTTCGGTTTCAATATTGCGTCAAATACAAACAGACGTGTTTTGCATACATTAGCCCAAGGCGTGCTACTCATAGTTAGCATCGACGAGGGTTAAGGGCGTTTTGGACTACTTTCATGTGAATAATATATAATTACAAATATATCGATAGACAAAATTGATTGATAAAATATTATAAATGGTAATACAAAATTACGATCATATCGAAGCGAATACGAACTCGAGAAGTGAGGCAAGAGAGGCAGGCGCGGAATGGTTAATTTAGCGCGACCAGAGCTTTCTCCAGTCTGTTGTCACAATGAGCCAATGTAATCGATTTTACCTGCAACCACTGAGATCATCCTTACGGCTATCGATTCCTCTCGTACTATCGATAACATCCCAGGTCGATATCCTCTCAGATTCTGTGGGGCTATGAATATGCACGTGTTGCAGATTTGAATATTTAAATACGACGAGGTAGGAACAGATCATAGCCTTGTAAAATTAGTTCGTTCAGGATATCGTGTCGTGTTTTCGTAAATATATCTGTGTCACGGAGGTAAAGGATAGGACACCATGTTCGCATAATAGGTAATTAAATTAAACTGTCATAAATAAATACTATGATCAATATTTCTAATTACTTATCAATGCCCATAAACATGTAAACTTTAAACTTTCGTTTTTATAAATTTTATTGTTTAAAGTTTAGGAAAACTGGCTCTCCTTAACATTTTTCAAAAATATGACATGGCCCTTTTTACCTCCGGGGCACATATATATTCCTATCCGACTTTCATAACTATAACGTTACGGGCGTAAGAAACGTGTAAACAACAATAATATACAAATAAAGAAGAACAAAACTTCAAAATACAAGTAGTTTATTTTTTATAATTAAGTCTAATAAAAATTCAAACAAGAAACAAAAATGCCTGCCAATATTTCACCTGTTCAAGCACCATCGAGCCAGAAAGAGAGTAATAATAAAATTTTACATATATATATTTATGTCAAGCACATTGAAACCTCTAAGATCAGGAAGGCACCAACAAGAGAAAAACTTACAGTTTAGTACAAGTACTGAACATTAAAATCATCAGGAAAAGATTAAAGGGGGTAAAAAAAAAAACTTAAATAAATATAGAACACAGTTATTCCTAAAAAACACAAATGATAGGAAATAGTTTTTTTTTTTTTTTTTAAACACTTTATTCAGACATTACAATCTGCCACTTGTGGGCAATAAGTAATGGTGCTATGAAGCTACAACCATTCCAAAACAAAACAAAAAAGTGGTATAAACAAAATAAAATAAGTCTAGATAAAAATAATAAAAATAAAAATAAATAAAATAATGTACACATTCAAACCCTATTTACAATTTTCCTGGGTCCCCGAACTAAGCTTCTTCCCCAGGAATGAGGGCAAAGCAGGAGTTCAGAAGGCCCTTGCCCCCTTTTCCAGCCGCGTCACTGGAATAAACTCCAATGGAAGCTGGTTAAGGGCGCTTCACACACACACACACACACACACAGGTCGTGAGTGGAGAATCTGGCCAGTGCCAGTACTCCAAATACCATTATTATAACAAGTCTCGGGACCATTGCCGGTTTAGGCGGCGGGGTGGATTGTATGGATGTGTGGAACTGGATAATGACTGAGCCAGGGGGTTGGGATGACAGGCAAGGTTTTGGTGAAAGTTTGAGAATTTAGTAGGGATGAGATCGAGGACGAAAGGAATGTTGAGATCATTATGGAGGGTTTTGTTGGAGACATAATAAGGAGCGTTGACAATAGTTCTCAGGACTTTTGGTTTGAAAGGATTGAATGCGTCTGATATTCGATTTTTTTGCAGTCCCCCACAGTTCCAGTCCATAGGTCCAGATAGGTTTGATGATCGTCTTGTATATTAGTAGTTTATTGTCTATTGAAAGATGGGAGGCCCTACATAGTAATCTGTATAGTTGGCTGAAACGTCTGTTAAGTTCTTGTCTTTTGAGTCTGGTATGAGGATTCCATGTAAGCCTTTTGTCTAGGAAGAAGCCAAGGTATCGTACTGTGTCGGAAATAGGCAGGATGGTTTCGATGAATTGGACAGAAGGACATGTTCCCCGGCGAAGTTATAGGAAAGTAGTTTAAAAAAGTCATAGAAACAAAATATAAGGAACATATAATTTATATACGATCTTTTTGTATCCGGCTGAGTTATCCGAGAATCGAACCAGCGTAGGTTCAGGCGCCAAATCGAACTAGACCAGATCGATTCGGTGATGAATAAATTTCTTAAAATCTGACTATCGAAAATTTACGAAGGTATAATAAAAGATAATTGGAAAACCTTCCCAAAAGCTGAAGAGATTAAAAAGAAATTTAAAATCATCTCCTGATATTTTAAGTTATGTTTCAAGATAATTACAAGAAAAATCCAAAAATCTCATTAAAAAATCCGGTTCAACCAGTTCATGACCAGTATTTCCTTTTCCATGATTGTATAATTAAAAACTATAATTTTCATTTTAGCAATGAGTAAACCCTTATTCCGAACCTACGTTCATAATGTTTACACTATACAATATATATTTAAATAAACAACGCATTTAAAAAACTCTCATAGCAATAGCATCTACACTGACCTAGCTCCCAAGACTGGGGTCATCGAGATCGAATCAGGAGAGTGCAGTTGCAATTAAGATGCGGAAGGAGTTAATTAAGATATCATGTGAGGAAAGGATTGAGGTCGGACAGGAAGAGATTTGATATTAGCATGGGTGGCAACCATGTTCGGCGGCGGCAGGCCTACCAACTGCCGGGGCATCCTTCACCTACATCCTGCGCGGGTCCTTGCTGAGGGACAAGAACAAAAAAAATATATTTATATTTGTGGACCTTAAAGGAATAAGAATTGTTTTGTTGAATAAATTTAAGAAGGGTGTTGCCTGCTTGAAATGCTTCATCAAACGTTTTTCAATATTATATTTAGAGATTAGATTATTATTAAATTGTATACTTGTATCCATGTTTTATTACACACATATCGAATGAGTTATTTACGAGGAAATACAATTTATATGTATACTGGAATATAGTTATGTATAAAAGAATCTATCCTGACCTTATCACCATTCTTCATCATCACATTTATTAATTGATTTGTTATTTTCGTTGAGAATAAAAAAATATTAATTATATATTGTTTAGGACTCCCACTATTGGATCGTCCGATTAGCCATGAGATAAATATACAAAAAATGGTTAATAATTGTATAATAGTTGTAATTGTAATAATTGTATAATGGTTAATAATTGTTTACTGTTTCTAAACCAACGATTGTGCAAGTTAATTTGGACAAGATCATATAACCCAAAAGTTTATTATTTTTTTATACGCGCCAGTTCCTGTTAAGAGCAGTCGTGGGCGCCCGGCACTCCTCTGGTGGTCGTCCATGGATGACCTCTGACAGCAAACGTTTTAGTCTTTCTTCCTCGCTCATCCTGGACATATGATCAGCCCATCTAAGTCAGTATCGTTTGATAAAATTAACCACATTATGCTCACAAACGAGGTCATATATTTCTTATTTGTCCAAATATTTTTCGTAGGATCCTCCGTTCGAATACATGCAAATTTCGGTACGCACCCTTCGGTCATTGCCCATGTTTCCGCTCCATTAATAAACTAAATCATTAAAAATAATCAATAAACTATATAGGATAGCAGTATTGGGGTTTTCTAATTGAGTGTGGAATTGTTAATGGTATTTCCGAATGCCCACTAAACTGAATCTAAGAAACCATCAAGTTCTTATCAGAAGAACGCCAAGGCCAAGAACTGTGACCGCCGCTGTCGACAGATTGCCATTAGTCTTCAGTTGACTTATCTCTCTTGTGTGGTCAGTGTTACGTCAGTGGTCACCACAGATCGCTATCTAGGAGGTTATTCAAGGTTTTCCAATAGGATAGTCATCCACTTAATGAAGAGATGATTAAGAAGAGCTATCAATTGATTTTGCTCGAATAGCGAGTCAGTGTGGTAGTCGCTAAATCTGGTAATACTAACTGAAAACATAGATGAAACAAAAGCGATTTCGTTGGTTTTTGGTTGTTTGTTTGTCCATTCAACGTCACATTTTGCTGCAATGGCTAATCGGACGATGCTACATTGGGAGCTCTAAATTTTGCCTATTCAGGTTTACTTAGGACAGGGATTTTTAACGAGTACCTGATATCGTACAGGTGTCGGACTACGACGTTCTTGGGCTTAGTAGTCTGTTACGCTAACCTGCGAAACACCTGAAAACAACTGAACATGCTACGAATCTGTGCTACTACGATCCATGAAGTTTCTTGGGTTCAGCAATTATTACAGACTGTACTGTTTAAAAGACAGCGGATGTACAGCGAGTTGATTCGCTGAGATTATGCTCAACGATCAGATATTCCCGCTATTATGAGTACCCATATTATAGATGCTGAGTGAGACCCAGGAGTGTCTCCATATCCTAAAGAATTCATCTTCGGGTTAACATAATACATGGATTATCTGCCAAAGCAGGATTTGAACCTGTAACCTTTGGCACGACAACCCAACGCTCTACAACTAAGCTACCCTACCCGCTATTTAGTTTTTTTTTTTATTGTGCTACAATTTTACGTGTAAAGTTTATTTCAGTCGCGGAGGCGGGGCACCTAACCGACTTTGTTAGTACCAAAGTGTTACTAACCAACCTGATTAAGAAGCCGGCTACCTTACATCAGTAACATAATCCAAGTTCTGTGTTCTATACATTTTCACACTATGGTTTTATAATGGCGGTATAAGATAAAAAAATATTCTTATTACATTCAAGAATACCAAAAATAAAATAAAACCATTTTAAGTTGAAGAAATTGGTCCGGGTAGAGGTCAGTGAATGAATTTCTCGTGTAATTTGAGAAAAACTTTATTGTTTAGCCTACGTTTCGACCTACTTTGTAGGTCTTCTTCAGGGCTATATGCAAAATACAGACAATATAAGAAAATGGTACAAATATACTAAAACATTTTAAATATAAATAAACCAAAAGAAGGTGAATACAGGCAAAAAAAAAATTGATAAAGATGTACAGTAAGGTAATTATGAAGGTTAAAATGTATGAGTGTATTATTATTATTATTATTAAAGTGTATGAGCCTGATTGTATTATCACTTACTTTACTTAAAACATACCTATTTTTTATACAATTGATATTTTACACTTATATAAAGTCTCTTCTTACATTCTCTTATGCAATTAATATTCTTTACACTAGTATAAAGTATTTTCTACCTATCAATATTAATACTGTATTTTCTAAAATATTTTTTATTTTCATTTTTATTTTATTTTATATAATTTGTGTTTCTAAATGTTTATAATTTTACAATTTTTATTTCTTCCTTTTTTATTACCTATAATTTTTAGTGCGTAATTCTTATCATTTTCTACATTTACCCATATCATTTTTATCATTTCACATTCCTAATTTATATTCAGTTTTTATTTTTTATCTGTGATACCTTATTGTTTTAATTTTCAACACTTTCTGTTTTATTATTATTTTCTTCATGATGTGGGTTACTACCCTTTTGGCACTTCGTAGTTTATAGTACACACTCATACATTTTAACCTTCATAATTACCTTACTGTACATCTTTATCAATTTTTTTTTGCCTGTATTCACCTTCTTTTGGTTTATTTATATTTAAAATGTTTTAGTGTATTTGTACCATTTTCTTATATTGTCTGTATTTTGCATATAGCCCTGAAGAAGACCTACAACGTAGGTCGAAACGTTGGCTATCAATAAAGTTTTTCTCAAATTACACGAGAAATTCATTCAGTGACCTCTACCCGGACCAATTTCTTCAACATATATAATCTAGGTCAACAATTATCATTAAAAAAAAAACACTTTAACAATAATACCTGTGTATTATAGGTATAGTACGGTCATCACATGGTAGAGAATGTACAATTTCTAAGCCAATGGTTTTACAGGGACGTGGTTTGTCTAAGATCACGCTCAACCGTCAGGGTTTGCCCCTAATTAAGGGTATCCAGTTTTAAGAGGCTGAATGAGGCCAGGGAATCCAACAGAACCGATCCTCAAGTGTTAAAATAATAAATAATTTATTTACCAAAGCTGGAGTCTACTGTTAAGTAAGTCAGCGCACACACTGAGCCATTCCGCTCCCGAACCAAATAAATATATATATCTTGCCCCTGCCAATTTCGAAATAATAATAGTAATAATAACTTGGATGCTGATACCATCAATCGATAAAAGAATACCATATTATTTCTTATAATGGTATTCACAATCCTATTTAATATGCTATATCGCCATATTAAATAGGATTCGCGGTCCATTCGAAGTGTTACTTTGTCTTGCTAAATACAGTGGCTCTATCTGTGATAATAAGATGGTGTTACTCTTATTTATTTTACTAATATTTTTATAAACTGGAGGTGGAGGACCACCCAATATGTTCCAATTCAATAATTGTTCAAATCAATCGAACCCACATAGTTGCATAATTATTTCATGCTTTTCTTTCTAAAAATTCAAATCTTTCTTTCCAATTAATTCAATGTTTTATGACACATTTTCATTTTTCCACCTCATTAAAGGGTGATCACTAAAAACGTTTATAATAAAGAGTGTTGAGGCCAGATGATGTGGTGACCTTAAACAGATTATTTGTTTTAATCATAAATTTTTTTTTTTTTTTAATTTATTTATTGATATCTACAACTGTATTACAATAATACAACAAGTAAATAGGCTAAGTGATATATAATGACAAGTAGAGAAACTACCCACTGGTAGTGCTCAAATCAAAGTTCAAGTAAGGAGGTCACGTGGCCATCTTCTTTTCAGACGCCTCGGAGGATTATCGGGAATTGAAGAGGAAGCTAGGTTTGAAACTAGAGGGTTTGAGTGGGAATGAAGTTTGCTATGAAAGGATAGATACCGGGTTCGGGCCAAATCAGCAACAAAAGGGACATTAAGGTCGTTATGGATGACTTTATTCTTAACAAAATAAGGAGCATTGAGGAATTTACGAAGGATTTTGGACTGTAAGGATTGGATACGAGAGGAATTCGATGGCTTGGTGGAGCCCCTTAGTGGAAAGCTCTACTCCGTAAGTCCAAATAGGTCGTATGATGGTCATGTAGATGAGTCTTTTGTAGTTAATTGGGAGCTTAGAGCGTTTGTCTAGTAAGTGTTGAAGTAGCCTGAAACGTCGAGCGGTTTCTTGTCTTTTCAGTCTTGTATGAGGATTCCAGGTTAATCGTTTGTCAAGGTGCAACCCTAAGTATCGGATCTGTTCTACAGGCACCAGAGGGATATTATTAAAGGATACTGAAGGGCAGGAAGTCATTGGTTTACGACGTAAGGTAAAAGTGATTTGATGCGATTTTTGAGAATTTATTTTAATTCTCCATGTTTGACACCATTTTTCAAGATCAGTGATATGGGATTGGAGGCTTTGGGATGCAATAACTGGATTGGTGTTGACTGATAATACACATGTATCATCAGCATACGTGGTAAGGATAGTATTAGGATGAGTTGGGATGTCAGCTGTATAAACTGTATAAAGGATTGGCCCAAGGATACTACCTTGAGGAGAATATTAAAATTAAATCATGTTTTCGTAAAAGAGAGAACATTTTCTCTTTTTTTCACATTTTTGTTTTTAATATATTTACAATCATTTAATTTAAAAGGTAATTAATTATTCATTTGTCTAGAGACAAGTCTAATATTAGTCATAAGTTTGAAAACATATGTTATAAAAGTGAAGAAAGAAAAACAAAAGCGGAGTCGATCGGCTTTAGTTAGCTCAGGCTGTATCAAGCCAGTGCTGGCACGAGCACATCGCAAGCTATAGCTCACAGTTGCACCTTGGGCTTGAAGAGATACTAATTTACTGCCCACCTGCAGGTGTAATTAGTTTAAACCTCGTCATCGATTCGACCAATTCGAATTGACCCAGTCTATCATCTCAACATCTTGGCTCGCCCTACCGAGAATCTACTATCTACTCCGACATACAAGCCAAACAGATAAACATTTATTTTTTTAATAATCGATTAATTTGAACATTTATTTATTTGTAATTAAATAGGGTAACATTTATTATAGTAAGATTAAATAATAATTGTTTTCTTTTTGATATTAGTTAGTTGTAATTTTATAATTTAGTCAGTAAAAGTAACTTTTCTCTTTATAAAAAGTTTAAATTGTTCATTTTAATTCAATCAATTGTTTTATTCTGTTATCAAAAGAATTAGTTATTTATAAAAGCGATTTATGTTATCAGTTTAATAAAAGGTGATGACAATCAAATGGCATGCGATCTAGACTAATTGAATCAGAATTTTTTTTGTATTGAATACTTCGGATCACTTCACAACATTATTTTTCTTCTGCTGAGGTTATCTCTGTCTCCAATATTCCTCCATGCGTTCACTGGTACCTTTCTTTTGACCCTGTATCCAGAGCTTCGTCCAACCTACTCTAGTATTTCTTCATCCTAAAACACTTCCAGATTTTTACTCTTCTTGTAAATTCACTATCTAACTCTGTGATGCACAATTCTTCCAAATCCTTCTTTACGTAATGACGTAGGAGTAATGACTCCTCTTTATCGTGGTCTTCTTTTTCCAAAAATAGTCAAATATTTGATTGGGCGGTCTATTCTTGTTCATTCTATACAGATGTCCTCGGAATGGCGGCCTCCTCTTCTGCATACTATCCGGAATTCTTTTCCAGTTTCTGGTAGATTTCTCTGTTACTTCTCAGCTTACTTCCGTTTTCAACTGAACTGGACTGAACTTTCTTCTTTCTAGGACATCTATTTTTGAGATTGTGGCTCATCGACAGGCCCTCACTGGCGAAGGGACATTCCGTTTTTACAACTGTTTTACAATTTCTTGATTTGGCATTCTACGTGACATACTTCTTGTGGAAGATATTTTTTATTAATCCATATGCCATTTCCAGATTAGTTTTCTTTATTATATTTATTTATTATCATACATTTATTTATTAAATTCACAATGCCTAAAATCTATGGAAAATACATATGTGAATGATAGGCTGTGTATTAGAATTTTCATATTGTGAAAGTGAAGCTGAAGACCTCGGAGGGAATGAAATGGAATGTCGTCCGCATTTTATTGCACTTGTTTCTTATTCTGGTTTCCAGCTTCTTCATGGACTGACATTTTATAAGTTTACAGAATTAAATAAACAAATGCCTAGCAATCATTGAAACCTGTAAGTTGACAAAATAATGTGGGAGTAAATGACGATTTCGACACTGTCAATAATATAGTCATTTATATCAAGACTCCTACAACGAGTTTATTATTGACTTATTTCCTATTGATTGCTGTTGCCGAAACTGGACAAATGGCCCAATATAGCACGCTTAATGAGAGAATCGTGTGCATCTTTTAGATCGAAATGTTTTTTTTTTTTATTTGCATATATTTTATTTATTTAATAATCAATAAAAACTCCAAGACAAAAAAAGAAGAAAAAATTCAAAAAGCCTTACGTTCCTAAAGTACTACAGAATATAAAATCAATCAAAGTTAATAATATTTATTATTTGCCCGATGATGCCTTAATTGGCAAAACGCTGGATGGTTAACTATCGTTAAACGTAGCTTTATACGGCTAATGATAACAGAACAAAGTTATAGCGGAAGGTCTAAATTTTGTCTATCCAGGTATAGGAAGAATAGGAAGTTTTAACAAGTACTTGACACCGCACAAGCTGGGGACCTACATTTTACGTCTAATACGAAGGACGGCACAACTAAGGACTTTTTACTAACTTTAAAAAAGTTTAAGGTTACTTCCTTGGGCTTCGAACCCACGATATAAAGCATAGTAGGTTGTTATGCTGACCACTAAACGACAGGTAACCCTTGGTTAATTATTGCTAATATGAACTTTTTTTTTGTAAATATTTAATAGGCTCTACGGACCAATTGATTTCGCTTCCTCTGTTCTCTCTTACGCCAGATCTAGGAGGAATCTTGATGTGGTTTCGTTAACCTAAAGATTGTAGGACCTCTTAAGCAAACTGTTCTGAGGCTAAATTTAAGATTAATGCTTTTGAAGAGGAAGTTAAAAAATTTTAATCTATGGTGTATCCTTATGCTTAATTACTTCTGAGCATCGACATTCTCTAACTACCGGATTTTGCTGGAGGCTTGTTTATTTTCACTGTTTCTTTAGATAACTGCACTCGTTACAGCAGTGTCTGTTAAAGAACTGGCATGGAAGTGAAGAGACTCCTTCGATCCATCAAAGTGTGCGTGAACACCCTCGACTCCTTTCGTTCCATCATTGACGTAATAGATGGTCCCTCGTAACCGACAAGAACTAACCAGCCTTGAGAGGCCGCTTTACGTAACATGTCGAGGTTCAAGGTGAGCTCTTCTGTCCAAGGTGAGGTCACTCTCTCTAGGATGGCTCTCTTCATGTCTGGAGAGTGGGATTGAGACCATAAGCAAGGCGATCTTATCACACAAGTGATATATTACATTTAAAAACAATAAGCTATTTAAATCATTAAACATTCTAGTAATATGTTCTATGTATATAAACACATAAAATAAGCAAGAATTTAATAATAAAAAAAACACATTTGTTTATGATTAACAATCTCACACTTTCTTTGTTTTGACAATCCCCTAATTTTTTCAACCGCTTTATTTCCTAACCTTGATCCAGATAACTTAGAACTATGTATTAAAAATTATAATCCGATATGACTTATACTTTTTAAGTACTGGTATGGTTGCTTCTTGTTTAAAAAAAAATTGTAAAACAATCCTTGAAGATTTTGTGCCTGTGATTAACATTTAAGTAGATGAACCGGAAGTAATAAAAACAAGATGGCGGCAGCTGTACTCTAAAAAAGAAGTGCATCGCGACCTCTGAATGATCGATTGTACGGACTATTTGTGGCCGTGTCAATGCCAACTGCATTAATAATCACACTAATTTCACTGACAGTTTGGATGTCACCTTGCGGTCCTTTATTTTAGGTCAATATAGAGCATAATTGTTTTTGTTTCCTGGGTCAACATGAAAATATGGATTCCAATCATAACTTCCTGGAGATTGGGATTTTATTGTTCAACATCTTCTTAATCTCTTCCTCTCTACCGCTTTAAGCAGTGTCAGGAGCCTGCTTATGGAGCTTGATCCATATGTCTCGATCGTGAACCAACAGCTTTCTCCTTCTCCAGTCCAAGCCTCTCCTGAGGTCTTCTACCGTCCACTTTAGTGTCGTTAGTGGCTTTGGCCAAACGATCGTCAGCCATACGGGAAACATGCCCATACCATCTCATCCTATGTTCCTCAACGATGTCTGCTGCTAGTGCGTATGTAACACGCTTTTAATAGGATCGCCTGTTCTTATGAATATAACATAACGTATATCCGAAGACACGGTAGTGTCTTGTACCATGTACCAGAGCGTGTACTAAAGTTTAACCTTTGGGACAGGCATAGGACTACTGGCAGGATCAAATGGGGAGTTACGTGTATTTTGTACAAAAAGAATAAAAAAAAATAAATAAAAAGAATCATATTTTTTCATATATATATATATATATATATATATATATATATATATATATATATATATATATATATCATATATTTGAGTTTCAATCAATTGTACATGGAATAATGGATGCTTTGGTAAGTCTTTAAACTGTTTAAGTCTAAAAATAAATAATAGGTTTAAAAAATAATAAAAAACACGCTTTAATGGAAAACAAAACTAAAAAGTAGATGAATTTAAAGTAAGGAAAGAGTGATGACCAAAAAAAATAATCATTTTATCGTAAAAAAGTAGTAATTACTACGTATAGTAATTATGGAAAAATATCTTAAAAACCATCCCACTTTTAAAATGATTTGTTTTGTTCGTCATTCTATTCTTATTTTAAAAATTCTACTTTTTGGTTTTGTTTTCTACAACAGAGAGTTTTTTAAATTATAATTTTTAGCTGTTCCACGCCATAACAAAATGCTTTATAACATTATTGTTTCGTAGTTAGCTTAATTTTTTGTTGGTAAATTTATTACTTTCCTCTCATAACATGGGTTTTAGATAATTTATTTTCACTGCCGATTAAAAGTTATCTAAAGTCACTACAGATATACCAGGAATGTATTATAGAAACACGAACGTGGTTATTGCTAATTCATTGCTTTAAAAGTTTTCTTTTCCTAGGTAACGTTGCACGTTGAAAAAAATAACATAATTAATACAGAAATACCTTAACTTATTTATGATGACTTCTTACATGGAATCTGATGGAAAACTTTAATCCTCAACGCGTGAACATACCTGAAAAAAAAAGAAAATAATTAAGCATTGAAATGTTATAACTAATTATATAGTTATCTGAAAGGTTAGAAAATAAATTAAAATTTATTAAGTGCACCATAAATTTCTGATCTCTTATGAGATATCTCGGTTTATTCCCGTAACCCCCATTCTCCGCTCCCAGAGGTACAATGTCCCACCGAACGGTCACTTTTGACAGATCATTCCTTATCCGATCCTGGTCCTTAGGAACTCTGTACCTTCTTCCATTCATCATAATCTCCCTACATTCAGAATTTACCGTATGTTGTATGTTGAGCGTCTTGGTGGTGGGGTGCTGTCTCATGTTTGGAGCCTGTTTGGGCTGTTGATCGTTGGGATGTATTGCACCTTTGTCTTCGAGATGTGATTCACATAACCCCTTTTTTTGTTTTGGTGTCTTGATAATGCCTGAATAGGAGAAACGTCGACTGGTAAGTGTGTTTATTTTTGAAACATAAGGCTTTGCATTGTGGTTTTTCCCAAATGCATTATAATAAATTAATGATGTAATTATATTTATTTTATCTTATGTTTAAAAATATGCTGGAGGTAATTTTAAAAGCTGAAATAAAAAATTAATATTTTATTTAAATTATTAATGATGACGGTCGTATAATGATAAAAAATACTATTGTATGGAAATACATCGATTATCACATTATATTTGGCCTTAAGGGCATATCTTGAGAGGTATCGGTTTATTAATAATAATTATTGCCATTGTTTTACTCTGGGAAATCACTTTAGAATAATAATAAAAAAAACAAAAACGAAAATGAATCTTGAGTTAACTCCCAATAAGAAATGAAAAGAAAGAAAAGATATATAAAGAAGATAACCATAATAAAAAAAGAATACAATAAATATTTACATATAAAAAACTTTGTTTGTTTTTTTATTCTTTATTTAAACAAATGTTTAGGCAAAAAAAACAAAAGAAAAAACTCCAATATAAACATTAATTATTTAATTCAAACGACGCACGTGAAAAATGACATAAAAAAAAATAATAAAAAGCATTTTTCATCTGTCAATGAACAAGTTTTCATTTTATATATATATATATATATATATATATATATATATATATATATATATAAAGTTGTGACAAGACTGATGATAGTATATTCACTAATATCAAACTGGCCATTATAAAATAAACAGCTGTTAATGTGTAAATACTATATGTAGAGGATCAAGATGTCAATGTATGGTCAATATTAAACCAGTTCTCGTGCCAGCCATTTCTTCCTAAATTTTTCTCTTTTTTTTATTGTTTGTTCCTTGATGTATTAATGTAAAAATATAAAAAGAAGTTGTTTTATATATAAAGATATTGTTATGTATCATAAAATTTAACAACTATTTTTTGTGAACTTTAAGGATATGAGGTGATTAAATATACGGTATTTAATTCTGTTTTCCTACATTTGAACGTTGTATGTTGAACGTCTTGGTGGTGGGGTGCTGTCTCATGTTTGGAGCCTGTTTGGGCTGTTGATCGTTGGGATATATTGCACCTTTGTCTTCGAGATGTGATTCACATAACCCCCTTTTTTGTTTTAGTGTCTTGATAATGCCTGAATAGGCGAAACGTCGACTGGTAAGTGGGCGTATTTTTGAAACATAAGGCTTTGCATTGTGGTTTTTCCCAATTGCATTATAATAAATGCTAGTGTTTCTTTTTGAGTTTTTGGCTCTATTTTAGTGATTATATCATTAAATTGAGTGATATTGCATTTTGATTCTTCAGCCATGTACTATACTAAATTTTTCAATTTAAAATAAATTAATAGAGACAACTCATTTCCATTCTTAGACTATTTAAATTGAATGCAGCCTTTTCAATTACCTTTCAAATGAGCATTTGTATTATTACGGAATATTTTTTGGATTATTCGAAAAACTAATTAAAATAAAGTTTATAGAAAAACATCAGTAAAATACTTATTCTAGTATATTCATTGTACAATTTACAAATACAGTTTAATACTAAAATATTTTTTTCATGATTCTGATTCGAAAATAAAGTTTAGTAAATAATAATATAGTTTTATAGATACAAAAAACAAATAAGTTATAAAAAATCTTTTAAAAAATAATATAACAATAAAAGGGGTGACCTCTGGTCTAATGGTCATAAAAATCTTCTATGCCCAAGATCGCGAGTTTGAAGCCCGTGTGCCCCTAGGATTTTTTAAAGGGAGTGAAAAAAGCTTGGTTATGACGTCCTTCAGGAGGGACGTAAATGGGGTTTCCAAGCCCCAAGTGGAGTGTTGAAGATACCTGGGTTGGTAAAATTTAGGACTCCCTAAATTATATGAACAAACAAATGAAAAATAATAAATAACTGCAACATTTGAAATATTAATTTCAACCAAAATTTTATTAACATTCCTGTCAGATACTTATGTTAATCGCTACAAGTAATTGATGAATATGAAGGCATTGTTGATTTGTTAGTTATTAGAGGTACTTAATGCATTTTTTGAAATCTTCTAATATTTCAATTAGTATTTAATATTCATTGTATTGCATCTAAATAACAATGTATTTATACCTATAGCAAATTGTATAACTTCGCCGTAGCTAAGTTTGGAACTTGAAGAAGCCTGTGAACCAACGACCGCCATAGGAGATAATGCAGACCTTCATTTCCGCGAGGTGATTGTGGAAAGTTGGGAAAGGCACTTAAGTGCTCTTGGGAAAGTCGCATGTTAATTTGGAAACAAATGAGTCGCATTACGACACGAGTTGTGCTTTCGAGAGCAGCTGGATGTTCGCCATGTTGTTCGCATGTTTCGACAGCTCTAATGGATCTTTAGGGATCTCTTACTGTTTATTAACAATTAGCGAGAGGTCAGAAACTGCGTTTCTTTAGAACCAGAAGGAATCCAATGCCTTTGGTACAAAATAATATATTCTTTGCCTAAATAATTTAAGAGACAACAGCGCTCCTTTGGAACGTTTTAGAAGATTCCAAGTTGAGAAAGTAAATACCGTGGCTTACAGCGATATTGATACACCCTCTAGAAAAAAAAAGTACCTTCTCATGGTTTCCTCTACACATAGCAATTTCCATCAGACCCAAAAATATTAAATTTACTCTCACCATAATTTTTTTTAAAATTCTAGCCACTCTTTCAGTAAATAATATAATAATAATAATAAAGATAGCATATTGTTTTTTTCGCTTATCTTTTGAAAACCTTCCCTATGGGATTCACGTGGAAGCTTAATGGAGAAACCTCCCATCGAAGACACTTCTTGCTTAATATCTCTGCTTTATATATATATATATATATATATATATATATATATATATATATATATATATATATATATATATATATATAACACCTATTTTTAAGTATCCGAATTTAACAACGATTTGATCGAGATAAGTAGGTATATAGTTTTCAAAAATCGAAGATGTGCCAAAATATATCTTAACAATTCATTACAATATATTGTTTCTAAGAATACCCCTTCAAGCTATTTTCGGAAAATTGAAGAAGACCATTGAGAGACGAAAATAGATTTGGAAAATGGATACTTAAGCCCAACTGAGCTTTTCTGAAAGCTTCCTTTCCGGCTACTTTGCCGGCAAGGCCGTGGTTAAATTGGCTTCATTCCTTTTTATAGAACACTAAAAGGATGAGGAACAACTGCCCGCTTCAATGGCAGGATAAGACACGGACAATGGAAGATATATATATATATATATATATATATATATATATATATATATATATATAAATGGGTAACGGTAACCATCCAAGCTAAGAAAGACATTGACATAGTAATGAAATGTATCGATATTTTTGTCTAATAGATATTATAGTATAGGTATATATATTTCTCTTCATAATAAAAGTATTTTAAAATATTTTAAAAAAAATGACAATAAATAATTATATATATATATATATATATATATATATATATATAGATATCAATGCTTGAATTTTTTTACCCTGATATAAACAAAATCATATCAATAACAAGTTCAATTGAATCAAAGGTATATATACGTATCATTCATTCATCTTTTGATTTCTTCCTTTGTTTAAATTTCTTTTAAAAGGTTAGGAATGACACCACAAGATAAAACTTTGTTCTAAAAAAAGATAATTACTAATCATTCTTCCCCATAATTTAAAATTGCATCAAAGTTCGGACATTAAGCCCTAACACGAACCAATTAAAGCCCGGATTATGAGATAACCAAAAATGATAAATTCTTGACAGTTAGAATGAATGCTGGCCGAATATTTGTTATTCAAACAGCTCTTCACTCAAGCCAGATATTCAAGAGTCTCTTTTGAAATTCGTCTGAGCGCCTTTTTCTCTTTTACATCCTTCGAAGGCTAGGCGAAGTAAATGTAAAACGTATGGGAGAGATGGTGATTTGCTATAAGTAGTTGTCAAACAGACCAGCGGCGAAGATAGGCTGTGATGCGAAGGTGGTAGTTAGGGCGCCAAAAAACCACAATCTACACATATGTAAGTTTATATTTATATGTAAATCTATACCACTACAACCATTGAAGGGCCTGGACCCGGGAGAGTGCTAGGTCCCAAATGATACATACATATGATATATACACATGCGGGGGTCAAACAGACCCCCTATTTTTCTGCTATTATGTTGTCGGTAACAAAATAATCTCTTCTACTCCATCCTCATCGCATGACCGTTTCATAATAACTGCCTTACTCTACATGAAATTGTGAATATGCGCCTTTTAAAGTCTTCGTTTTCAACATTAAAATCTGTAAGTATCACATGATCTTAAGAAATATATTTCTATTATCCTTTTCCCTAATTCTTTCTGAACGAATATTGTTGTTGCGATCAAATATGGACGAGGAAACACGCAATTTTCGTATATTATTTTATGAGTTAAAACTTCACTCACTCCTTGGCACTACGATCCTACAAGGATCTGGGCCACATCCACCACTGCCTGCCACTCACTTCGGTCCATAGCAAGTCTTCTCCAATGTCTGATTCCCAGCTGGTGAACATTGGCCATCTTGTACGGGGCCTTCCTTTGGGTCTTCTATCACCGAGCTTCCCAAACAACAGTCTTCTGGGCCCTCTTGTCTCCGTCATCCTCATAACATGGCCCAACCATCTCAATCTAGCTCTTTTTACGAAAGAAACTAAGTCTGGCTCTCCGTGAAGTTGTTGGAGTTCTGCATTGTTACGGATCCTCCATGTTCCCTGGTCGTAGATGGGTCCATAAATCCGCCGCAGTATTTTCCTCTCCCAGACATCCACTATTCTTTCTGCTTTTTTGCTCACGACCCAACTTTCACAACCATATGTCGCTATTGGCCTGTCAATGGCTTTATATCAGGTGATCTTGGCCCTAATTGATAAGTTAAAACTTCGGCAGCCCAAAAGATAATACCACCTCTGGAAGGTGTTGTAACGTAGGGGTCGTTCTTAGCTGTTGGCTTCAGAATTTGTCAGCCAATACACAGATTAATTCGTAAATGATTTATTTCTCCTTTCAACCCATTGATGAAACCATCACATCTACATCGTACTGCAGGGATATAATATAATAGTACAAAAACAAACAAATTAAAAAAACAGCCAGCATTGGTTAATCGGTAGGGACCTATACAATAACCTATTTTTAGACTTTATGTCATGTCTGAATTTTTCATTTCAGTGATTCAAAATTTGAATAAAAATGAGGTTAAATATTTCGAATAAAATATGCTTTGCTTCATAAAGTTGTATTACTGCATACCTTTCCTTCAAAAACAGACATTTTATATGAAATGATTCAATATGTTAAATATGGAATATAATTTACAAATATACTAAGAGAATTAGTATGGGATATTTGCCTTATACCTTCGCAACAATTATCTCTCTAGATATTTTATGAGAGAGAAGGCTGAGTGTTGGTGAGGTGTACTAACAGAAGCCATCTTCCGCACCAGCTCATCCTTAGCTCTCTCCCGTGCTCAGGGACCAATCCAATATTTTTAATAATAAAACATAAATAAGTAATAAATCATAATTAATTAAATAAATGAAAAAATAGACTTTTCATGACCCACTAGTAATGAAATCTTCTATCAATTTATTCATAATATAGTATAGAATGAATAAATTCATAGGGATAGAAAAAAACATCGGTTTTTTATTATTTGTTTCAGTTATTTATTCAATTGATAATTATTAGTTATTCGTTAATTAGTGATGAGGAGTTATAGGATGTTAAAAAGTTAGGGTGCAGATTATGTGATATGATTTTATTTTATAATATTACCGAACATATCTTAGCGAAACACGAAGTTCGATGCTGATAAAAATAATCGATTTGTCAAAATTCTCTCCATGGAATCCTCACCTACGCCTCGATCGACCCTTAGTGCTAACGCAACCTCTACAAGGTGGGAACCCCAAATAAGGGAAAAACTCGGCGGTTGAGGAGGAATCTCAGACATATCACCAGATTAAACTTTTTCTTACAGAGAAATTCATTGCTTATACTTTGTATTATATTATAATACTTTTACACTTCTAATGCTTAAGGGATAACCTAGCTTTGTATGTAATGTTTGGACAAATTAAGTCACGAAACAGTCATAGAACGGGAAACATGATCCAACATGACATTTCCCCCAATTAATCAGTCAAAATTCGAGCCTGCGCGGTAAAATGGTCCAGAACAATCCTGCGACAGGACGTTGGAATGAACCTAATGTGGGGTACAGATAAGAAATCGAGGTAAGAGATAAGACGGATGAGAGGATACCACCCAATGGCTGACTAAGAAGTCGCTCTAATTTTCACTGACTTCATGCCTAGTTATAGTCAAGCTCACTATCATCAATGTATAGTTTAATTAATGCTTGTTTGTAAATCTAGATCCAGGATGCTGATACTATGTTATATTAGATTTTTAATTTAATGTTAGTGGTATAACATTAAAAAAAATATTGGTATCATAATATGGGCTTTGAGGATAATAATAATAATAATAATAATAAGCTTTATTTTTTCCTCTTTCTTCTATGTACAATTTTTACATGGTATTTATATTTACAAGGTTTTTTTAAAAAGAAAAAAGGCCCTTCTTTGGGCATAAGCCTCTCCCAATTTACCCCAGCTAAGTCTGTTCCAAGCAGAACGGTGCCATAATACTCCTATGAAGTTTTGTATGTCGTCCCGCCATCTCGTAGCTGGTCTCCCTCTTCTCCTAGTGCGGTGTATTGGATACCAATCCGCTGTTGCCTTAGCCCAGTGTGTTGATGCCATTCTTGCAATGTGTCCAGCCCACTGCCATTTAAGATCAGATACTGTCTTGAGAATATCGCGCGTACCAGTCAGCTTCCGTAGTTCTGTCTTCTTTATTTTCTCCCTTCTACTTTTCCTTAACATACTTCGCTCCATTGCACGCTGAGTGATGAATCCCACACCTCGATGTCCACTGACCTGACCATATTGAAAAAATAAATTACCACTTTTCCTTAGTTGTATATTTTCTCCCTTTCTTCTTACTTCAGATAATCCAAGGATTGTTATATCTGAGTTAAACATCGCATTTTCCAGTTCTTCTATTCTCCAGTCGGCTAATAGACTTCTGACATTAAGTGCGGCTATAATATAATATAATATCATATCATAATATAATTTTTGGATTTTTTTTTTTTTTTTTTTTGGAGGATATCACTGACAAAACCATCTTTGGTTTCAGGGTATACCCCTGCAAGAGAAGGCAGCACCCATAGCCTAAAGACCCGAACCGAAGAAAGGAAGAAGTCCTTTAGTGAAGAAATGAAGGAGTACTTGAAGAAAACGAAGAGGAAGTAGCCATGAATGCTTTGCGTGGTTTGATAAAAGAACTGTAAAGCGTATTATAGTGATAGAAATTTGTATCAACATAAAATTCACTTAGGATTATCTAGAACGTCTTTCTGGCATGATTTAATTTCGTTAATCGAACTGGTCTCTCATCTAGCTCAAGTATTGTGGCCATGACATTTAGGAATGTCATAGTTGGCCTTAGAATCGTTCATAGTCGATTACCATGTAACATCCGTATTTGAAAATCAGTATGATAAGCAATGTTGCTGGTTTAACAAGGTGCCTTCTTACTGTAATGAAGAAGGATTCGAAGATTTTTTAGGTGTTCTATTTATTTCTAAGGTGTGTAATCAAACATAATTCAGCAAGTAAGTTCAGATGTAATGTTTCATTCCATGTTTTAGTTTTTAGAGTTTCGAAAGGAGTGAGTAAAAAAGTCCAAGTCATTTATTGTTGTCTTACTTCGGACCATTTCCTTTCTCTTCTGTCTTCTCTCTACTGCTAGGAAAACAAGAAGTCACGATGTAATTCGTCGTATGTTAATGCTTTAATACGGTCTATGAGACATGTTTTGAAATCGTATGTTTCTTTTAGATTCTTATGTAATTTGGATAAGTTGCTGTTAGAAGTATGTAATCCATATACATTAATGCATTACTCTACACTACATACATCGATATGTATGTAACTCAGAGTAATGGAATGGACACTGGACCTTCGAGTACTTGAAAGACTTAAAAGAAAATAGCTCTGAGTTGAAAGGAGGAAAATTTATAAAATCTGTATAGGACAGACATCGTTTCAAAAGAATCATTTAACAAAACTTAGTCTCGCTGGAGAAATATCCTTTTTATATTTGATTGACTCTAATGCTATTTATTAGTAATCCGTCACTATGTGTAGCTGAGGTTGTCGAGAAAGATTAAAATTAGAGTTACCATAGATATAATAAATAAAAGCAGATAGCGATGGAGGGAAGAGTTGGAACAGTTACGTCATGAGTGACAGCGCACTCTGAGTAATGACCCTTCATCTCACGGCAAGGTCGGCTTTTATACCTCTTTGGATTCGTCTCCCCCCCCCCCCACTATTCCTCTAGGCTCCTTATCGTCCGCATTAGTTATATTAGGATACTTGGAACTCGTAAAGGGATTTTAGTGGAAGTAAAAAGAGGCAATAAGAAAAATGGAAAGAATCATTTATACTTATATAATAAATGTTAGTGTGTGATAAAGGTGTGAGTGTGTTTGTGAGTATGCATATACTTATATTCAAAATTAAAAAAAAAAAAAATAATAATACAATAATCTATCGAGTCGTTTCAGACAAAATGTCCGTTCTTATTACGGCTCAAATTCAAAGTGCAATTATTGGACTTGTGTTGTTTAATAGGTTTATGATTACAGATTGTAATGAGCTGTTATGCTAAATTGAGAGAATATTGTTTAGCATGCCTTCAAATTTGAATATGTAGTCGAATTTTTGATGTAATTTTTTTCTATGAATTTTAACTTGAACACTCCGTAGCTGAAGCTGCAAGAAACATTACCACCGCGCTCCTGATATCTTACCATTCGCTTTCGGTTTGAGAAATTTTCAGGCAGTTACACAGATTAATTCATAAGTATTTCACCCACCTTATTCGCCAGACTTTTCTCCAACAAATTTCCTGTTCAAAAATTTGGACAGCTTCAGGGTAAAATTTTTGAAAATGATTTCCATACGTTATTTTATTCCCTTGCTCCTTCATTGAATGCAATTTTTCTCGAAAGTAAATAACAAATGCCGAGCACTATTTGAAATATGGCGGCCATTTAGGAGATCGGCAATTGCAAAGGATCAGTTATGCTACCATAGCCTGATAATAATAAATTTTCTTCTATTTGCTATTGCTGAAACTTTGCCAAGAGTTTATATAGATATAGCATTCTATTGCGCGCTTTATTAAACGAACCTATAGTGTTTTGTGCATGGGAGATAAAATTCTATAAACCAATAAAAAAAATTGCACCTTAAACCTAACCTAAACCTGAAAGAATGGACACTAATGCTCAAAGAACTGCAATGCCTCCCCGATCGCGATAAGCCGAGTCGATAGGACTTAGCCAATGGGAGCCGTTCTTTTGTCTTCTAGCCCCTCCCCCCCCAACTACTTGACGGCCACTTAATCAAAGCCAGCTCCTCATCCTTCTTTGGACCAGCCACACTCTTCTATCTCGACCTCCTTTCATCGAGGAAGAATTTTTTAAAAAGCAAAAGTTGAATATTATAGTCAGAAATTGTAATAGGGCATTTCATATTATCATTATCATATAATCTGCTGTCATATTCGGTAATTACTAGCTACATATAATTTTAATAGATTATCGATTTTGTAAAATTTGGTCTTATAAAAATAAAAGTCAAGGAGTGTCCCTCGTATGGCATAAGTAACTTTTTTTTGAAAAATTGTTTTTTTTTTCAAGAACAAAATATGACAGCAACATAATTCAAATAAAAAAACAAACAATTTTATTATAAGAAAAGGAGTACAAAATGAAAGAAACAGGTATATACATGGATGGTTTAGGGCATGCATATACATGGATGAATATCAAGGTTAGTAGTTTCCCAAATCATTTTTGCGCAGTTTACGTAGTTATCAAAACCACCAACTATCCTTGGTTATGACGTCCTTCAGATGGGACGTACAATTCAGGTCCCGAGGCTGTGCGGAGTCAGGAACTCTCTAAAGACCCCTGTCCTAATTATATTTGGATAGGCAAAATTAAGAAACCCCATTGTAGCATCGTCCGATTACGCAGGCAAAAAACATTTTTTTTTTAAAACTTTTTTAATTTAATAGTTGATCTTTATAGATTTTTATGTGCTGAATCTAAATCTGGCCTTTTTGTATCACCTATAGTTTTCCAGTAATATGCTTTATATTATACACTATAAACCCCTATCTAAACCCCTATACGGTATACGGGGGGAATCAATGAAACACTATGTTACATTATAAGGATGGTTTGTATTTACAGTGGCTACTTAAAACAGTGATACAATGTGCTAATACAAGTTTCACTTGTCAACTGGAATTGGTCTATACTTTCTTTCTCTTTTTTCTTTGAAGCTTCTTGTGTAGCTTTTTCTACGATGAGTCGCTTGTTGAACTTCTCGGTGAAGTGACCAACAGTAGTCCCCCATCATGTTGGTATTTCCATCACTTTAACGTCCTGGTGAAAACGCTCACCTAGCACCTCACTAACATCTCCCAAATTGTCCGGGAAGTAATCGAGGTGGCTGTTAAGAAGTGAACTTTCATGCTCATCAAACATCCTCACTGTTTAAACTTCTGAAAACATGTCAGCTACAATAGATCTTTTTTTATAGTTTGGAACTTTTTCATTTCCCAAGAACTTTGTAACGACTTGCTTGAATGATATCCGTGCTTCTTTCTCATTTAAGGTCATTGTGGATTCAAAGTTAACATCAAACATTCTAATGTCAGGTCCGACAAAGACGCCTTCTTTTAGTTTTGCTTCTGAAAGGCGCGGAAACTTTTGGCAGAGATACTTGAAACATGGTCCATCTTTAGGCAAAGCCTTTACGAATTGTTTCAGGAGGCCTAACTTTATATTTAGAGGTGGTAGAAGCACGGTTTTTGGATCTACGTTCTAAACATTGGAATTCTTCGCCATCTTGTTCATCTAACTCCGATTGTAAATCAGAAAATACTTCCGTGGAATAGAATTTAAATCATCTGGTTCAGGGACCGGTAAATTTACACAGTGCCCTTTGGTCGCATGGCGGACGGAAGGTTAGGGTAGCATATGACCTTCTTGTTTTTTGAGTTATGACCATAATATCGACACTGAAAAAGTAGCAATCATCGGAATGATTTCTAGGCTATCTCCATATCATAGGAACAGCAAATTTAAAAGTTTTTATCTCTTCGATCATTTTCTTAGATCTTCGACACATACATAACATATCTTATGTGGGGCCCAAGATTTATCCTGATCACCAAGTTCAGTTTATTATCTAATTATGATAGATAAACCTTTTTGACAAAGTCTGTAATGTTTCTTCGGGTGGTTTTTAATCACAAACTCACCACAAATATAACAAAAACTGTCAGCAGAGTTTTTACAACCGCAATTAGACATTGTACTGAGCACATGTACAGGAAACGTGAAAGTGAGGCTAGGTTGACAGTAAACAAAACATCAGCTGTTAACAGAAAAAAAGAATCAACCTTTTTTTGGCCAGAAATGTGTTTCAGCAGTGCTACCAACTTCATCCACACCAATAGACCTAGTTCTTCAGTTGTTTATTTTAAATATTAAAGCTGTTCAATTCTTTAAAAATCTTTAATTTAATAAATTTACTATAAAATGTAAAGAAATTGTGGGTGATACAGCTTTTTTAATATCATATTTGGATTCAGCATCCTAAAAATTATAGGAATAAGGTATTTTCAGTACAAAAGTTTTTCCATCGTTGGCCTGTTGCCATAGCAACATAATGCTAAGTTAAATAAATTAACTATTATTCTTTTTTTTTATTCAGCGGAGCCAATCTCTCACATCATACTAATGCCGATAAAACTGAATGAAGACACATATTTACTATTATTTATCACTGATGAATGGGCAGAGACAGCACGTTTGAAAGACAGGCATAAAATGTCCATCAGTCATAACAAATCCATTGACATCTGAAGTTGGTGGGCGTACTGCCCGTCACGTGCTAATGGAACCGTGAGTGGAAGAGTTTTATCTAACAGCTGCATGTCATCTCATATTGGGGTAGCAATAGCTCAAAAAAGAGGCAAAATAGAAATTACAGACAGAAACCACAGGTCTCCAATAAACAGGGAACAAAAAATAGTTATCGATACCTCGCCAATATAGGCATCATCAGGACAAAAAAATAATAAAATAAAAAATATTAAACCCAACCTCCCGAGTCCAGAAAAACACCAACAAGAGAAAACATCCTACCACCACCACCAAGGCCCAAACGGAAAACCTTGATGGAAAAGCAATTCCTGTTCCTGGAATCGATGACAATTTAAAATAACATCAAACTCAGAAAAGATGTTTTTCGAACATTTTAAAGGTAAATACTCTTTTAGGTTTCTACGGCCAATATTATTACAAAAGACTTAATTGGTTTCTTCTGGTTTAGACAGTGTTGCTAAATTTTTCGCCAACGTTTCGCCAGCGATGCTGCTGACTTCTTCAGGGCTGAAATGAGAATTAGCACGTAAGGTATAAAGTATTAATATTTTTTATAGGTATAGAGTAATAATATTTTTTAATATTTTTTATAGGCATAAAGTGATAATATTTTTTAATATTTTTCCATCACTATTGCCTTCATCTCAATCTTTTCCTCTTATAGCGAGATCAGTGTTCAGAATCCGGTTTGTAAAGCCTGCCCCATGTAGCTCGGTCTTGGATCAGCTGACAACCGGCTCCAATCCATGTCTCTTCTATCAAAACATATTCATGACTTCACCTTCCATGTGTTAGTAGAGTTAGGCTACTCTAGCTATCTTTTTACCCTGCATTCTGATCACATGATCTGGTCAGTGTAATGTGTCTTCCCCATAGTTTTCTAGTTGGTTTTATCACAATGTTCCTCATAATCATGGTGTTTCTGATCCAACTCCTCCATTGTTTTCCTTCTATTCTCCTCAGGAACATCATCTCCATTGTTTGGAGTCGGAGTCGATCCTTGGAGTCATTAGCAAGGATTCACTGGCTTACACAGAAATGAATCACTAATAAAAATATATTATTATATAAATCACATTTACCATTAAATTAAAAACAAATTTATATTTAATGTTCTGGATTATGGGCAAAGGGTCACTCCGGTATCGAGGGCAATGAGATAGTGGATAAATTAGCAAAAGAGGCAGCACAAAATGATATGTCTCCATCTTTTCAAAAAACACCAATTTCGTTCATAAAATTCAAAATTAGGGAAGAATCAATTACGAGATGGAATGAACGGTGGACTATTTCAAATAAATCTCCTAGTTTGCATAGGTTCATTCCAAAACTAACAAACAATAACTACAAATTAATAAAATCCACTAACTACAAACTAACTCAGGTTTTAACTGAACATGGATATACCAAATCATACTTACACAGATTTCACATAACCAACGATAGTACTTGTTCAATAGACAAAGAAGAACAGACATTTAAACATATAATATATGCCAATTGTATGAAGGACAAAGATCAAAATTAATTATCTCCACAATATTAAGAGGGAAAGTTTAGCCAGTTGCTGAACATGACCTATACAATCACTTTCGACCCGAACTCACTAAATTTATTTACAGTATCGATTTTGTTGAAAGTTGACATCCATTTAAGAATAATCATACTATGTAAAACAAAGATAATCATTATGTAATTATTGTAATTTTAACTTAGTTAATTTGTTAATTGTTAAATTTGTTACTTTTGTTAATTTTGTAAAGTTGTAACAGCATGTATATAATAATGTCTTTTGCATATATTTTAGTATCATCAAATTGTGGTTAATCTTTATAGTAAAAATGAATTTATAAGGCACATAGTATACTCACGTATGGAATGTGCCAATAAATCAACGGTCCTTTCAAAGGGTTACTTTGAAAGGAAAAAAAAAAGGATGTTCTGGATTATGAACTCTAATAAAAATGCTTTAATAATTTAGTTATCAGAAAGAAACTCATTTTAAAATGTATTTTCAAAGAAAAATATCATATTAAATTGAGATACAGGATATCATACACGTAGGTAGTTTTACTATCTCATACGTTCATGTATTAATAAATAAAAAAAGAGAAATTCTGGAATAATTAATATTTATTTGAATTCAAACCATTTAATTATTTATAGTTTTCAAGCATTATCAATATTTTCCTAGGTTCGATGTCCTTTGATTTCGTAATGTATTCACTAAAAAATATTTAGAGTTATAACAAAAGCTGTTGCGAAATAAACAATCCTTAATGATATGGTTTAATGCTCCTCGAATACTGGTATATGCTTTGGTTATACCGACATAACAAACATTAATATTTTAACTATAAAACGAATATTTTTCAAATTATTATACTTTGATATTATCGAACATTCTCATGATATAACAATAAAAACTTCGTTGCGGTAATATCAACTATATCTACCATCTAAGCCCATCAACAAAACACGACTGGCTTCAAAGCAAGGTCGCTATTAAAAATCGATTTCATTCTGGCCTTACTATGCAATTATTCTGCATCCTGTTATTAGTTAGTTTTTGTTTTTCTGATCACCGCTTCCCTAAAAAAATCCCATTAATATTTGATTTAAAAAATGAAATATAAATTTAAAGTTAATGTTAAGAAAACGTGTAAATAATTACAATGGAACGACTGTAAATGCTCTCCTCATTGGATCGTGGAAAGAAAACTAATTTGAGGACGACTTGAGAAAAATTATAAGAGCTATGGCGAATTACATACCTGCGTTCCCGGTGAATAAGTTGTCAAGGAGAACTTTGTCCAGAGAGAGTTGGCTTGAGAAATGGACTTTGCATTCCCTCAGTACAGCTTAACTCATTAGAAATTCGACTTATTCACCGGAGCTGCAGATATATAATTTATAGGGTTGGCAACTAAGTCATTGCCGATTTCAAATAAGAAGGCAAATTCAGAATTTTTGTTTAAAAATATAACTTTGTTCAATTAGATATTGCCCGTTCTTGTCGATGACCTTTTTCCATCGTTCTGGCAGCGTAAAAATTCCCCGTTCGTAAAATGTCTGGTCTTTGCTATTAAAAAACTGAATTAGGTGTGATCTGACATCATCCGCGTTGTTAAAAATTTTACCATTCAAAGAGTTTTGCATGGAACGAAACAAATGGTAATCCGAAGGCGCAAGGTCAGGGCTATATGGTGGGTGTGACAAAACATCCCAACCCAGTTCCAATAATTTTTGCCGAGTAACCAAAGATGTGTGGGGCCTTGCGTTATCATGATGGAAAACAACACCCTTCCGATTTGATAATACCGGCCGCTTTTCTTCAATTGCATCCTTCAGTTTGTCGAGTTGTTCAACATACACATTTGAATTTATCGTTTGGTTCTGCGGCATGAATTCAAAATACAAAATTCCTTTGTGATCCCACCAGACTGACAGCATAATCTTTTTTTGGTGAATATCTGCTTTTGATGCTGTTTGGGCTGGTTGATCTTGCTTCACCCACGATCTCTTGCGAGTAACATTGTTATAAACTTTGTTATCCACTTTTCGTCGCCAGTAACTAGGTTCTTCAGAAATGGATCATTTTCATTGCGTTTCAGTAGCGAATCACAGATGCTAATCCGTTGCGTCAAATGAATTCCCTTTAGCTGGTGAGGGATCCATAAATCAAGTTTCTTGACATAACCAAGGGTTTTTAATTTTTTTTCAATGCATGTATGCGACACATTGAGCTTCTCTGCAATGTCTCGTGTTGTGCTGTGACGATCTGAATCGATAATGGCCTTGATGTGGGTTTCATCCACTTCGACTGGGCGGCCAGATCGTTGTGCATTTTTCAGTGAAAAATCACCGGAACGAAATCTTTCAAACCAATTTCGACACTGCCTTTCTTTTAAGGCTTTATCTCCATATACGGCACATAACTTCTTTTGTGCTTGCGATGCGTTCTTGCCTTTTCGGAAGTAATACAATAAAATGTGTCGGAAATGCACGTCCTGTTCTTCCATTTTTAAATTGGGATAAAAACAAAACTAAAGAAGTAATCAAAAAAATTGTTTTACTGATTAAACGTAGAAGTCCATACAGTAAGAAAAAAATATAGGTTAGATGCTCTGGCCACGTTAACAAAACAAAAGAAAGTGTAGAGTGAATCTATCGACAAAAACGGCAATGACTTAGTTGCCAACCCTATACAATAACTGTAATAATTTTTCATAAATCGTCCTCAAATAAGTTTTCTTCTAAGCTTGTTTATTCTACTATTTATTTATGTCCGAAAAATGTATTTATTTAAAATTACATAATCGAAATTCGGCACTAAACATTCCTAAGCTCGCAGCGGCAGGAAAGTAAAAGCATTGCAATCCCCTTTGAGTCAGCAATGACCCACAAATGTTATCTTAAACCATTAATTATCTGGTTATTATTGAGGAGTTGAAGTGCTTTCTCTCCTGATCGTTCTCTGTGTATGCTAAACAGACTAGTCGATAATAATCAGAGGAGTTGTTTTTATCTGTAAAGCTGCTAGGAACTGCAATTGTGTGTAAATTTTTTGTTAACATAATTCTGCAAAAAAGTAGGTAAATATCAGGGATCTACTAAAGTAATAAATCAATTTGCCTACAATTGCTGTAATCGATAAATAGTAATAGAAGAATGAATGAGTTATTATGAGTGTATTAGTGTTCAAAATATTAAATAAAGTTCTTAGCGATATTATTAATTAAAATAAACAAATCCTAACAAATTTATCATAGAGTCGTATGTTTACAACAAAAAGGTTAAATAGAGAGAAAATAATAATAAATCATAAATCTAAATTATTTTTTTTATTATGTAATTTTAAATTGAAAAAACAATTGTTTTTCAAATATCGAAGAAAACGCAATTGTACAGTATTTCTTTTATAATAATTTGTTTCTGTTGAGGAAGAACAATCTTGAAAGAAGTTAAACTTGTATTCTTCTACAATCCCTTTGCCTAGCAACAAATATCTCCATAACATAACACCGAGAAAAATAAGGAAAATATTATGCTGCAAGAAAAAATCTAACCTATGAACGACTTAAGAAAAATTAATACATATGTATACAATAAAGTATATCTACACAAACACATACACTTTTATAAATACACTAGCATTTGCCCGCGGCTTCGCTCGCGTGGAATTTGGTCTGCACCAGTGCCCCCCTAAATCTGCCCTTGCTGTAGCCTATATGTCATTATTATGTATAACCTATATTACTGTAAAGTTTCATCCAAATCCGTTCAGTAGTTTTTGCGTCAATGAGTAACAAACATATATATAAAATTTCGCATTTATAACAATAGTAGGATTAGTAGGATATCAAACAATAGTTTCACTAATGTTCTTTCTGTTATTTTAACAACTATAATCATGTTGATTTGCAGTTAATTATGTACTATAATGGATTCTCCACAGTACCTAATAAACTGTCGGGGGTGGAGCACGTGCCCCCGTGCGCTCCCTAAATCCGCGCTTGCTATAGCCTATGCGTTATTCTGATGTATAACCTATATTACTGTAAAGTTTCATCCAAATCCGTTCAGTAGTTTTTGCGTCAATGAGTAACAAACATATATATAAAATTTCGCATTTATAACAATAGTAGGATTAGTAGGATATCAAACAATAGTTTCACTAATGTTCTTTCTGTTATTTTAACAACTATAATCATGTTGATTTGCAGTTAATTATGTACTATAATGGATTCTCCACAGTACCTAATAAACTGTCGGGGGTGGAGCACGTGCCCCCGTGCGCTCCCTAAATCCGCGCTTGCTATAGCCTATGCGTTATTCTGATGTATAACCTATATTACTGTAAAGTTTCATCCAAATCCGTTCAGTAGTTTTTGCGTCAATGAGTAACAAACATATATATAAAATTTCGCATTTATAACAATAGTAGGATTAGTAGGATATCAAACAATAGTTTCACTAATGTTCTTTCTGTTATTTTAACAACTATAATCATGTTGATTTGCAGTTAATTATGTACTATAATGGATTCTCCACAGTACCTAATAAACTGTCGGGGGTGGAGCACGTGCCCCCGTGCGCTCCCTAAATCCGCGCTTGCTATAGCCTATGCGTTATTCTGATGTATAACCTATATTACTGTAAAGTTTCATCCAAATCCGTTCAGTAGTTTTTGCGTCAATGAGTAACAAACATATATATAAAATTTCGCATTTATAACAATAGTAGGATTAGTAGGATATCAAACAATAGTTTCACTAATGTTCTTTCTGTTATTTTAACAACTATAATCATGTTGATTTGCAGTTAATTATGTACTATAATGGATTCTCCACAGTACCTAATAAACTGTCGGGGGTGGAGCACGTGCCCCCGTGCGCTCCCTAAATCCGCGCTTGCTATAGCCTATGCGTTATTCTGATGTATAACCTATATTACTGTAAAGTTTCATCCAAATCCGTTCAGTAGTTTTTGCGTGAAAGAGAGACAAACATACAAACTTTCACATTTATAATATTAGTAAGATTAGTAGTATATCAAATCAAATAGTCTCACTCATGTTCTTTCTGTTATTTTAACAACTATTATCATGTGATTTGCCTTTAATTATTTCCTATAATGAATTCTCCACAGCACCTAAAAAACTGTCGGGGGAGGGAGGGGGGTACTTCCCCCCGTGCGCCCCCCTAAATCCGCGCTTGCTAAAGCCCATGTGTTATTCCGATGTATAACCTATATTACTGTAAAGTTTCATCCAAATCCGTTCAGTAGTTTTTGCGTGAAAGAGAGACAAACATACAAACTTTCACATTTATAATATTAGTAAGATTAGTAGTATATCAAATCAAATAGTCTCACTCATGTTCTTTCTGTTATTTTAACAACTATTATCATGTGATTTGCCTTTAATTATTTCCTATAATGAATTCTCCACAGCACCTAAAAAACTGTCAGGGGAGGGAGGGGGGTACTTCCCCCCGTGCGCCCCCCTAAATCCGCGCTTGCTAAAGCCCATGTGTTATTCCGATGTTTAACCTATATTACTGTAAAGTTTCATCCAAATTCGTCCAGTAGTTTTTGAGTGAAAGAGAGACAAACATATAAACTTTCACATTTATAATATTAGTAGGAAGTAGGATTAGTAGGATGTCAAAACAAATAATTTCACTCATGTTCTTTCTGTTATATTAACAACTATGATCATGTGATTTGCCTTTAATTATTTCCTATAATGAATTCTCCACAGCACCTAAAAAACTGTCAGGGGAGGGAGGGGGGGTACTTCCCCCCGTGCGCCCCCCTAAATCCGCGCTTGCTAAAGCCCATGTGTTATTCCGATGTATAACCTATATTACTGTAAAGTTTCATCCTAATCCGTTCAGTAGTTTTTGCGTGAAAGAGAGACAAACATACAAACATTCACATTTATAATATTAGTAAGATTTCTGTATATAATATATATATATATATATATATATAAAATTATAAATTTCTGGTATGCATTTAAAATATAACGATATCAATATAAATTTTTTATATTTCCATATTCATTAGGAAAAAACATGTAATGGATTCTCATTTGAGTGAATATTCTACCAAAGATTATTTCACTAACCACATGCGGTAAAGAACAGCGTGTTAGTTGACGCAGTAACAATTTTAAATTGCATTGAGAGAAGTTCGTATATTTATTTAAATGTAAATTATTCTAAGCTCCTATCAAACCACAAAATATAATAAATGATTTAGCATGTTGTACTCAGGGGAAAAGACAAGTGAGACCTTGAAAAATATAAAACCAGTCAGCTAAAAGAACACCTGGCCAGAATAAAACTCTTCAATAAACATTGTAAACAGTAGTGACGACAAAATAACAAACAGAGCCTTATCAGGCGATGGTACTGAATGAAGATAAAGAATTCTGTAACCAAAGATAGTGAGTGAGGTGGGACAATCTTTCGGGGGACAAGGCATCCTTCATGATCGAATAAGGTGGAGTTGTATCGGCAATGCATACCGAAACGGGATCAGTAAATATGTCTTTTGTTGAAAACACTAGCTTTTCGAAAATACTGAAACATTTTCGACGAAAAGTCGTACAGTTCTTTATATTATGGTCATTTATAAGGCACTGACTTTGAAAGAACCTTGAATCAGTTTATTGACTCTTCTGAAAAGTCGTGTTTTTTACTTTCGAAATTTGACGATATAAGGTGTTGGATACAGAAAGTATATATGTTTTTTGTCTAGGCGAGCAGTTCCGAGTTAGGGAGATTAAAAGATATGTGAGGACGAAAATTAATTTTTTTTTTATCTTTAAAAAATCATTTCGACAAAGATAGTCGTCTACATTATTTAACATGAAGGCAAAATTTAAATGAGTTGTTGAGGATCAAATGCGGATAACTGTGAAAATTATAAAATTGAAATTTTCACATTTTTCGCTAGTTTAGTCCGGCGAATATCTTGAAAATTCAGATTAAGAATTCGACTAAAACCATGAGAGATAAGGTGGCAAAGTGTCGATTATGGACAAAAAGGCTGGAATAAGCTACGAATAATTCAATTTTCGAAATTATGGAATTTTCCGCTCTTTTCTCCAGAAAATATGTATTTCCCAGATAAAACTAGAGAAGAGGAAAAGCTGATAAAATATATTATAACATTTATTCTATTAATTTTCACTCTATCTTGTTGATTTTCCAGGAAATTCATGGACAAACATGGCTAACCATTGTTTGCCTTTTTCGACAATTAAACTCTTCAAACCTTTGTCCCAAGAAATATTAAGTTTTATGACATTCAATTTCCTTTAAGAACTTGCAGTCATTTTATCTTAAACTGTTCTAAACTTTTATTAAGTAATTTTATATTTATTCTAAAAAACTAATATCCCATTTTTCCACTACGCTAACCCGGTACACAACTTTACAAGAGATTAATTTGCAACCCGCTCTACTGAACAAATTTCGGGCGCCATTAATCACTGCTATCACCCAGCCGAGGGAGGAAGGGTTGACCAGGAATCGTGTTGGTAGTGATCAATCATAAGGCCATCATCACACCCTGATGGATAGCTCTCTGCGCGGAAGATCGTTCCTGACGGAAATATAATGGTCTTATTCTGTTTCCTTAATGATCTCTTGGTTTAATTCGTTTATAATAGAACTAAGAATGACTGCGCAATACAATGATCCATTATATTATTGAAAATATTAAACATAAAAGGCAATTTGGGCAACATTCCTTATAAACTTTGGACACCACACTAGTGCTACCTAATGGAAGTTATAGAAACTAACTACTTTCAATTCAACGATAAAATTCGTAAATATTCGAATATAAGTTATTCAAAATAAGGGAAAAGACTTGTAGGATTGCAATATCTGAAGGGGGTTCGGATCAGTACGTTATAGAAACTATTTCTATATGGAGTTTTGCAGGGAGGTGTTTTGGCCAAGATCATACTCAACAGGTTATTCCTCAATTAAGGGTATCCACTTCATCGAGACTGAGTGAGCTCTAGGTGGGTCTGCAAATCCCACAAGTTCCATCTATCTTGTCAAGCTATCTGCCATAGCAAGATTTGAACTCGAGAGCTCAGCACAGCAGCTCAGCGTACTACACAAAGCGCTAACCCACTCCCATTAAACAGTTAGTACAGCTATTAAGATAACTATTATAGTTATTATTTTAAAGTAGTTATTATAGTCGACTAACACTGGTCTAAGGAAGTTTTACTGAAAGAAGTTCCTTGGGAACTGCTTATCAGATGCAAACATCTTTATTTAAATAGAAATAAAAATTTAAATAAATTAAAAAGCTTACACAGCAAGTGCTCAACCTCAACTAATAGGATCCGTTGGGTTTTGTTAACCACTTGTTCGATCTAGTACAATTGAATAGAAATGATAATTTTCCATACAATAAACCAAAACTGTAATATTTTTAATTTTTTATAATTATTGGTCATTTTTTATGAGTTATAAATATTTTTATTTTTTAAAGAGAAAAGTCACGGTGAGACAAAGGTTCCGGGTTCAAATCCCGGTCGAGGGCCTATCTTTTCTCTTTAAAAAATAAAATATTTTTATTTGAAAAGAAAAGATATGCCCAGGGGCGGGATTCGAACCCGGATCTCCCATGTTTCCGTCATGGTGCTCTACCACCTGAGCTATCCTGGTTCGTACCTCGGACAGGCAAATCCTTTCTCTTCACTGATCCCATATCCCCGTGTGTTCTCGCAATTTGCAATGTATTTATGCGATTTATTTAAAAATTATAGGCATTAATAAATAAAAACTTAAAACTGTAATAATTATAGTAATATTTAATTAAGAATATTACAGTAAAACTGAAAGTATAATTGATGATAAAGCAGCTTCACCGTATTCAGACATAATGCATTTAGTTGAAGCCGAAGGGCGCGCGAGACCAGTTGAAAATGAAAAATTTTGAGTTAATTTTAGTTATTTCTCTCTTATTAGTACATCTTTACCTTAAATTGAATCTTGTAACGTTAAAATTAAATGTTTTATTTTCAATGTAATACTTCTTGTTGGTTTTCAGATGCCTGTACAATTTATTGTGAAAGTGACGCCTGGAAGGTTTTCATTCGAACAAGGGGGCGTGGTACAAAAAACGGTTGTGATTCACTGTTTTAGATTATTGTAATATGAAGATAGCCCATAAACATTTAAGTTACTATAAATTCTACCATCCTTGAAGTTAAGTACAAATACTTTGGAAGGACACGAACCCACGAGGTTGTTCCTATTGAGGATTCCGGGAATATCGCGGAGGCAGTGACCCTCAGCGAAGTGGTTTAAGATTCCGAAGGAAGATGCGAAGAGGTTTAAGGATTAGGATAGCATGAGAATTGTGATACTGCTCTGTCCTTCGGAGGCTAGAAGGATGTGTCGTATAATTTAAACCAAGGTTTGTAATAGTCTTATAATCGATATAATACAATCGAAAGATATTTCTGATAAGTCAATACGCAGCTCCAACTCGATGTAAATATAATTAATTACCAGTTACACTTTTAATCTAAGATTTAGGCTGCCCTATAAGAAGGACGTGTTTTTCTAAATCCCAAAGTACTGCACTACATGTCCAAATAGATCTTATTATATTTTAGATTAGTCGTTTGTTTCCTTAGTCAGAGAATAAGTGAAAATCTGTAGTACAGAATATTTTAAAGTGCAAGATTGGATACTCCCTTAATTGAATTTAAAATGGCAGAAATGTTGTGTTGCTAATTAAAACTTTAAAATATTATAAAAGGGTTTTCCTAATCACCCATTAAAATTTTTTCCGTTCTACATTAATAATATTTGAGGATTAAAATTCGATATTTTTTAACTAAAAAAAAAAAAGTGTATGTATAGATATATATTAAAATATATATTAATATAATCGCCCATTAAAATGTTTTCCGTTCTACATTAATAATATTTGAGGATTAAAATTCAGGTTATACATCAGAATAACACATAGGCTATAGCAAGAGCGGTTTTTGGGGGGGGGACACATGCCCCCCCCCAACGGTTTTTTAGGTACTTTGGAGATCCATTACATTACATAATTAAAGGCAAATCACATGATAATAGTGGTTAAAATAACAGAAAGAATATGAGTGAAACTATTGTTTTCATATCCTACTAATATTATAAATGCGAATGTTTGTTACTCATTCACGCAAAAACTACTGTACGAATTTGGATGAAACTTATTGAGTAAAATAGGTTATACATCATAGGCTACAGCAAGGGCAGATTTATGTGGGGGCACGGAGGCATGTGCCCCCCTTTATAGTAGATAATTAAAGGCAAATCAGGAACTTAGCATCTTGAAATTTGTAGATAGGTTCTTTGTATAGTTTAAGAAAGTAATTTGGATAATTCCACCCCAAGGGTTTCTCCTTTAATATAATAGGGGTTCAAAGGTTGTATAGAATCCGTCAGTTTTGAAGTTAGACATGAATGAATGAAATTATTTATAAAATGATCTGGCACGAAACTTCATGTGTGGCAGACCAAATCCCACGCGAGCGAAACCGCGGGCAAAAGCTAGCCTTTAAATAAAATATTAGATTTATAAGGGCGCTCATGGTAAAATGTTATGAATTCATATACATATCACGTTTTCTTGATTGAAAGTTATGCGGTTTGTAGCATGATTTAAAAAAAAAAAATATGTTTTGTAGTTTTTTTAAACGGTTTTAGAATTATGGATTAGTAATTCAAGTAAAATGTAACAAGAAGTGCTTATTGTATTCGGTTCCGTTATTGAGGAACTGCAAGGAAAGATTCGATATAATAATAAGGTCAAGGGGACAATGCTCGGTTGTAGTTATTCTAAAAATAACCGGTTATTGCAAAGTCGGGTCAAACAGTTGCAGGTTCGATAACTAGTTATTTGTTGTTCCTTCATATAACGTCCTTTTTGCTGCTAAGGCTAATCGGACGATGCTACATTGGGAGCTCAAAATTTAGCCTATTCAGGTTTAATTAGGATAGGGATTTTTAACGAGTATCGTAGAGGTTCTGGACCCCCGTTTAACGTCCCTTCCGAAGGACGGCGTAACTAAGGATTTTTTACTCCCTTAAAAAAATCCTAGGGCCACCTGCCGGGCTACGAACCCGCGATCTTGGGCTTAGTAGTTTGTTACGCTAACCACTAGACCACAGGTAGCCCAACTGGTTATTTGACTAAAGGTTCAGGGATTGCGTTAAAATTAATAGCGTCGTATCTATTTATGATTAGGTATCATTATCGATGGGCAAACAGGAGCCATTCCTATAGGTTTAAGAGGCTAATCTGTAGTAATTAAAAAAACAAACTATCTTTTGGATGTAATTATTATTTCTGATAAAGAGGAAAGTGGTAAGATTAGTTTCCAAAAGATTTAAGATCTGGGTCGATAGCAATTATAAACTAATTTTTAAAAATGGTATACTCACTGTATACCCTGTGGTATGTGGTACCTTAGCTTGCGACACATCATTTCCGAAAAATATATCACAATTTTATGAAATCAATACTGACTTCGCAATTAAGTCAAGTTATACAAATAAGCTGGAAGAATCGGAGTAAATCATGAAACATACCAGCATATAATAATATCATCTAGAAAAATTGCCCTACAAAGTTACTGAATGTAATAATAAATTTATCGCTATTAAACTGTAGACTACTTTGTTTTCTCCCTCGAACGAAGAATGACTTTGGATGCCTTTCTCAAAACCAAATAAGAAACTCAACGAAAAATATGTAAGTATTTTATTCTTATTAAAAAGTGGAATAGCTTTAAGTCCACAGGTTTCTTGATAATGTTCTTTTATTTCTCTTGCATTTTTACTTTTATTTTTTCATATGGTCTTTTGTCTTATGGTTTTCTGTGGTTTACTATTTTTTATTTTTTCCTGTTGTGAAGTTTGGTGAGTATGTTTATTTTTAAAATTATGGAGTACTAGCTTATGGCCGCGGCTTCGCACGCGTGGAATTTGGTCTGCCACGTAAAGTTTCGTGAAAGATCATTTTAAATAAATAATTTAATTATTTTTTTTAAATATAAGTTACTCGAACATCCGAAATTGCAGATGTCTAACTTCAAAACTGGCGGATTCTATACAACCTTTGAACCCCTTTATATTAAAGGAGAAACCCTTGGAGTGGAATTATCCGAATTTCTTTCTTAAACTATACACAGAACCTAACAAAAAATTTCAAGATGCTAAGTTCCTGATTTACCTATAATTATGTACTATAACGGGGGGGGCACATGCCCCCGTGCCCCCACATAGATCATCATGTGATTTGCCCTTATTTATGAACAATAATGGATTCTCCACAGTACTTAAAATACTGCAGGGGGGAACGTGCCCCATTGCACCTCCCCATAAATCCGTGCTTGTTATAGGCTATGTGTTATTCTGATGTATAACCTATAAAACTGTAAAGTTTCATCCAAATCCTTTCAGTAGTTTTTGCATGAAAGAGAGACAAACATACAAACATTCACATTTATAATATTAGTAAGATTAGTAGGATATCAAAACAAATAGTTTCACTCATGTTCTTTCTGTTATTTTAACAACTATTATCATGTGATCTGCCTTTATTTATGTCCAATAATTGATTCTCCACAGTACCTAAAATACTGTCGGGAGGGGGCATGTGCCCCCTTGCACCCTCCCAGAAATCCGCACTTGCTATGGCCTATGTGTTATTCTGATGTATAACCTATATTACTGTAAAGTTTCATCCAAATCCGTCCAGTAGTTTTTGCGTGAAAGAGAGACAAACATACAAACATTCACATTTATAATATTAGTAAGATTTATCAGCTGTTTTTATCTAACCTTATCCAGCCGGGGTCGAGTAACATTCCTTATGATTCATTAGTTGCATTTGAGCCTTCGAGGTGGTGGGATGTTTCATGGTGCATTATTCATGTTTTGTTTTGTTGCTATTCTCTTTCTACCCTGAGGATGCCTGAATGGGCGAAATATCGGACAGATAATTACATTTTCTGTTTTAGTTTGGAGACTTAAGGGCTTTTCGTTGGAATTTTTGCACGGTCTTAGTTAGTTAGAATAAAATAGTATTTTATTCTTGTTTTTTTAATCTTAAAAAAGAAATCCCGACTTAATCTAACCAAACCATAAGCAAATATAGTGATAGAGGCATTACGTAACTTACGGTAACTTACTATCGACCATTAAATCTCCTTTATTACCGACTCCACAAGTCAATAATTCAATAAATGACAACTTGGAAGTCGCAAATAATTCAAATAACTGGACGAATAAAGTTCCTTTAATGAGCGAAAATTACATAAACAAGTGTGCCATCATGGCTGAAACAATAATGTGGTAAGGTAAACCTCCAAGACAACCAAAAAAATCCTTGTTTATGCGATCCTTTGGAGGGAACGTAAAGTGGCGGTCCCGACCCTTTGCGTTGTCAGATACTCTTTAAGGATCTCTGTCTTAATTATAACCGGGTTAAGAAAAATTAGGAATCCCACTTTAGCACCGTCTGTTTAACCATAGTAACATAAAGTGAAGTTAAACAAATGCACGCTTCAAAAATCAATTTACTCGCATATCAATAATTTTTTATTTATTTCTAATTTAATTTGATACAATTCACAAAGTTATATGCTGTACCAAACAGACCAGTCTCAAACTTCAAAAACTTGGACAATTTAAACGTATCTATACAGAATCATATGTACAATGAAAGAAAAACTTATACAAAAAACATTCTTTTTTTCAAACTTTCAACGTATCAATAATTCAAGAAATGACACTTTTGGAATTCTGAAATAATTCATTGAACTGGATGAATAAATTTCGTTCCTTGAGGAAAAGGTGCCTAATTCTCGACCTGGAGGAATTCCTGAAACACCGCTTGGTAAGAAAAGAAACCCGAAACTCAAGAGATATTATTATATTAGAGAAGAATTGGTCGACTGTATCTTCTAATATAAGGAAGAAATAGTTGGGGGTGCAGTCAATAAAAACACCTAAATAAGTGTAACTTATTTATTGTGTGCCGACGTTTCGGCCTAAAATGTAGGCCATCTTCAGGGCTAAGAGAGAGAAACAAACAGAAATATATAAAAACGTTGCAGTAACAAGAATATAGTGACAAGTAATGTAGTAAAGTGGTACAAGTGTGGAAATTAAAATAGTGACTAGATATGATGAAATAGTGAATAGATATGATAAATAAAGATAATGAATATAAGAGTGGTCACAGAATATAATAAGCTTAAAATAGTGATAGATAAAAATAAAATTGTAGATGATGAACAGAAATTCAAATAGTGACAGATATAATAATTAAAGAATACGAATATAAAATAGAGAAAATAAATGTCCAGAAAGGATAAAATGTAAACGTAATATAAAGGGAAATAAAAATGAGGAGGTAAACGGAAAGATACAAAATGAGAAGATTAAAATATAGAAAAAGGGGGTGGAATATGAAGGATTTAGAAAAGACTAGTTTAATTATAGATATGGATATGATACCAGACATCTAGAGGTTACACAGGTAAAATGTAATAATACAAGCATATATAGAAAGAAAAGATTGATAAATTTCAAAAATTAAAAATTGAAAATAGTGTTTATAAATATGAACTCTAAAGTATGAAAAGAAAATAGAAAATATAAGTAAGGGAAGTTAATATATAACTGTATACAGTTAGAAAGAAGTGGCATTAATACAAAATAAGATGTGAATATAACATAAACATATAGAAAATAGGTAAAGAAATACAGTAGATGAAAAATATGAGGCTAAATAATAATGAACTCTAAAATATTATTATATATATATATATATATATATATATATATATATATATATATATATATATATATAACTCTAAATATTATTATAGCTAAGATCACAATTACAAATGGTCCTACCAGCATAGACTCTAAATATTATTCCAGGTGCATCAATAGGCGCGCATAAACGATCTTTTAACGACTGTAGTAATTGAATGACTATTTAATGAAAGAATCCAATTAGGATCTGCATTAGCGATAGAAAATAACGACAATACATTAACCCTCCTCCTGAAGGACACCGAGAGAGAGTTATGAGCGACCTCAGAATCGAACCTTCGGTTCCCCGTCATTTGTAAAGTTCCATTATGGACTGCGATAAGACAGATTGGTTCAAGAACTCGATATCCTCCTTTTTTCAGATGCAAATTTTGTAGACACAAGTGCAAAGTGGTGTAGCGGAATAAGAACGTCTGAAGTCAGCTACTGCACTTTGAGAGTGAAACTATGGAAGTGAATTATTATTAAATTTTGTACCAATTCAATTCATGAACGAGTTGATTGATGAAACTGCAATTCAGTTTTGCAGGGAGGTGATTTGTAGGAGATCACGCTTAACCGCCAGAATTTCCCCCCCAATTGAGGACTCCCGATTCATAGAGACTGGATGATCCCCAGGAGGGTCGGCAGATCCCACAGAGTCCATCCGTGAAAGTTAAAAAATCATTTCGAGAACTTAAACATTACATAACATAACATTATTATTAGTAAAGAAAAACATCGAATGATGCTAAAGGAAGACATCGGTTTATTTTTTTTTAAAGGGTTACACTTTAAAGTACGAGGCGTGTTTTTTAAGTAAGTACCGTTTTGCCACACCGCGACCGCAGCGCTGTAGTCGGCGTCCTGCGCATGCGCACTGGTACCTACATCTCTTGCCTACGCACTGACGCCATTACAGTCTGATTCTTCCTTGTTTACGTTGTTTAATGAGTGTTTAAAATGTCTCCGATAATCGCGAGTCCCGCCGACTGTGAAGTACGGGCTGTTATAAGATATCTTAGTGCTAAAGGCTTAAAGCCGATCGATATTCATCTTGAGATTTGTGCAGTTTACGGACAAAACATTATGAGTGATGGAATGGTAAGAAAGTGGGTGAGAGCATTTAAAGATGGCCGCACAAATGTGCATGATGAACAACCACTGTGATGCAGTGGTTAACAAGTCAGGCGGCAGACTTCTATGAGGAGGGTATTCATTAACTGGTAAATCGTTATGACAAGTGCCTCAATAATGAAGGAAATTATGTAGAAAAGTATAGATTAAGGTACAGGCTTTCATGTAAAAATAAAATTATCGAGATATCTTTGAACGTATTTTTTTTAATTTCAAAACGGTACTTACTTAAAAAACAAGCCTCGTAGTAAATAAAAATGAGAACTCTGCCTCTTTTTTAACGCAATTTCTGTCCATGTCATTAACTAACTGAAATTATGTGCACCATAATTTCAATATTTAACAATGCAATCTAATTATAATGCCCTATAGAATTGCAATGCATCAACTAGATCCAAAAGTAATGTTCAAATAACATTCCTCCCCTGTATACATCGTAAATTGCGAGAACACGGAGATATAGGATCAGTGAAAAGAAGGGATATGACTGACCGAGAAGCGAGCCAGGATGGCCGAGATGGTTAAGTCACCACCACGGAGAAGTGGGAGACCCGGGTTCGAGACCCGGTCCTGGTCATATATTTTCTTTTCAAATAAAATATTTAAAAAATTATATCATATAACAATTAAATAAATTATAAAAAAAATTAAATTTAAAAACTGTACCTGATGGAATTACAACAAACAGCGAAATGCCGAATCCAACTCACCTGAAAAATAAACAAAGAAATTAGAAAAATTAATTATCGTTAGTAATAAAAATAATAAATCAATGACAGAATTTTTTGATGTGTAAAATAAATTACATGTTCATTTACAAACTGTTCGATCTTCATACATTTTAAAACTAGTCGTCTTTAAGACTTGTTTTTTTATTATATTAATTTTTTATATGAGAGTTATAATATATTTTATAACACAAGTAGATTTTTGCGGTGATTTTAAACTACTGACTTTAAATTACTACTAACAAAAAGTACAGAAAATAAAACCGTGTAAAAGGCACCTACGATCATTTTTTTTTTCTGTGTAGGTTTCGTTACAGAATTAAAACACACACACACACACACACATATATATATATATATATATATATATATATATATATATATATATATATATATTAAAACTATATCTACACAGGATATCAATGTTTTATTATTTTCTGAAATGTGATATTCATGCTCATGTGAATGTATTTTTGTTAATTATTTATTTATTGATATTTACAACTCTATTACAATAACATATTAATGACAAATAGAGAAACTACCCTCTGATAGTACTCAAAGCACAACTTCAACTAAGAAGGTCACGTGGCCATCTTCTTTTCAGACGCTTCGGAGGATTATCGATATTTGAAGAGGCTTAAACAGGTTAGAAACTAGAGGGTTTGAGTGGTAATGAAGTTTGTTATGAAAGGATAGATACCGGGTTCGGGCCAAATCAGCAACAAAAGGGACATTAAGGTCGTTATGGATGACTTTATTCTAAACAAATAAGGAGCATTTTGGATTGTAAGGATCGAATACGAGAGGAATTCTCTACTCTGTAAGTCCAAATAGGTCGTATGATGGTCATGTAGATGAGTATTTTGTAGTTAATTGGGAGCTTAGAGCGTTTGTCTAGTAAGCGTAGAAGTAGCCTAAAGCCGATCGACGTGGTTTCTTGTCTTTTCAGTTTTGTATGAGGATTCCAGGTTAATTGCTTGTCGAGATGCAAACCTAAGTACACTTCAAGTACAGGCACAATATACAGTAGGATACAGAAGGGCAGGAGGTCATTGGTTTGCGACGCAAGGTAAAAGTGAGGTGATGCGATTTTTGAGAATTTATTTGAGAATTCTATCACTGCATTCCAAAGGATTGGAGGCTTTGGAATACAATAAATGGATTGGTGTAAACTGTTATTACACGAGTATCATCAGCATACGTGGTAAGGTTAGTATTAGGATGAGTTGGGATGTCAGCTGTATAAACTGTATAAAGGAATAGACGTGTTCATAATTCATAATAATTATTATTAATTACTGAACGATTAACTTCCGACTTTTATATTCAATTCAAAGTAAATGTAAAAAAGATTTATTTCGAATTTATTTCATCAACTTTAAAACTGGAATTTTATCTGTTATTCACTACTCAATGCAAACACACTCTTCCCCTTTGAAGGTAAAAAAGAATTCTATTGAAAAATCCATAGTTTCCCTACAAATAAAAAAAAAACAAAAGCGATACGTGAAATATTAATTTTTTTCGATAAATCGAACTCTAATTTTTATACATTAAAAATATCGATACTTTTTTTTATATTGACAACTCTACCTAGGATACTCCCTTAGTACAAGTGATTAATTATACATGCTTGCATCTTGCCTACTTCTACTCCAATAAACCTTTAATTTAGTGATGATTAACTTAATATATACTGCAGTTAGGTCTTTCTACCAGACCTGCCTGAACTACTTTGCTAATCACTTCCAAAAGGTTCACTTCTAAATTACCAGATGTAGGATATTTAGAAAAGGATTTAGGTTCTAGTGTCCCACTTAAATGAACTTTTCTACACATTCGTCAGAGATACATGATTTAAACATATTTTTTTATTCCATTCTTATATATTATCCTAAATCCTGCATCCTGAAAACCAAATTCTTATACTATTCCCTCGGAAGGGCGTGTACTTCCGATGGAAGCGATATCGCATGGAATGGCGATTTCTACACTGCGCAGAGGACGAGGTAGTTTTTCGGTCGGATGAGCCTTGCGCAACCCGGCTATGTAGGTCGGTGGATGAGAGTTAGATAACCGAAGGATATATATTACGTTAGGCGCTAGGCCACTCGTTGACATTTCTATTGGTCTCTCTTTAGTCTAATTGAAGTCTTGGGGATCAAGTTTATAGCAAACTTTAAGGGATCTTCATGGCTGGATACAAGTCTTAAAAAACAAATTTCCGGAGTTAAACCTCACATCGACATTCCAATTAGCGAATTTAGCCATTTAGCATTTTTTTTTTTAATATGGAATACTCATACTAGACTGAAAACATAAGGAACAGTTCGCCGTTTCATTCTACTTCAAAATTTCGTAGACAAACGCACTAAGCTCCCGATTCTTTACAGAAGATTCATATACTGACATAAGACCAGTTTGAAACATTGAGCGTCGGGATCCCACTAAGCAATCGAATTGCTGTCACATCCAACCCTTACAATCCAAAATCCTTATTACAAGAATTAGTATTAATAACTTAATTAGTAATTTAACGAGGGTGCGTGAGCCCCAGAGAGGTCCATCCGTGGCTGTAGTTTGCCTGCACCTCCTTGTCCGTACTAGTAGATATGGAAAATTATAAATTACATCACATAAAACTAACATAAATACTAATATCAGATATCAAATGATTAATATAACTTTAGATGATTCTATAACCTGACTATAGCCCACATGTTTAGGGTGAAACTTCGGTTTACAGAATAATTAATTTAAATTAAAAAATGAATTTAAGACATACTATGAAACATGATTAAATAATACTTGTTTAAGACCGTTCTCTACCTTGGAATCCTGATACTAGGCTGAAACGACTAGAAACTGCTCACAATTTCAGGCTACTTCAACACTTACTAGATAAACATTCTAAGCTCCCGATTAATGAAAAAAACTCATATACATGACCCACTTCGGAGGAGTCGAGCTTTAGGGTCCGACTAAGCCATCGAAGTCCTCTCGTATCCAATCTCTACAATCCAAAATCCTTCGTAAAATCCTCAATGTTCCTTATTTTGTTAAGAATAAAGTCAGCCATCTTGACTCTAATGCCCCATTTATGGCTGATTTGTCTCGAACCCGATATTAACCCAGTCATTTTTTGAATTTGTTGTTTGAGTGCTACCAGAGATTAGTTTCTCTGCTTACCTTTATCTCATGTCATTACGTATCATTGGTCCTATTTACTTGTAGTATTATTATAATACAGTTGTTAATTTGAATAAATAAATTTAAACAAAAAAATTAATCACAATTAATTTATTCCTGAATCACATTAATAAACAGTCGTGAAAGAAATTTTTCCCTAATAAAGAAAACTTGTACTTAACCAGTATTCTAACACGCTTTAGAAACAAGTTTAAGCCTAACTAAATAAGAAGAAAAAAATAAAGAAAATATTTTAAAAAATTTTGACTGAGTGCAGAAAGACTAATCATTGTAATTATCAAACAAAATAATAAAAAGAGTAGATGTAAATAAAAAAATAACTTTAATAGCTAAATTTTAAATGACAAATCGTAGCGCAATTTGAGTCATTAGATGCTAGCCTTGAGAAATAATTACGGTACTGATGCGTTCATTGCCACTTGTGCCAATAGCGGGCTCCAGGACTGATTGTTGTAACAACTTTTATATAACAACTGTTATTTGATTATTTATTTTAGATTTTTCAAAAACATTTCAACTATTTTATCTGTGTTTATTGTAGTAGGGTAAACGCTGAAGAAAAAACAAAAAAAACAAACAGCTAAATTCTTTGTTTTTTTTATTTATTTATTGATATCTACAACTGTGTTACAATAATACAACAAGTAAATAGGCTAAGCGATATATAATGACATGAGAATGACAAGTAGAGAAACTACCCACTGGTAGTACTCAAATCAAAGTTCAAGTAAGGAGGTCACGTGGCCATCTTCTTTTCAGACGCCTCGGAGGATTATCGGGAATTGAAGAGGAAGCTAGGTCTGAAACTAGAGGGTTTGAGTGGGAATGAAGTTTGTTATGAATGGATAGATACCGGGTTTGGGCCAAATCAGCAACAAAAGGGACATTAAGGTCGTTATGGATGACTTTATTCTTAACAAAATAAGGAGCATTGAGGATTTTACGAAGGATTTTGGACTGTAAGGATCGAATACGAGAGGAATTCGATGGCTTAGTGGAGCCCCATTGCTCTACTCCGTAAGTCCAAATAGGTCGTATGATGGTCATGTAGATGAGTCTTTTGTAGTTAATTGGGAGCTTAGAGCGTTTGTCTAGTAAGTGTTGAAGTAGTCTGAAACATCGTGCGGTTTCTTGTCTTTTCAGTCTTGTATGAGGATTCCAGGTTAATCGTTTGTCAAGGTGCAACCCTAAGTATTGGGTCTGTTCTACTGGCACCAGTGGGATATTATTAAAGGATACTGAAGGGCAGGAAGTCATTGGTTTACGACTTAAGGTAAAACCAATTTGATGCAATTTTTGAGAATTTATTTTAATTCTCCAGTTTTGACACCATTCTTCAAGATCAGTGATATGGGATTGGAGGCTTTGGGATGCAATAACTGGATTGGTGTTGACTGATAATACACATGTATCATCAGCTAAATTCTAATGAGGGAAATTGAAAAGATGAGATAGTTTTTAGTTCCTAAACCTTTATTAAGTCAGAATTTAATCTATTCAATCAAGATTTTAATAGAAAATTTAGAATTAATTCCTATCCTAATTTCTAGTAGTTTATCATCGTTACTAGAAATTTTTTAGTGAAGAGGGACGGAATCAAGAAAACGGAGGCATCCACGAATCGTCAACAAAATTTAAAGTATATTTGAATATATTAAATCTTGTTTGATCTTGGACAAGAAATGTTGATGCGTGATCTAGAAAAAAATGGGGTCGAATAAAGAAGGGGACCATTATAGACGACAAATTGGCAAAGATCTACACGCACATAGACAAAATTACACTTGCAGTAAGTAAAAGCGGGATTAAGTTCTATGAGCACCTACAAAGACTGGACCAAAAGAGAATGACAAAAAAGGTATTCACGTGTCTTGAAAATGGATTAAGCAAACTGAAAAGGATGGAAAAAGGACTCTTTGGATAATATTGAAGGGCGTTCTTCACTTTGGCTGGAACTTCAGAATGTTTCAGATTTTCCAAAAAAAAACAAAAAGGAAAAAAAAATATGGAAATAATGAAAGATATGTGAAAATGAAGAAAAGAACACTTGAAACAGACCATAGATAAATGCTCGACCATAAAGAAAAAAAATTAAACTTTAATTGAGCTAGAGACGAGGATTAAACAAATACTTATAAAATGAAAGGTCAAGAAATACAAACATTTTAACGAAATGATTATGTGCCAACTTTATTGATGAAATAAATTATAAAGAAGTGTTATAAAAAGCTAGAAAAAAATACACGCTATTACACTAACCATATATAAAATTATGCTATGTCGACATAGCAGCCGATAAAAAAATATTTTTACAAGAGACCTTCTTTCAAAAACTATTAAAATAGACTATCATACTCGTGCACGTCTTTCGCTATCACATACAATGTTCCATTGTGAAATCATTTTCATAGAAGCAGACCTTTCACGTGCGAGATGTAATTGAAGTTACAACAGCGATCTAACGTGTAACAGGGGTAGGTATAAATATGTATGTCTTTGAACAATAAAGCTATTGCAGAGAGATAATTAAACTGATCTAAGCCAAATATTAATCCCCATTCAGGGGCCAAAAAATTCTTCCTCAGTCTTCAAATCTAAGAGTCAGTATATACAATAATTATTTACATAAGGTTAATGTATGAACAAGCTCTCAGTGTATATCAATGTATAAACCTTATGTTTTTGGAAAATTAATTTTTGGCAATTAATTGCAAATCGACACCATCTATCCTTCTCAACTGTAAGCGACAATTCTCCAGATTGGGACATTCTATATGCAATCCTACTAATCTTACTAATATTATAAATGCGAAAGTTTATATGTTTGTCTCTCTTTCACGCAAAAACTACTGAATGGATTTGGATGAAACTTTACAGTAATATAGGTTATACATCAGAATAACACATGGGCTATAGCAAGCGCGGATTTAGGTACTTTTTAAATTAAATTAAAAAGGTACTTTTTTAATTTGCCCCACCGTCAGTTTTTTAGGAGTATCCATACTGTGGAGTATCCATACTGTGGAGTATCCATTATAGTACATAAATATAGGAAAATCACATGATAATTGTGGTTAAAATAACAGAAAGGAGAGGAGTGAAACTATTTGTTTTGATATTCTACGAATATTATAAATGCGAATGTTTGTTACTCATTCACGCAAAAACTACTGAACGGATTTGGATGAAAAAAAGACAAATCAGGAACTTAGCCTCTTGAAATTTGTAGATAGGTTCTTTGTATAGTTTAAGAATGAAATTTGGATAATTCCACCCCAAGGGTTTCCCTTTTAATATAATAGGGGTTCAAAGGTTGTAGAGAATCCGTCAGTTTTGAAGTTAGACATCTGAAATTATGGATGTACGAGTAACTTATATTTAAACAAATAATTAAATTATTTATTTAAAATGATCTTTCACAAAACTTTATGTGGCAGGCCGAATTCCACGCGAGCGAAGCCGCAGGCATAAGCTAGTACTCTTTATGTTATATAGGGAATAGAATACCCTGCATCCTCAAATATCCTATAACCCTATGAATACCCCTCTCGTTGTATCTCCTTCCTAAGCCTGGAAGCGAATACCTTCCATTAGCGAATACCATCCTGCGTTTTTACACTTAGCTCTATGGGTCCGATCGTTGGATATTGGGCTATTGGATATTTCCAGGACCCGATTTTAGCTTCATCTATCCCCATCCAGTTCCTCAAAATCCATACCCATCGGAGGAAACCTTCTCGTAGCACATCTTCTTCTTCCTCATTCATTTCGGACGCAATTAGCAATTAACATGGTGAACTTAATTTTGTGCGTGGAATTTCTAAATAATTGGACAATTGTGGGACCAAATCATTGCTTTAAATTATTCAATGCATTTCTCTGTTATTTCTACCGTAGGTCCAAGAAGTTCAGAGAATAAGGCAGTAAACCACATCTTAAATGGCATATCTCAATTATTATGGACATTGACGGAAATATCCAGACAAAACACCATCTTAACTTAACCACCTGTGACATAACCCCCAGTAACACGACCCACCGATGCAAAGAAACATAAAAGGACTGAATTTAATCCTAAAATCATTATTTGCTTAAATTTTCTGGGTTCGAAGAGGAACAGCTGTTAAAATTAATAAAAAATAAAAACTCAGACAATAGGGTTAACACTTTTATGTTAAAACACCTACACTTCCCGAGGAACAGATTCAATTCACATTGACACTTTTAGTGTGTTCTAAATAATATTTTATAGGAGTTGAAACTTTTAGTCGGGCATCTTCAACACTGCAACTAAAATAATCATTCTTCTCAGACGGATTAAAGTGCAATAATAGTCTTTTGTTTTTCCAACAACAGATGCGCAGGACGCCAACGCATGCGTCTAGTGTACATATTTGCTCGATGACGTAATAGTGTGTAACTAGAAGGCACTAAGTCAATGAAGTGATATTCATTGATGTTCACTTCACTAGCAATTCATCGTCTGCATCTAAGGTCGTTTAATTTACATAAAGCGATAAATAATCAAATAATAGCGGTTTCGTTGCTGATACTATCAAACACTGTTAATAGTGATTCTTATTATTACTCCCCGTGATAATAAACAAACAAATTATTTAAAAAGTATTCTTTAACATATTAATAAACATTCACGGGATCAGAGCGAACAATTTATATCATCAAAATAGAAAATCGTTCGAGCCATTTGTTCAAAAAATCATTACGTATCAGAATATGAGTACATCAGACCAGCGATTTCCAAAGTGCGCGTTAAATATTCAATTTAACAATTCGGAATTTTTTTTGGAATTTCCAATTCCAAGTATTTCGTGTTTAAATTATTTTTCAACTATCTTACCACATGGTGGTTGTCCAGTAACAATATGGATATTACCGAAACATTTAAAATTAGATATTTTATACTATCCAAAGGAAAATAGTAAGTATTTTTATTTTTTAAATGTCACGGTGAGACAAAGGTTCCGGGTTCAAATCCCGGTCGAGGGCCTATCTTTTCTCTTTAAAAAATAAAAATATTTATAATTCAAAAAAATGACCAATAATTTTTAAAAAATTTAAATAATAATATGACGTAAGTCAATAAGATCCTAAATTAAAATTAATGTTCAAAGAACTTCGTTCTAGTGTATTCATCGCAAAAATGGCGGGAGCACACTGGGGCTTTAGGATCTATGAGAGAAAAGGTTTGTCCTCGACCGGCAGGGGCCTTGGATAGCTCAATTGGTAGAGCGATGTCACGGTGAGACAAAGGTTCCGGGTTCAAATCCCGGTCGAGGGCCTATCTTTTCTCTTTAAAAAATAAAAATATTTATAATTCAAAAAAATGACCAATAATTATAAAAAAATTTAAAAATGAATATAGTAAGTATCTGTTAAATGGGTAATCGCTTTTAAAAGGGATACTTATCTAATTTTTCTAGAAAGTTAAAAATGGCACCGCAAAAAAATCCGATCATTTAGGGAGCCGCAAACCGAAAAAGATTGGGAACCTCTGAATTTGACATATTTCATTCAAAACCTGGGGAGTACTTTCAGCTCGAAATAATTTAAAACATACTCGAGATCTTAACCAATAATTCGAATAACCAATATTGAAAATTGGTTGAACCATTCAATGAAAGAAACGTTTATAGCTAATAACCATTAAAATAAACCACATTACTCTCCTGAATGATAATATACGATACTATTGACAAAATATCAGCAATGTTAATAAATTTGAGAGCCGGTAATGTTGTAATTGTCCAAGGCAACTTACTTAAACTATTCAATTTTCTATCATTGGCGAAGAATGGACAAACACAGCTAAAAAAGAACTAAACGGTTTCCCAGAACTGACAATGGTTAGAAATTGCAGCGAACAGCTGTCTATAGTAAGAGGAACTGCACTTTCTCACGTTAGCACCAACAACTGCCTTCACAATTATAGAAAAAACTTACCTAGCTACCTAGATATTCCTCAGATATGGGAAAAAATCGATTTTGATATGCTTTTATTACTATATTCCTAATTACAATTAAACACAACATAATTTAATGCTAACAAAAAATAAAGAAAGGCTTAATTAATTAGAAATAATGGGAACTACCTAACCAGTAAACTCTATTCGCCAATTCAAGGATTGTCGGAACACACATAAAATAAATTAAGATAAAATGCAGCACATCTCACATTAATAGTCCTCAGACTCGACAATCAGTGGCATCAACCTCACATCAAGGTTTACAATCAATTACTACAAATTTAATTAAAGTTTATGTCTTCATAAAGTGAGGTTGCTGCCCCTGACAGATGAATATGCTTGGACTGGCAATGAAAGACCTACCACAAATGAACTTCATTGATGAGAATTTTTGGGTGTCATGAAGATTCCTGAATTTTCGAAAGGTTGAATGACCAGTTATTTTCCGGCAATTATAGATAATTATTTTTATTTCGCAAGCATTCTATTAATTATTTTCTGCATGTTTCTGAGTTTTTACTCATATTTATTTTAAAATATTACAGTCATTAAACTTATGAGCAGTATTTAAAATGCAAATGGCGAGGACGATCAACTGCCGCATTGTAGGCCGAAATATCGGCACACAATAAATAAGTATACACTTATTAAGGTGTTTTTATTGACTGCACCCCCAACTATTTCTTCCTTATATTACAGAATATGTTTTACTTTTTAAAAAGTAAACGTAAAGCGCCGTACTGCCTGGACTGTCATCGGCAAATGGAACTTAATAAATCTTATGTTCCGAAGTCTATTTTATGATATAGTATTAATACAATCTGCAGCAAGCCCCGGTGGAATGGGAGGAAGAATTCATCCGCAAAGGAATGACAATTAACAGCAAGAAAAGCAGTCTTAGTGGTATCAAGAGAGGAACAGGAAGATGTCCAGCTGATCTGTAATGGGGAGGTATCTACTTGAAGTTGCAGAAGAATACACCTATTTGGGGACAATCATCAACAGCAGGGGAAAAATTGACACAGAACTAGCTAACAGAATATCCAAAGCCAACTAGGTTTACTATCCTATCTGCAACAGTAAAGTTGGGCATATGGAGGTTGGCAAGGAAACAAAAATGCACATCTACAAATCATTTTACCTCCCAACTTATGGAAGTGAATGCTGGGTTATGATGGACAAGCGAGCTAGCCGTGTGACAGCAGTGGGGATGAAATTCCTGCGGAGAGTCTCTGGAAAGACCTGGAGGGACCGCATCAGAAATGAGAGAATAAGAGAGGAACTAAAAGTGGCCGAGCTCAGGGATTTTATAAAGAACCGACAGCTAAAGTGGTTTGGCCACTATATCGGATGGATGAAGAGAGACAAGGAAGGCTATGGAAGCTAGACCTACTGGGAGGTGGCAGAGAGGCCGTCCCAGAGTTTCCTATCAGGAGTGCATTCAACCCTTCGGAGGGGAGAGAGGCAAGACCCTCCAGGAAATGAGGCAACTGAGTAGGGACCGGGGAAGTCAAAGAAGAAGAAGAAAATGTAAATAAAAATAATTTATGTAAACATTTAATAAAGACCAAATGAAGGAGTAAAGTATGAATATGTTGCTCTATGTTTATACTTACATAATCTTATCAGTTATTATCATTTTTGGTTAAGCAAAAAGTATAGACACTAAAAAGAGGAAGACAAAGGAAACAAATAAGAACAAGATTTCTTCATTTGATGATAACTAACGATTATATTGCTCTATATTTACATTTACATAACTTTATCATTACCCCCAAAGAAAGGTTAAAAGATAGGCCCAAACGTTGGGACAAAATAAACAATCTTTTTTATAATTATTGGTCATTTTTTATGAGTTCTAAATATTTTTATTTTTTCGACCGGGATATGATGGATCCCGGTCGAGGGCCTATCTTTTCTCTTTAAAAAATAAAAATATTTATAACTTATAAAAAATGACCAATAATTATAAATAATAATATGACGTAAGTCAATAAGATCCTAAATTAAAATTAATGTTCAAAGAATTTCGTTCTAGTGTATTCATCGCAAAAATGGCGGGGGCACTGGGGCTTTAGGATCTATGAGAGAAAAGGTCTGTCCTCGAACGGCAGGGGCCTTGGATAGCTCAATTGGCAGAGCGATGTCACGGTGAGACAAAGGTTCCGGGTTCAAATCCCGGTCGAGGGCCTATCTTTTCTCTTTAAAAAATAAAAATATTTATAACTCATAAAAAATGACCAATAATTATAAAAAATTATAAATAATAATATGACGTAAGTCAATAAGATCCTAAATTAAAATTAATGTTCAAAGAACTTCGTTCTAGTGTATTCATCGCAAAAATGGCGGGGGCACTGGGGCTTTAGGATCTATGAGAGAAAAGGTCTGTCCTCGACCGGCAGGGGCCTTGGATAGCTCAATTGGCAGAGCGATGTCACGGTGAGACAAAGGTTCCGGGTTCAAATCCCGGTCGAGGGCCTATCTTTTCTCTTTAAAAAATAAAAATAAACAATCGTTTCACTCTGACAAAGTTTTATAGTTCTCAATAAAATGTCTTAATAAAGTAAACAGTAATAAGTACGAAAAGAAACAAGTGGGCGCAAAAGAGTTCCAATTCCATCCCGGTCTTCTCACTTGATATGGAATATCCCCATTGGATATTGAAGTTTTATGTGAACCTTATTTTCCTGAAAGAGGCACAAGAGTGTGAAAATTCAACTGCAAATCTTGTACATGAGAAGAATGAAAAATGGGCGGCGATCCTTAAACTGTTGGAAAATAAATAAGAACAGCAGGATGATCCTAAAGGTGTGCGGTTAGTGTTTTTCCTTAAAGCGAAATGTGGGCAAAACAACCGCAAAGCCACGCCAACCGGCTGAGGTCAAATGTCGACTGGAGTGTTTACAAAATATTATCGATTCCTATCTAGCGGATCACTTTTTATAGAAATATCACAGAAGGAGCTAAATTTTATTCTGTTTCTATGTATTTAAAAAGAAAACAAGAGTCTTAGCTTCACTACTTGGTAGTGACTGTACTGTTTCTAGAACAACAGTTGTTCAGGGAAGTGATTTGCCCGTTATCACATTCAACTTCTGGGTTTCCCCCCCAATTAAGTATACCCACTTGGGATCTCCGGATTCCTCAGGATGCATCCCCATGTTAACAGATTAAAATTAATTATATGCCACAGCGGGAGCGGAAGGGCTCAGTGGAAGAGCAGGATTTTCGGCATGGTAAATCCTGGTTCACATCCCGCTACAGGTAAGACTTTTATTTAGTCTGCTAGCAGTCTGAGATGGATCATATAGGATCTAGGACTATCCTGGAGCTCACACAGCCTCTAAAAACCCAAAATAAGGGAGGGGGAATCTGGCTGTTGAGCATGATCTAGGACAAATCACCTCCCTGCACAATCGTTGTCCTTGAAACAGTCTCTATCATGTACTGAACCCCAGACCCGTTCACGGATTGTAGTAGTACAAGTACAGGATCTGCCACAGCCGTGTTTAGTCCTTGCAGCAGTTAACTAGCAGCCAATCCAAAACCTTCATATGAAGCACTGGTACACAATATTATATTTTAGGTCTTTTTTTAGGATAGAAGGTAAATATAGGATTAGAAGAAGGTCTGTCTGTATATTGTGAAAGTATCTCAGTGGGTAGAGCACTGAGTTAAATTTCTGTACTGAAAATCCCGGGTTCAAACCAGATTGTGGCCGATAAGTAACCCTTAATAGGTTGTATGTGGTACAGGTATGATTTCAGATTACCTATACATCATATATTTACTATAGTACCTCAAATATATAAAATACCTAAGCGAACTTTTGAAAACGTTATATAATTGCAAAAGTTAACTTTGCAGTGCCTAATTTATCAATGCAAGATGGGAACATTTCGGTATAAATGATATCCAATTATGTAAAGGAGATAGTTGGGGGGTGCAGTCAAAAAGAACACTGAATAAGTAATAAACTTATAATTATGTGCCGACGTTTCGAACTACAGTGTAGGTCATCTTCAGGGCTATGAGAAAGGAACAAACAGAACAAAAAATATAAAAATGTACAGTAACAATAATATGGTGACAAGTAATGTAGAAATTTAAAATAGTGGCAGATATGAAGATGGAAGATAACGAATATTAAAAAAGTGACACAAGTGATAAAATTAAGATAAAGACGTATTTAAAAAAATAATGATAATGAGGAGAAATTAAAATAGTGACAGGTATGATAAAATTAAGATAAAGACAGATATAACAAAATTCATGATAATGACAAGAAAATGAAAATAATGACAGATATAATAAAGTAAGACAGATTTAATAAAATTAAATAGAATGAGCAGAAATAATAAATTATAAATAACGTATATAAAATAAAATACAGAAAATAAATGTACAGAAAGGATAGTAAAAATAATATAAAGGAAAATCAGAAAGGAGGAGGTAAACAAAAGAAACAAAATGAGAATATTTACATATACAAAAAACGGTTGGAACATGAAGAATAAAGAAAAACTAGTAAAATAAAGATATAAAATGAAGGATAACGGACTTAAAGATGTTACATGTTACAGAAAAGTATGGAACTGTATGTACAATAACTAATGTGAATAATAGAAATACTATTGTACAGTAACAATAGTGTACAATGACTGTTTGAAAAATAGTAGATAGGATTAATGAATTTTGAAAAATTAAAATTAGTGAAATACTATTGTACAGTAACAATAGTGTACAATGACTGTTTCAAAAAAGGTAGGTAGGATTAATGAATTTGAAAAATTAAAATTAGTGCTTAAAAATATGAACTCTTGATTACCAACATATGATGGATGCCCAAATGATAAGGGGGAAATAATAGTGTGAAGAATGGAGAAAGGATAAAGAGAAAAGGATATAATAAATAAAATATTTATACCGATTTGGAGAGAGAAGCCGTTTGATGTAACGACTGACTAGCACTGAAAAAACCGTTAAGGGAACAAGGAGGGAGAGTTAGAAGCGATCTCTAGCGGCCAAAAAGTTAACTATAGAAGGTATCTATACTGGAGTATAGGAAAAAAGGGGGAAAGTGAATAAATGGATACAATTAATATAAATAAAATTAAAACAAAAATATATACGAATTAACAGATTCGTATATTAATATAAATAAAATAAATAAAATTAAAACAAAAAATATAAATGTCAATAGTGTGATAACAAAAGAAACATCAGTGACGAAGTAACAGAATTTAAGGTTTTTTGAGTAAGTTAAAAATTTGGGAGTAGGTAGAGGAAAGGTGATGTGAGTCAGTCTTAAGATTGATAGTGAAATCCAATTATATAGTCATGAAAAAAAAGAAGTTCAATATGCTGTTTATATCTTACTAATATATCATAAATGTGAAAGTTTGTATGTTTGTCTCTCTTTCACGCAAAAACTACAGAACAGATTTGGATGAAACTTTGCAGTAATATAGGTTATACATCAGAATAACACATAGGATATAGCAAGCGCGTATTTATGGGGAGCACGTGCCCCCCTAAAGTGTTTTAAGTACTGTGGAAATCCATTACAGTACATAATTAAAGGCAAATCACATGATCATAGTTGTTAAAATAACAGAAAGAATAGTGAAACTATTTGTTTTGATATCCTACTAATCTTACTAATATATCATAAATGTGAAAGTTTGTATGTTTGTCTCTCTTTCACGCAAAAACTACAGAACAGATTTGGATGAAACTTTGCAGTAATATAGGTTATATATCAGAATAACACATAGGATATAGCAAGCGCGTATTTATGGGGGAGCACGTGCCCCCCTAAAGTGTTTTAAGTACTGTGGAAATCCATTACAGTACATAATTAAAGGCAAATCACATGATCATAGTTGTTAAAATAACAGAAAGAATAGTGAAACTATTTGTTTTGATATCCTACTAATCTTACTAATATTATAAATGTGAAAGTTTGTATGTTTGTCTCTCTTTCACGCAAAAACTACTGAACAGATTTGGATGAAACTTTGCAGTAATATAGGTTATACATCAGAATAACACATAGGCTATAGCAAGCGCGGATTTATGGGGGTGGGCGCACGGGTGCACATGCCCCCCTAAAGTGTTTTAAGTACTGTGGAAATCCATTACAGTACATAATTAAAGGCAAATCACATGATCATAGTTGTTAGAATAACAGAAAGAATAGTGAAACTATTTGTTTTGATATCCTACTAATCTTACTAATATTATAAATGTGAAAGTTTGTATGTTTGTCTCTCTTTCACGCAAAAACTACTGAACAGATTTGGATGAAACTTTGCAGTAATATAGTTTATACATCAGAATAACACATATGCTATAGCAAGCGCGGATTTATGAGGGGGGTGCACAGGTACACGTGCCCCACCCCGACAGTTTTTTAGGTACTGTGGAGAATACATTATAGTACATAATTTAAGGCAAATCAGGAACTTAGCATCTTGAAATTTGCAGATAAGTTCTTTGTATAATTTAAGAAAGAAATTTGGATAATTCCACTCCCAATGGAATCCGTCAGTTTTGAAGATTGACATCTGAAATTTTGTATGTATGCGTAACTTAAAGTAAAAAAAAAAATTAAAATATTTATTTAAAATGACCTGTCACGAAACTTGATGTCGCAGACCTAATTCCACGCGAGCGAAGCCGCGGGCATAAGCTAGTATGTATATATTCTTCTCTTTTACAGGTTATACTTGAACTAATAAGTATTGATACAGTCAATATGCACTGATATCTACATCCATTGGATATCATGTGATTACCTTGATAGCAATATGTGCTTCAAACAATTCACATCAGGAAATGTTTACCTTCATTGATCCCCTTTGCATTAGCCCCAACCAGGAACAAACAATTTGACAGTTCGTTAAACATGGGCTATAATCTTACAGAGAAGCCTTATATTAATAGACAGAACTGAAAGTATTAAGTAAGTATTAAATAGTAAGAATTAATTTTTTATCACATTAATACAAATATAAATATATGTATAAGTAATTCCAAGATCGTTGAAAGATTTTTATTTGGCGAGGCATGACATGTTTTTAGTACGAAATGTTTAAATGATTTTTTTTTTTCGTTTCTAGATTTTTATAATTTTACAATTTTTATTTCTTCCTTTTTTATTACCTATAATTTTTAGTGCGTGATTCTTATCACTTTCTACATTTACCCATATCATTTTTATCATTTCACATTCCTAATTTATATTCAGTTTTTATTTTTTATCTGTAATACCTTAATTTTTTTTTTAACTGTCAACACTTTCTGTTTTATTATTATTTTCTTCATGATGTGGGTTACTACCTTTTGGCACTTAGTAGTTTATAGTATACACTTATACATTTTAACCTTCATAATTACCTTACTGTACATCTTTATCATTTTTTTTTGCCTGTATTCACCTTCTTTTGGTTTATCTATATTTAAAATGTTTTAATATATTTGTACCGTTTTCTTATATTGTCTGTATTTTGCATATAGCCCTGAAGAAGACCTACAACGTAGGTCGAAACGTTGGCTATCAATAAAGATTTTCTCAAATTGCATGAGAAATTCATTCAGTGACCTCTACCCGGACCAATTTCTTCAACATACATTATCAAGGTCAACAATTATCATCAAAATGTTTAAATGAATTGTTAGTTCGATCCTATAACTTGTTTTCTTTAATTATTATATCGCTAAATCACTAAGGAATTTAAAAAAAAACATATATTAATGAGTATTAAAATCATAAATTTATCATAAAAATTAATTTATTGGTAATTATAGGTGATGGGTGTTAAAAAACATTTTTTTTTCTTGTAGGACTACCAACTTATAATTAGACAAAAACTTATAAAATATTCGGGAGATATGGTAAGAAAAAAATCGAATATTATTGTTTAAACAGTTGTTTTGATTTATTTAATTTGAATTACATTTCATAAGCTACACAAGTCGATATACTGTAATGCAGTTTCACCCGCGTTTTCAAACAGTAACCGATCACGATTTTCTTCATTGGGATCATGGACTCAAAGACTGAACTGTACAGCTTCTAGATCAACAGTTATGCAAGGAATTGATCTGGCCGGCATCACTCTCAACCTATTTGAGGTTTTCCCCAAATTAACGGTACACATTTTGATAATGCTGGGTGAGTCTCAGGATATTTCCCAGATCTATCGCTGTTGCAGAGTAAATGATTTATCTACGAAAGCAGGGTTCGAAACAGGGTTGTACAGCACAGCAACGTGCTGCTACCTCTCAACTTGCTCTGGCCCCCCCCTCTCTCTTTCTCCAAAATGGAAAATACCTATAATACTGTGACCATATTACACATCGCTAGGGTTGGGAATCTATGAGGTAGTAGTGCGTACTCTTGCCACGCACGATAGTATACGAAGAGAGAAATGTATGGGATGTTTACCTACGCCATTGTCACCTGCTCGCTCGACGCTATCTAGGTGAAGGTGAGGCCTTGGATCCGCTGCTTTAGAGCTCTTTAGGCTATGGCCCCTCGAACAGTTATCGTGTGTATTTGGTAACAGTACTGTATGGCAGCCTTGTCTCCCCATGCAGGCTGTCTCAAATAAATTTATATGCCCTGAACTACTTTTTAAAAAATTTCAAAAGTCATATACCATATAAATAGATCTCGTTTATATGATAAGAGCTACAAAGTCAAAACCTCTCAGAACCGAAATAAAGTAGCTCACAGCCAAAATGATACACAGTCAGAATGAATATCTGATAAAATATATAGTTTTTTTGTAAAAATAATACGTTTTTGTGTTTAAACATTTAAAAAATAACAAGGATTTCATATTAAAAATAGCAATTATACAAATTATGATTACCAATCTGTGGACATAATACACCTTTTTTCCATTAAATGCTTACATTAAAATATTTTAATAATTAATTTTATCTTTATATTATATAATTTTATAAATATTTTATTTGAAAAGAAAAGGAAAAGAAAAGGCCGTGAAGCGAAGCCAGGATAGCCGAGATGGATAAGGCGTCACCACGGAGAGGTCAAGGTCCCGGGTTCGATTCCCAGTACTGGCCATATCTTATCTTTTCAAATAAAATATTTAAAATATTGTCCTTTAGTTAAACTCTTGTATCGTAAGTACTAGGTCATTTCCCAACACATTTTAAAGTAATTTCTAGATACTCCACCGTACATTTGAACTTTTTTCAATAATGGGGGAACACACAACGTTTAAAAACGACTGTTAGTCATTCAATATTGTAATGATAGGAAATCAAATAGCTGACATTATTACAAAAAAGCTGTTAAACTGTCCAGCATGTAGTGGAGAGATTCAAACAGGAATATCGCATGGTAAATCCAGTATTGAACTAAATTGATAGTCGCTAAATTGCTAACTAAAAACTTTATATGAAGAACGGAGATAGTTGGGGGGTGCAGTAAAAAAAAAACACCAAATAAGTACTAGACTTATATTTAGTAAGTGCTGACGTTTCGACCTACAATGTAGGCCATCTTCAGGGCTATGAGAGAGAAACAAACAGAACAAAAAATATATATAAAAACGTTACAGTAACAAAAATATAGTGATTCTCTATACTATCTCTATTTCATCATCATCTTTAATATTTTTACACATTTTTTTTTTTGGGTTGTCTATATAATTTTATCCGTTTATTCATTTTCCCTCATTTTCCTATACTCTAGTATAGTTACCTTCTGTAGTTACCTTTTTGGACGCTGGAGATCGCTGCTAGCTCTTCCGTCTTGCTTCGTAACGTATAGTATTTTTCATTGTTGCTTAGCCGGTTCACCCAGCCACTTCTCCCAGTCGGTACGTCTTTTCTTAATATTTTATATATTATATCTTTTTCTCTTTATTCTTTCTCCATTCTTCACACTACATATTTTCCTATCCCCCCCCCCGATCATTTTGGCATCCATCATATGTTGGTAATCTAAGAGTTCATATTTACAAGCTCTATTTTTAATTTTTAATTTTTCATTTATTTTCCAATTAATTTTTCATTTATTAATCCAACCAACTATTTTTATATTACATCCCAATCAATTTTGTATATTACATCCCATACTTATATTTTCAAATTTGTTGTCATTTCTAACGGTCATTCCACGAGATACCTATTCATTTTTTTCTACATATTCTTGTATTATTATGTTTCATACATTTTACTTATGTAACCTCTAGAAGTCCATTATCATACATTTTACATCTTTAATTTACTAGTTTTTTTCTAAATCCTTCATGTTCCAACCTTTTTTTATATGTTAATCTTCTCATTTTGTATCTTTGGTTTACCTCCTCATTTTTATTTCCCTTTATATTATGTTTTCTTTTCTATCCTTTTCTGTACATTTAGTTTCTGTATTTTATATTTATGTTCATTATCTTTAATTTTATTATATCTGTCAATATTTTAATTGTATTATATTCTGTCACTATTTTAATATTCGTTATCTTTAATTTTCATATCTGTCACTATTTTAATTTTCTACATTACAAGTCACTATATTATTGTTACTGTAACGTTTTTATATATATTTTTTGTTCAGTTTGTTTCTCTCTCATAGCTCTGAAGATGGCCTACACTGTAGGTCGAAACGTCGGCAGTTACTAAATATAAGTCTGGTACTTATTTGGTGTTTTTTTTTTACTGCACCCCCCCAACTATCTCCATTTTATCATCCAGTCAACTATTTTCCTCTCATACATAAAAAGTTTATATATTAATAGTGCCCAAAAATTAGTAAGAAGTGAGTTTTTTTTTTTTTTAGATATGGTTCATAGCCAATGAAAATAGAACTTTTTCTCAAGAGAGTGAAATTAAATCCAAACCCTCATCATCGATACCTCTCAAGAAAGATCTGTTATCTCCTAATAACATTAAAAATAACTATAAAAATAAATATTAATATATTAAAAATAAATAATTATAAACTGATTAATTAAAATATAAAATATTAAACCTATTAGAAATGGAATGGCTTAGTACACTAGGCACTGAGTTAGAGATCTCTAGGTGCTGATTTCAAACCGGCAATGACCGACAAGTTTACCCTATTATCAGCCATTAACTGGTAATGTATAATCTTGAGACCTTCCTTTGATTCCTTGAGCTCACCCTGTGAAGAAATTAAATTTGATTGAGGGGAAATCCTGGCTAAATCACGCCTCTCCACAACCATTAGGTTATAAACTATACTATTCCTACCAATTGCTGAACCCAATGCCTTAATGGGCAGTAGTAAATTGTATTTCCTTTTGATGTTTAACTTCCTTTAATGATTTTCTCCAAGTCTTACTAAATAAGAAAATTTAAAAGGTTCTAAGAAGAACTTAGGCAATCTTCATAAAAATCGTTAGAAACTGCCGAGTCTGAGAAAAATTATGATTTTCGGTTCTTGTACAATGTTTGTCCAGTTTAGTACACTAGCATTTGAGATCGAAACTGCCATCTTCCTCGAGATATAATAATAATAAAATAAAATGAGAAGAATGAAAAAATAATATAATTGTAAATACAATAAAATAGAGCCAAAAACTCAAAAAGAAACACTATTATTTATTATAATGCAATTGGGAAAAACCACAATGCAAAGCCTTATGTTTCAAATCCAGTAATACACCCACTTACCAGTCGACGTTTCGCAAATTTGTAGAAATTTGAACCAATATTATTCGGAAACGTTGAATATTTTAAAAGAAAAAAATGGCTAACTTTGCTAATGTGTATAAATTTATGTAGGTTAGTATTACTTGATATGTTTTGTGGATCAGCTGATTCTATAACCTCCCAGCTGGTTGCGTATTACTTTCGTTCAGTTGTATGTTGAACGTCTTGGTGGTGGGGTGCTGTCTCATGTTTGGAGCCTGTTTGGGCTGTTGATCGTTGGGATGTATTGCACCTTCTTCTTCGAGATGTGATTCACATAACCCTTATTTGTTTTTGTGTCTTGATAATGCCTGAATAGGCGAAACGTCGACTGGTAAGTGGGTGTATTACTGGATTTGAAACATAAGGCTTTGCATTGTGGTTTTTCCCAATTGCATTATAATAATTGTAAATAGTCATAAAATTATTTTAATTATATAAGCCAGAGACAAAAGCGCCGAGAACTGGGACTAAATGGAGCGAAGAAGGTAAAGCTGAATTCTCGCAAAAAAGGTGGGCAAATTAGAAGAACAAGAAGACCAACGTGAACCATCTTTACTAAGCGCCTTCCACTTCAAGAGCTTTGCGGCTAATAATTACAATAATAATATAATAGTACATCTTAACAAACAATGGAATAAAACAAATAATGGAAAAATAAATAGACTACAACATTTTAAATATCTAGGCGAGAAGAGAAAATTTCACAGAAAACCAGGCAACAGAAAATGAATAGAGCATATAGCATGGTATCTGAAATGCACATTAAGACATGCATTTCTAATAAAACAAAGATCAGACACTACTGCATAGTAATTAAATAAGCAACACTTTATGCAAGTGAAACTCTCACAGTCCACACAAAACATTACATGGAAAAAATATTGAACGAAGAACGAAAAATTATGAAAAACAAATTTAGGCCGAAGAAAAATCACAGAAAATCTCAATCCCAACAGCAGGCATATGAAAACGGCGATTATTTTTTTTAATGGAAATAATTATAGACTTCCCCAAACAAGATTCATCAATATAATTGTTACTAACATACAAAAAGCCAAGTCAAACAGAAAGGGAAATATAACGAAGTGACGTTACTAACAGAAAATATTTGGAAACAAGTTAGAAAAGTGGATAGTGATATCAGAGAAAGAAGCATTGAAGAGGAACAAAATGGACAGAGGAGAGAAAAATAATCCATGCAAAAAAGATAATATAAATACATCAAGTAAATAATAATAATAATGATAACAATAATAATAAAAATATTTATTTAAGAAATCATAAAAATGGAATTTGGCACATATTGTATTTTTGGTGTTCTTCAGAAAACCTTCCCTAAGGGATTCTCTTGAAAGCGTGTATGGAGAAATCTCCCATTGAAGGCACTCCTAGCGTGGTTCAACTTATTGTAGTAGATCTCTGCTCCAGAGACGTTTCAACATCAAGTAAATAGAATGAAATATTTACAATGGCATGAGATAAAGGCAAGCAGAGAGGCTCCCCTACACGTGCGTTACTCGAATGACAAATTTGACTTAGAAGGTCACGGGACAGTCTTATTTTCAGACGTCTCGGGAAATTATCAGGAATTGAACAGGTTGCTATGTTTAAAACTAGCGGCTTTGGGTAGGAATTGAGATTGTCATGAAAGGATTGATATAGGGTTCGGGCCAAATCAGTAACAATTAGACATTAAGGTCATTATGGATGATCTTGATCGTAACAAAGTAGGAAGCATTGAGGATTTCACGAAGGATGGGATATGAGAGGTATTGGGTGGCTTAGTGTAACACCTAAACACATGTTTCTTTTTTGTTTGCAACAGTAAACCTGGACAACAGTAAACAGGTCTTGCAAGGAGTAAACCTGAGCAACAAATGCGCCCCTTAGGCCCTGCTAGTCGTTGAAATGTGCAGTTCAATTGACAATTACAAAAGGATAACAGAAATTAGGACGAGAGCTCTTGTAGTACTCGAGATTAATTAGTTAATAATTTATTTGTATTATTAATTAATTACTCTAAGAGAAGAGATTTACGAGTGGGGTCCTACAATTAGCCTGATTAGGAGCACTTTAGAGAGCCCGCGTGTATCGGTTCAGTTGATCGATAGTCATTACGGCCGGATTGCTATGTCCTCCATCACGAGTTTTGGCGATAAGAAGTCTACCTGAAGGGACATCACAACTAAATATCATTATACCATAATATGATAAAACCCATTAAATGACGATTAATACAATAGTGAAGATAGACGATCAATGCTAATAACATTTAGTGAAGTACTTGTATATATATAAAAATACCTGAATCACTACAACCCATGAAAGTTCCAGAGCTCAATACATGGTAGAGACTGTTCTGTTCCTGAGACAACGGTCGTGCAGGGAGATAATTCGTCCGACTAACTCAACTGCTCGCTCTGTATACCAATTGAGGGTACCCGATTTATAGGAATCTGAAAAAGCCCCAGTACGGTCCTTCCATGGCTGTTAGTCAGCAGATATACTCAGCTCTCTAGATACTGAGGGACCTGGATCGATTTAGTGATGTATAAACGTTAATAATTTTTTTTTTCACTACTCAATTAACATTCCCAGGACCGGGATACGAACCCTGGTCTCCCATGTTTCCGTCGTGGTGCTCTACCACCTGAGCTATCCTCGTTCGTACCTCGGTCAGACACATCCTTTCTCTTCACTGATCACATGTGCCCGCGTTCTCGCAATTTGCGATGTATACAAGGGGAAGAATGTTCATTGAACATTACTTTTGTTAAGATCTAGTTGACTTACGTCACTATATATATTAAAATTTATTTATTTTTTATTATTAATTGTTATAATTTTTATTTCAAAAGAAAAGGCAGAGCACCATGACGGAAACATGGGAGACCCGGGTTCGAATATTTTCTTTTCAAATAAAAATATTACAAAAAATATAACAAATAATAATTTATTTTTTTATTTTTTATTTATTTTATTTTTTTTTATTGATATTTACAACTGTAAATATCCATTATATTACATCAAGTAAATCTGCTGCATGAACAAAGGACATGAACAAAAAAATCACTTGTGGAGAAACTGTCCATTAATAGCACTCCAAAAGTAATAATAAAAAAATAAATAACATATAATGGCGTAAGTCAACAAGATCCTAATTAAAGTAATGTTCAATGAACATTCTCCCCCTTGTATACATCGCAAATTGCGAGAACACGGGGGTATGGGATCAGTGAAGAGAATGGATTTGCCTGTCCGAGGTACGAACCAGGATAGCTCAGGTGGTAGAGCACCATGACGGAAACATGGGAGACCAGGGTTCGAATCTTTTCTTTTCAAATAAAAATATATAAAAAATATAGCAATAATAAAAAAATAAATAATATATAATGACGTAAGTCAACAAGTTAAAGTAATAAAATAAAAATTGAGTAACTATGGAATAAAGAGGTTTGGTAAAAGTCTGGAAATAGATACTTATTGTATTCGTATTGCAAGTATATAATTGAATACATATCTGCAGCCCCGGTTAATAAGTAGCAAAGTCGAGTTTTGTCCAGAGAAAGATTACTGCATTGAGGAAAGCAAAGTCGTGTCAATCTCGTAGTTTTTGGTTTGAAATTTTTTTTTTTAAATTTATTTATTGATATCTAAAACTGTATTACAATAATACAACAAGTAAATAGGCTAAGTGATATATAATGACATGATAATGACAAGTAGAGAAACTACCCACTGGTAGTACTCAAATCAAAGTTCAAGTAAGGAGGTCACGTGGCCATCTTCTTTTCAGACGCCTCTGAGGATTATCGGGAATTGAAGAGGAAGCTAGGTTTGAAACTAGAGGGTTTGAGTGGGAATGAAGTTTGTTACGAAAGGATAGATACCGGGTTCGGGCCAAATCAGCAACAAAAGGGACATTAAGGTCGTTATGGATGACTTTATTCTTAACAAAATAAGGAGCATTGAGGATTTTACGAAGGATTTTGGACTGTAAGGATTGGATACGAGAGAAATTCGATGGCTTAGTGGAGCCCCAAAGCTCTACTCCGTAAGTCCAAATAGGTCGTATGATGGTCATGTAGATGAGTCTTTTGTAGTTAATTGGGAGCTTAGAGCGTTTGTCTAGTAAGTATTGAAGTAGCCTGAAACGTCGTGCGGTTTCTTGTCTTTTCAGTCTTGTATGAGGATTCCAGGTTAATCGTTTGTCTAGGTGCAACCCTATGTATCGGATCTGTTCTACAGGCACCAGAGGGATATTATTAAAGGATACTGAAGGGCAGGAAGTCATTGGTTTACAACGTAAGGCAAAAGTGATTTGATGCGATTTTTGAGAATTTATTTTAGGTTTGAAATTGAGTTGTAATATAAGCAACAGCTCCATATGAAACCAACTCCTCATTTAGCCTCTGATGCATTACTAAAATATGACGATTCCGCATTTCTAAGTATAAGAAACGAAGATTGGAGACTATTCGAATTAATAATTTATTCACCGAGGCTTTTTATATATATGATGTATGTGATATATTTATATAAACATTATCTGTTTCCAAATTTAGACAACTCCCTGTTTCGTAATTTTCTTAGACACTGTTGATTCGTCAATTACTGGACTGATGATCACATCGTTCCAACTTGAATGATTGACGACTATTCTACCATCTTTTCCGGGAAAAGTTAAGGTTCATTAACAAGAATCGAAGTCATTGAAGAGAGCTAAGCTAAATCTAAGCACCAGAAGCACTATTAAGGGAACGAGCACAATGCAGCAATGAAACTTAGCAAATGCACTTGTGGTAAATCGAAGTCATAAAGTACTATGTACTGCCATAAGTGTTTCGAATGCGTTTCAAATTGACGATACAGAGAATTGTGAATGCCCACAAAGTTTATAGCAATTTCATCCAAAAGATTTAATACCTACGTTAGTCGTAAAGTAACGGTTTATTCCAGCAGGAGCAATCACTCTTCTATTTCAGTTCCTTGTTCGCAGTTAAGTATTGTATTCGCAAAAACTTTGACTTTCAGATTTTAACTAATATATCCATGGACCAATTTTGAATCCATTTTGATACAAAATACACTACTTTCGTCGTGGTATATCTAAATATTGGTTCGTTTCATATGAAATGTCCATTTCAAACGGGAAGGTTATCTAATGAAATGAAAGTTTTAATCAAAATTTCAATCCCATAACTGAAAAATAAGTTTTTGACTTCCGGATCATTTTCAAAAATTTTACTATTAAGGTAGTTGTCCAAATTTCTAAATTTGGAGTTAAGTCTGGCGAATGAGTTGCTGGCGAGTGTTGGAGGACAAACCTTTTTTTTTTTTTTTTTTAATTTATTTATTTATATCTACAACTGTATTACAATAATACAACAAGTAAATAGACTAAGTGATATATAATGACATGATAATGACAAGTAGAGAAACTATCCGCTGGTAGTACTCAAATCAAAGTTCAAGTAAGGAGGTCACGTGGCCATCTTCTTTTCAGACGCCTCGGAGGATTATCGGGAATTGAAGAGGAAGCTAGGTTTGAAACTAGAGGGTTTGAGTGGTAATGAAGTTTGTTATGAAATGATAGATACCGGGTTCGGGCCAAATCAGCAACAAAAGGGACATTGAGGTCGTTATGGATGAGTTTATTCTTAACAAAATAAGGAGCATTGAGGATTTTACGAAGGATTTTGGACTGTAAGGATTGGATACGAGAGGAATTCGATGGCTTAGTGGAGCCCCAAAGCTCTACTCCGGGAGGACAAACCTAACTTGTTTTGTTTCTTCACTGCCTGTCGTGAAGCATGAGATCTAGCCTTGTCGTGTTACAGTTTATGTTGGTTTCGATTAACTAATGCAGGCTGTTTTTTGATAAGTTTTTGTTGCATCAGGCCAATCATACCTGAAGTACGATGTGGATGTAATGGTTTCGCTTTGGTCCATCTTGGTCCCAGAATTTTCCTAATTATTTCCCTTTCTTCTTTCTTTAGAATTTCCTTATCTGTTTTTCTGTTTTATCAAGGGTTTGCTGTGGTATAACATTGTTGGTTTAATTACCATATTATGATGTTTAATTTTTAAATATATTTATTATGTAGAGCAACATATATATATATATATAGTAAACAAAATACTACTTATATATGATATTCAGTATTCAGTATTACCACACTAATGGCAGTATTGACGATTAAAAGTAAAAAAAAAAATGTATACCTGCATATATTAAAGATAGAACAGATAATATAAGCACTATACTACTATTGTTTATATAACTATTTATATGCTATATTGTTATTGGTTGACTGCGTGAAATATTTTGAGTAAATAAAGATAAATATGTATTCATCGAGAGCAAGTGTGAGGAATACAAAAGTGAACTGAATACCAACGAATCATCTCAACTCTTCTCCGAATACCTACCGCATCGGATATTTCTATATTGCGCCGTTGTCTGCAATATTATATCAACAAACTTTCTGTAGTTTTGGTTTTGGAAACTACACTCCATCGTAGAAAGCAAAGATTTATAATAGTTTACATAAACATTATTACACTCATAAGGCTCAAGTAACAATATAAAAATAATTACACGAAAACTTTTAGCCTATACGAAGTAGGGCAAGAAATGAACTCCAATAGGACGAAATGTATCATTAATAGTTAGTGCGACATATGGTCTAGTGGTTAGCATAACAAACTACAAAGGGACGTTAAACAGGGGTCTCCGCCTGTGCGATGTCAACTCGTTAAAAATCCCTATCCTAATTAAACCTGGATAGGCAAAATTTAGAGCTCCCACTGTAGCATCGTCCGATTAGCCATAGCAGTACAAAGCCACATCCAATGAACAAACATATCATTAATAGCAGAAGGAGAGATGTATTTAGTGATGTCGATATAGTTGGGAGTGAGATAGAATGTTTTAAGTACTTAGAGTCTGTGATAATGTGCAAAATTATTGTTATTTTTGGATCCCGACTATATTTAGTTTACCCATTGGACCCAAAATAAAAATTTAAATTAATAAAAACTATTAATTATACCTCCGTTTTCGTAAGGGTTTGAAACAGCTACAAACCTTGAACAATATACAACGCAATGTCTTAAGTTCTTCTACAATATAGTACAAAGAAAAATAACTTGTCTAATGGAGAATTTAGTGTAAACTGCTTGTTGTGTGTAAGAAGACACTCTGTTAATATTGTAAAATGGAGGCTGCAGCAACAAGAAGATGGGGTTATTAAGTTGTTAGGCATAATAATGAACGAATCCAACTAAACTTACGAAAGAGAGACCAAAGCGTATGCTGGAAGATATGTGTAGCTTTAAATGTGATCTTATGGATTTGGGTCTGGACCATAACTTGCATACGGATGTTGTATATAAGCCTTTATTTTATTTATTATCAAGTTCAAATTATATTTTGTTTATGCAAATATTTTGTAAAATATTTATTTTACACTAATATGGAAAATCCCTCATTATTGATAAGTATTTTATATATGAAGCTTGATTGATAAGTATAAAGGTTTGTATGAAAAAAAAAACTATTCGGTTAAATAAGTACAGAAATTACAAATTATTTATCGAGACTGTCCTACATCTAGAAACCAAAAATGGCTTATGGCCATTTTCTAGTAAGAAGATCGGGAACAATCTATGATCAACAAAACTTCAAAGCAGCGAGATATAATTTACAGTTATGTGGCTAAGGAAATACTATAGGTTACGAAATAGACATAGCTCGTATTTATATTCCGGTACATGAAACCACTTATGAATTATAATAGTTTCCGAATCCTATTACTGAAAATGATATTGAATCTAGAATTTATTATGTTATATGACAAATCTACCGACTGACTGCCCTGCCCTGACTGTCCTGAAGAAGACCTGCAAAGTGTGTCGAAACGTCGCTATCTAATAAACATTTCTCCATATCTAAGAACGATTTATTGACCTCCACCAACACCAAGCAAACGATATTGTTTAATTTATAAAAACAAAAGAAACATCGGTCATATTTTTTAACTAATACATGTTATCTAACTGGTTTCAGCAACGTCCCTCTTATCCAAGTAGTTAATTATATTCCAATTAAATCATATTTTAACTGATATATTGTCATAACTGTGGCATTGAACCGGAATATGCTGAATATATTCCAGTTAAATTAACACAACAAATGATTCTACTCTCACGACTCAATGACAAGAGGGAATATATACAGAAAGCTATTGGAACACATCCATGAATTTTGTCTTCAGATTTAAATGTATTTATTGTTTAATTTTTGAGGTTAACTATTACAATCCATAATGTCTTCTACGGTTCTATTTTTTTCTTTTAAAGTTTCATTAACATGTATCAGTTATCAAATATATCTGGCATGTCTTTTCGACAAAAGACTCAGCTTAAATCCTTTTTGCAATTTAAAAAAACGGATTTGTAATGAATTATGGAATTTACGATTAGACAAAAATAAACAGTATAAATAAATAAATAATATTTTCATACAGAAGTGTATTTGTAGCAGGCTAATTAATAGGGCTAATTATGATATATTATATATTTTTCAAATGGAATAGATATTAGTCGGTTTTCCCACTCGTCTCTGTTCGCTATTTATCGTTGGTATTTCCCATTACGTAAGTTTTATTATTATAATTCAGAATCCTGGTTTCAACTAAAAAAAAAACATAGCATATAAAGGCAATAACTTATCTCTAGTCAAGCAGCTAAGCACGGAATTCAGTAAAGTTGTGTTCGTTTTGATAATAAAGTAGGATTAGTAATGATAAGTGGTAAGGATTAAAGCATTATATCATTAACAAAACGTTAATATCCGATATTTACTTCTTTGGATATTAATTATAAAATAATATCAGAGGAAAACCTTGAAAATATAATTTGAAATATACTGCAACTCTATTTTATAAAGTAAAGGCATCATTTAAGTATTAAATCCATTTTAATGTGGATAAAGTTTATTGAAGAGACTTATTTTGTTGTAATAAGAGAATGCACTAATATAAATACACCAGCAGACCCCACATTGACTACAGCTGCATCATGTACACTCTGATCATCTAGAAGCCAGACTAAAGTGCAATATTGCGTACTTTTATATGAAATGTCCGTTTTTATTATTTCTAAAATTCTTTTTTTTTTTAATTTAATTTATTGATATTTACAACTATAATAACATTACAATAAGTAAATCTGCTATATGTACAATACGACTTGAAAAGCACTTGTGGAGAAACTACCCATCGGTAGCACTCCAAAAAGTTCTATAGTAGATGGTCTCGAGGCCATCTTCTTTTCAGACACCTCGGAGGGTTATCAGGAATAGTATGGGAAGCAAGTTGAGAGACTAGCGGATTCAAGTGTGTATGGAGCTTTTCATTGAAGGATAGGTATCTAGTTTGGGCTAAATCAGCAACATATGGGATATTAAGAACATGATGGATGAGTCTGTTTGTGACATAATAAGGAGCATTGAGGATTTTACGAAGGATTTTGGATTGCAAGGATTGGATACGAGATGAATTGGATGGTTTAGTAGAGTCCCAAAGCTCAACTCCGTATGTCCAAATAGGCCTGATAACTGTCATGTAAATGAGTCTTTATTTCTAAAATTCAAAATGGAATTAATGGACTTCTGTTGTTTAATGCGTTAATGTTTACAGATTGTAATGAGCTGTTAATAATCCTATCTATTTTGATAATATCTCCTGTTACTACTATTGAAGGAAGGTTGTTTAGTATGCCGCCAAATATGACCATGAAAAAACTCGACGAGTTCAAACTTGGACAAGATGCAAGAAATATTACCACGGCGTTCGGGGAAGGGTGTTGAAAAGAACGGAGCATTCGCCTTTAATTTGTGAAATTTTCAGCTGGTGGCAGATTTTAATTCAGTTTTACTTTTTACCCAGATGTGAAACCATCACATCAGCATCGTAAAGCAGTGATATTAACAGAATGCAACAAAACCTTAACAAAAAAACAACCTGCATGGGTTAATCTGTTTAAGATGTCTTAGGTCAGTATAATATTTAAACACAATAATATTTTATAACAATCTGTGATGATATAATATTATATTAGGAATTTCCAGCATCATATATTTTTATTTGTACTATAATTATTTTTTAGGTTCTTAATTCTCTAGGCGCACTTAGCTTTTTATATCTTAAGATATCAATTGGAATTATGTTTATATTTTAGAAGAAAAAACTACCGATAAAAAGTAGTTGTGTTTTTAAGTCAACGCTTGCGCAGTGATGAGATATGAGTTCCCACAGTTATAGAGGCTGGTTGTGCCCAAGGGTAGGTTCTAGTTAGATATATTAACCGAATAAATAATTTATCGGAAACTGTTTGAGGGCGAAATTAGAACATAAAGTTTAGTTCTCGTACTTGGTTTTCCTTACTGAGTTCCCTAAAAATATGAACATTTATGTTCTCCTTTCTTGGTAAAAATCCTTTTCAGACATTCGAGCAGCGGGTTATCGTAATTTAAACACACAGTGACAATTGGAAGTGACTCGGCATAGGCATTAGCCAAAATGAACTGTGAAGACAGAGCTATGTGTAACTGGCCTTTGCGTAACTGGTTAAGTGTCACAACAGTGTTCATCGGAGGAATATCGCGAGCTCTCTACAAATCCGACCAATGGGAGGACGTTATAGATAAGAAATAATCGTTTTGTTTTGTCTAGAGTACTGTTATTGGTCTGATTCATAACTGTTACTAATCCTGGCGAGAATCGGGATCCGTCACGGGTTGGAATGGGGTTACTGGACAGGACCTGCTGTTTTTATTTCGTTACCTAACTCGTCGCCATATTGGAACGGAATGTTGTCCGCGCGGGTGATTCAATCAGGAAAAGAAATAGAATAATACAAAACGGAAAAAGAAGGCGCTCAAATCTTCGTAAGAATATACAATTAAGCCAATTCTGGAAAGTTTATCATTCTTCATTATTTATTTCATTGAACCTAACCCCACCCCATTTGTTTGAATAACATAAATTTTCTCATTGAATTATTAATAAAAAAATCTTATGTTCATTTAAAGTTTTATATTTACAAATTACAGATTACCTGAAAGTAGATTACCTGAACTGTTCCAATAGTTTATACGACATCATATTTAAAAGTAGATTTATCAATTTTTTAGTGATCAAATTAAGAAATTGATACTTTAATTAAAGTAATGTACAATGCTTTACGTGATCACATTTTCTTAGATACTTATAACTTTTCGACTAGGGATAGATTTCAGTTACATATGGAAGGCCAAAATTTGTTTAAATAACAAAAATATTAAGTAATTTAAGAATATGTTAATTTATATACTTTTTATTCATTAATTAAAATTGATTGTTGCTTAATTTACAATTCCATTCATATCAATATTTCTGTTAATCTTATTATTGATGCATATAATGTGTACATAAAATACACATACTTTACATAATTTAAAACAAGAAAAATTTAAAACTTTATATAAATTCATCCTAAGGAGGATTATCCTTGATTATTATTTTTAATTGTATTTAAAATATCGTTATCAGAATTTAAAACTTCGTAGAAATGTGATAAAAAATGTATATTATTTACTTTTTAATATACTTGATTTAATTACTTGTTTTAATGTTTAAATATACTTATATAACAAAATAAAAAGAAATAATCAAAAAGGGTAATCCTCATCAGGATCAATTCACATAGCATATTTTCGTATTATGTATATTATAAAGTTGTAACATTCAACAATTAGAAGTAATTGTAAAATCAGGAACCCATCTCAATTAATGAAACAAATTAATATGCAACTAAATTATTTCATAGTTTTTATTAGTTTAACAATTTGTTTGATATCCACATTTAAATATATATATATATAGGAAAAGCTGACAGAAAAAACAATTAAAAAATGGAACACTACATGGACTTCATCGACAAATTCACCCAGCCTACACAGATATATTCCTCGCAAGACACTCGAAAATTACCAACAATTAAACAGTTCAGACTTTAAATTAACACAATTTTTAACAGAACATGGAAACACAAAACAGTATTTGAAAAGATTTAACACTATAAGAACAGACGGATGTGATGAAGATGGACAGACCCACACTTTCAGACACATACTATATGACTGTTCACGATACGACCGACAAAGAATTAAATTGATAAAAAACATAATACTCAAACGAGGGACTTGGCCTGAGACAGAACATTTATTTTTTTAAATCTAAAACTGACTTATTATCATTTATAAAAGACATAAATTTTGATCAGCTCTTGGACATAAGAAGAGCAATTCACTAGATACATAGTTTTTCATCTTTAATTGTAACTGTTATGTGTATAAATATATGTGTATACATTTTTATTGTATAACTAATCGTAATGTATAACTTATGAATTGATGTTTTTTTTTTTAGTTACATCATTTATATTATAAAACCTTTCATTTTTGTTTATTTGTATATTTGTTAAATTTATTTTTTTTTATTACATAATTTAGGATTACAAGTTTAATTTTAATTTTATTCTCACGTGTAAATTATCAATTTTGTCAAACTATAAATTTTTAATTTCTTGTATTGTTAAATTATACTAAAATATACTCTGTAATTATGATACCAAACTAATCTGTAATTGTTAACATCACATGTAATGACATGTAATATGCTTACTTAAATATGGAGCGTGTCCTAATATTAATAAACGGTCCCTCCATGGGGTTACCATGGGGGGAACAAATTAAAAAAAATATATATTTGGTATATACCAGTGTTATTTATATGATCAACTGTATAGTAAAGTAAAAATTAATGTAATTGTTTATAACATGTATTACATATATACATATAAATAACCCACTTCCTAATATCAGCTACGATACGATTACATAATGATTGGAAAGTGAAATTAAGCCAAAATAAGACTGGTCCTCGGCGGGATACAATAAATGAATGAAGAAGACAATGAGCTCATTGAGAGGCCTCCAGGAGTTAGCTCATAGGGAAAGTTATCTCTGTCTTCATGGCTCAGGTACTCCATGAGCGGCTACCAGGTGAGGACGGCTAGCCGATCTGGCCTACTGGTCGGATAACACCGCCAGTTCTTCCGCTTTTACTTTCGCTCTGTCAGTAGGTCACCTCAGTAGGGCGGCCTTTGGAGGAACTCGGAGCCTTCTTTGGAGGAAGAAATACAAAATAAGAGTTTAAATTTTACGAGTAGACATAAAAAATAAGCGAGCTGGGTTACTCAGAGTGTGGAGCGTTGAGTTGCTGAGCTGAAGCTAGCGGATTCGAAGTAGAATGTGACCTATTAATTACGATTACTGCTGCGGCATCTGAAGACTAAGTAAACTGTCTTTAATTTCATTTTCTATAAATAGTGTTTTCTTAACCTCTTAACGCACAGTTTTTTTGAAAAAAAACCGGCCAAAAAAAATCAATTTCTTTTAATGTAAAAAAACAAACTTTAGAACATTGTTTTGGCAAAAAAATAAAAAAAATTCAAAATTAATCAAAATTTTTATCACTTTCTTCTGAGCCGCTTTCCGACAAATTTGCGTATTCATATTCAGATTCTGAATCGCTCATTTTTCAATATATATTTTACTAAAATATAATATAAAATAAAATATAATAATAATAATAATAATTTGAAAATGAAAAAAACATACCAACTGTATAAATATCCAATATACCCTATTTTATTTTCTGTAATCACAAAATAACTGACTGTCTATAAAGATACACTTATCTTTGCAAGTTTACAACACTTAGGTAACTATTGAACTAAACTATAAAACAACAGAAACAAGTGTTTCATATTTCACGTCTAAATAGTAAAATAAAAGATACAATGGCCTTTATATAAATTCACGAAAATACTACGACGGATCGCAGTCAGTCGTCACGAGTACAGAAATGCAAGAATGCAAGGTATTATGAAGGTATTATAGCTTACAATCCTATGTAAATGATAAATATCAATAACACGATTCTTTTTCTTAGCTTTCACATTGTTATTTTCAATTCTCGAATATATTCGAGTGTGAAAAATTATAGCAGTATCAAATACAACGCCGCTCGAATTATCTCGAGTGTGCACAGTTTGGCCTGTTTAGCGCGCTCGAATTAACTCGAGCGTGCAAGTTAAGAAGTTAATTAGGGAAAAACGGCGATTGAGAGCGATTCCGGAAAATTCACTTCTCAGTTCGTTGGATTATAAGCAGAGCAGTTCTACCAACTCTGCTGAACTCAAGACTTTTCATGGATTTTGGTGGTACAGGTCTTTTTATTTAAGTTATTTAATCAGTTAACAGGAATAGATCGATCCTATGGGATCTTTGGACCATTTTTTGCCTTACCCAGCCTCTATAAATCGAGTAACCATAATTATGGGAAAATCAGGAGACTGTATCACCAAATCATACAGAACAGAAACGGTACTAACTCTACAAAGTAATCAGGACTGAATACATAGGTTTTAGTCGTGCAGTTTGGTTTCTTAAAAATGTATTGGTATTTCACAGGTATTAGTAGGTGGATTATAAAGTGTAATAATATTTAATTTGCTTCTAATAATTTAGGATGTTCACATTAGTGCTGAAGTATAATATCTATCTATTAATTATCAGAATGCAATAGGAAAATCCCCTAAAAGAAAAGCTTAAGTCTCTAAAATGGTGGAAAAATCAACCTGGCAGAGCTTTTGCGCATTTTATAAATATACACCTTATTAAAATTATTATGCTACACATTATAAAAATATAGAAATTATAATTTATCATAGATTATTATAATAATTTGCAACAAAAGTAGCTTAATCTATTACACACAATGATTTATATTAAAAAAGGAACTGATAGGGTGTAAAAAAAAATGACCATTTTATCAATTTTATCCTTTCTTCAATATTAATATTTATCAGAAATTATACTAAATTAAATATACGACCTATTTGGACTTACGGAGTAAAGCTATGGGGCTCCACTAAGCCATCGAATTCCCCTCGTATCCAATCCTTACAATCCGAAATCCCTCGTAAAGTCTTCAATGCTCCTAATTTTGCTAAGAATAAACTCATCCATAACGACCTTAATGACCCATTTGTTGCTGATTTGGCCCGAACCCGGTATCTATCCTTTCATAACAAACTTCATTCCCACTCAAACCCTCTAGTTTCAAACCTAACTTCCTCTTCAATTCCCGATAATCCTCCGAGGCGTCTGAAAAGAAGATGGCCACGTGACCTTCTTAGTTGAACTTTGATTTGAGTACTACCAGTGGGTAGTTTCTCTACTTGTCATTCTCATGTCAATATGTAACACGCATTCTATTTACTTGTTGTATAATTGTAATACAGTTGTAAATATCAATAAATAAACTTAAAAAAAATATTAAATATTGTAAAATATGAAAATTTCCATAATAATATAAATGCTAGGTAAAGTAATAAGGGTCATTTTTTTGTGCACCCTAATATTATATTTAAAAAACGACCCTTGAGTTTATTACACTTGTGGGATTTACATAATATTAATAAGGCATAGTGATCTCGAAGGCTCGATGGCGATACAACTAAACTCATGTTGCAAATTTAACGCAATCCTCCCACCTACGCCTCGGCCAACCCCTCAGACGTTTACCAGCATATTATCATTTAATATTACATTTTGGAATGTTTTTAATAATTTATCATCCGGAACAGTGCCCGTCCTCCGATGAAACCTCCTGCTCTTAACAGCAAATAGTGGCAGATAAGTTATTAATTCAGTTAGGAGCCATTTCAAACTTGGCGGTTGATCATGATCTCTCTTTTCACAACCGTTGACTTTGAACATGGAACACCTTCATGGATGTAGTTGCATAGGTTATTCGAACGAAAACAAATTAATAGACGAATTTTATGAATTGATTGAGTGATTTTTCTACACTCATTTTCTTCATGGGTACTTAAGATCCGCTTAAAGGGATCGAGCGCTTGTTCTTTTCCACGTAGTTGTGAGAGGAAATGAAACTATTCATAATGGAAATAAACTCCGGAAAAATAACCTGTTTTTGAAAACGTGCGCTTGAGGTCGCGGTTTGTGGTAAAGCCACTAATGGCTTGTTGTTAGCGTCATTTACGTTCAAAGCGGCATTTTGTGATATGCGCTCCTTCCAATTGTTTTTAACTTGTTATGGATAATAACAGACAACTAATAAGGATCTGAAAACAAGATGGAGGAAGTCATTATAATATTATTCATTGCAGGTCCTCCGAAATTACTATCAAGGCTAACGCTGTGTTTACGTCACGTATTTTATTATTTATTAGTATATTAATTACAATAGTGAATGCCTCTACATAGCATTGAAATATTATTTGCGAATTGTTTGAGAATTCTAAAATAACATGTTTAAATAACACCTAAGTATATAAACCTCGACTAAGTAATGTTAATTAATTGATGTTTGCATGTACATTAAGGATTTACATATAATAATTATAAGGATATACATTCATCGATTATAATAATTTATCATTAGCAAAATGAATAGAAATCGCCAATATTTGAAAATAATTTTTTCATAAAATATTTTCTCGTGACCATTAATATTAGCTATTGTGGTTGATTTTTGTAATGTAATAAAATAGCCCAAAAATAGTCTTGAAAGTTTTTTTGGAATATGTTCTGGGTGTATGAAGCATGAACAGGTTTACGAGCATAAGAAATAAATGAACAGATACGAAAAATATAGAAATACGCAAAAATTATGCCTAAAAATTTAAGCAATAAAATGATAATTTATGGTATCACTAGGCTTCAATGTAATTTAAAAACAATTAACAAAAGAGAGTAAAGTATGTGAAAAACATTTTTTTTTTACTACATTATAGATATAATATTAATTTAATTTATTAATAGTTCTAATATAATTATAACTGATAATTATTATTATTGATATAGATCGTTATTATAGTTATTAGTTTTATTAATAGTTAACATTGATTTAATTAATTAATTACCAACTTCTAGTATGGAGGCGTTAAGGATCAACAACAGATTACTCCAAATTTCAAAAATTGACTTTTTTTTTTACATTTTCCGCTGGTTTAGTCAAGTAATTCTAAAGAATATACAAGTATAAATGCTACCGAAACTTCAGGCTCAGAAACGGACTAATACCTTGAAAAATGACGATGAAAATAGAAAAACTGTGAAAAAGTCAAATTTTGAAATTTTGGAACTATCCCATTTTGATCCAAAATAAATCATTGTATTTTATTTTATTATAATATTATTTTTATTTTATTAATTATGTTAGTAATTATTTTATTATATTTCATACTAAAGAAAAACCTTAGAAATTTAAAAACATTTTTTTTAATAACATCGAGATAATATAAAATATTGCAGGTTGCTATCTAATTCGAGTTGAAGATAAAAAAAAAAAAAAAATTAATTGATGTTATGATATTATAATATAAAAAAATGCTTCCGTTTCTTGTTGTTCCGTCTCTGTTTTTTACTGAAACGAAATAGAACTAGGAAAATTAAGAAAAAAAAAAAAGGTCATTATAATTCCCTGAGATCCTAATAACATTCTTGATCTCAGGGCTGGGGAGTGGTCAGCAAGGTGGACTGGGGATTCCCAAACAAGCACTTGTGATGTTAAAAACATAGAAAAACATGAAATTATGCAAAGTAAAAATAAAATAATATGGAATATAGATTGAGATCAGACCTGGGCCAAGCTAATGCGAGGTATTCCCCAAGTAGTAAGTACCCACTCGTCTTCTCTCAACAGTCGATACTAATCGTAAATACGGAATTCCTTTGATTGGAGTGTTCCACTTTGAGATATAAACCTATAGAGGGTATATATATATATATATATATATATATATATATATATATATGTATATATATATATATATATATATATATATATATATACTAGCTTATGCCCGCGGCTTCGCTCGCGTGGAATTTGGTCTACCACATAAAGTTTCGTGAAAGATCATTTTAAATAAATATAAGTTCCTCGTACATCCGAAATTTCAGGTGTCTAACTTCAAAACTGACGAAATCTATACAACCTTGAACCCCTATTATATTAAAGGGGAAACCCTTGGGGAGGAATTATCCAAATTTCTTTCTTAAACTATGCCAAGAACCAATCTACAAATTTCAAGATGCTAAGTTCCTTGTGACTTACTATAAAGGGGGGCACATGCCCCCGTGCCCCCACATAAATCTGCCCTTGCTGTAGCCTATGATGTATAACCTATTTTACTCAATAAGTTTCATCCAAATCCGTTTAGTAGTTTTTGCGTGAATGAGTAACAAACACTCGCATTTATAATATTAGTAGGATATCAAAACAAATAGTTTCACTCATGTTCTTTCTGTTATTTTAACAACTATTATCATGAGATTTGCCTTTAATTATGTACAATAATGGATTCTCCACAGTACCTAAAAAACTGTCGGGGGGGCACGTGTCCCCGTGCCCCTCCAAAAATCCGCTCTTGCTGTAGCCTATGTGTTATTCTGATGTATAACCTATATTACTGTAAAGTTTCATCCAAATCCGTTCTGTAGTTTTTGCGTGAAAGAGAGACGAACATACAAGCTTTCGCATTTATAATATTAGTAGGATATCAAAACAAATAGTTTCACTCATGTTCTTTCTGTTATTTTAACAACTATTATCATGAGATTTGCCTTTAATTATGTACAATAATGGATTCTCCACAGTACCTAAAAAACTGTCGGGGGGGCACGTGTCCCCGTGCCCCTCCAAAAATCCGCTCTTGCTGTAGCCTATGTGTTATTCTGATGTATAACCTATATTACTGTAAAGTTTCATCCAAATCCATTCAGTAGTTTTTGCGTGAAAGAGAGACAAACATACAAACTTTCACATTTATAATATTAGTAAGATATATATATACAGCTGATAAATTAAAATTACGGTTAATTTATGTATTTTCGCTTTTCTTTAAAATAATTTTTAATAGTCATAGGAGACTGGATGGAAAGAAGCTTGGATAAAAACCTTTAGAATTTCCTGGATTATGTTTTACATTGAAAATATTTAAATCAAACACTATTACGTAATAAATATGTATATGTACAAATACATATTAACTTCCCTTACTTATATATTTATATTTTCTTTTCATACTTTAGATTTCATATTTATAAACATTATGTTTAATTTCTAATTTTTCAAATTTATCAATGCTTTCTTTCTACATATGCTTGTATTATTACATTTTACTTATGTAACCTCTAGATGTCTGGTATCATTCCATTTACATCTACAATTAAACTAGTTTTTTTCTAAATCCTTCATATTCCACCCCTTGTTTTATATTTTTTTTTCATATTTTAATCTTCCCATTTTGTATTTTATATTCGTATTCTTTAATTATTATATCTGTCACTATTTTAATTTCTGTTCATCATCTATAATTTTATTATTATCTGTCACTATTTTAATTTTATTTTATTCTGTAACCACTTTTATATTCGTTATCTTTAATCATCATATCTATTCACTATTTCATCATATCTAGTCACTATTTTAATTTCCACATTACTTGTACCACATTACTACATTACTTGTCACCATATTCTTGTTACTGCAACGTTTCTTATATGTTCTTCTGTTTGTTTTCTCTCTCTTAGCCCTGAAGGTGGCCTACATTGTAGGCCGAAACGTCGGCACACAATAAATAAGTTACACTTATCAAGGTGTTTTTATTGACTGCACCCCCAACTATTTCTTCCTTATATTAGAAGTTACAGTCAACCAATTCTTCTCTAACCTTTCCAAATGAGTTAAAACCCTTTCCAAAGCAAATGTAACGCTTTAAACTCAATTGTAACCCTTGAAAATGTTTTGAATATTTACTGTATTGGGGAATGAGCGATTTTAGGGCCTCAGAACTCGCCAGGATAAAATCATCATAACCTTTTTCTTCACAACTCTTGTTAGGACAAAAATGAGGGAAATGACAACAGTATCTTCGTAGTTTTGGTAATAAAATAATAAACATTATAATATTCTTGTTTACAAGAAATTAAGGAACAAATTTAAAACAAAAAGTTTATTTTTTCCCAAAAAGTAATTAATAATAAAAAAAAATGAAAAAATGTAAAGTGAACTGACTATTATCACATTTAAAAAATGATTTTATTCTGGCGAGTTATAAGGCCCTAAATTTTCAAAACATTTTCGAGAGTTATAATTGAAATGGAAACGGTTACAATTGAAATGGAACCGGTTACAATTGAAATAAAAAGGGTGACAATTGAAATGTAAAGCGTTACATTTGCTTTGGAAAGGGTTGCTTGTGACTTGGAAAAGGTTCAAATAGACTTGGAATTCTCTATAAAGGAGCTTGCCCTGGCCCGATTGAGAATAGACCACAATCGCCTCATTCTTATATTAACAGCCATAATAAAACCATAATAAACAACCACCGCCTTCATGTCAAAGTTGTAACTCCATTCTAACAATTAAACCCATTTTCCAAGAAATTAATTATTACCTAACAACAATAAATAATAGGATCAGCACCAAATTTATCGAAGGCACTTGGTGAAAACGAAGCTCACGTAAATATAAGTTTGTGCATTTCGCCTACTGTTTCAATTACCGCTCTAAATGCATCTAAATTTTATCTGTCGTCCAGTTTGAATGTGTATAGTGTGTTAGTGTTCGTGAATGATTTCGGGCATGTGCATAACTGGCCAATAATATAAAAAATCATTTTAAGCGAACCATATATGTTGATGACAAGGACATGTACACAATTTTGTGACAATCACAAAAGTATGTACATGTCTAATCTTACTAATATTATAAATGTGAATGTTTGTATGTTTGTCTCTCTTTCACGCAAAAACTACTGGACGGATTTGGATGAAACTTTACAGTAATATAGCTTATACATCAGAATAACACATAGGCCATAGCAAGCGCGGATTTATGGGAGGGTGCAAGGGGGCACGTGCTCCCCTCCCGACAGTATTTTAGGTACTGTGGAGAATCCATTATTGTACATAAATAAAGGCAAATGACATGATGATCTATGTGGGGGTACGGGGGCATGTGCCCACCCCCGTTATAGTACATAATTAAAGGTAAATCAGGAACTTAGAATCTTGAAATTTGTAGTTAGGTTCTGTGTATAGTTTAAGAAAGAAATTCGGATAATTCCACTCTAAGGGTTTCCCCTTTAATATAATAGGGGTTCAAAGGTTGTATAGAATCCGTCAGTTTTGAAGTTAGACATCTGAAATTTCGGATGTTCGAGTAACTTATATTTTAAAAAAATAATTAAATTATTTATTTAAAATGATCTTTCACGAAACTTTATGTGGCAGACCAAATTCCACGCGTGCGAAGCCGCGGGCATAAGCTAGTATCTCATAAACATAAAATATAAACGCTTGAACTAAACAAGGTTATAATGTATAATATTAAAATGACTGTCGAATTCTGATATTTAATTTTTCCCCCAATTCAAGAAATAAGTGGCTGAACTACGACTCGCTTCCGACGATTACATAATAAAAAAAATGGAGGCTTAACAAACCCAAAAACTAATTTATTAATTAATATTATTTTATCACTAAAATAGAGCCAAAAACTCAAAAAGAAACACTATTATTTCAGTTGTACAGTTATTACAGTTATTTCGTTCAGTTGTATAATATAAATAAAATAGAATCTGATTCTATAACCTTCCCAGCTGGTTGCGTATTACCTTCTTTTCAGTTGTATGTTGAACGCCTTGGTGGTGGGGTGCTGTCTCATGTTTGGAGCCTGTTTGGGCTGATGATCGTTGGGATGTATAAAAAATGCATCCAATTATTAAAATTGAGAAACATCTAAATTTGTGTACGTTTTTAATCATTTATTTTACACGTTTCGCCTATTCAGGCATTATCAAGACACCAAAATCAAAAAGGGGTTATGTGAATCGCATCTCGAAGAAAAAGCTGCAATACATCCCAACGATCAACAGCCCAAACAGGCTCCAAACATGAGACAGCATCCCACCACCAAGACGTTCAACATCTTTTTCTTCGAGATGCGATTCACATAACCCCTTTTTGATTTTGTGTCTTGATAATGCCTGAATACGTCGACTGGTAAGTGGGTGTATTTTTGAAACATAAGGCTTTGCATTGTGGTTTTTCCCAATTGCATTATAATATTATTTTATAATTTTTTTATAATATAAGTTATAATTTCACTCATTAGTGTAAAATAATTGATTAAAAACACAAATTTAGATGTTTGTCAATTTTAATAATTGGATGCATTTTTTATCAATTTCAGTGTTTCTGGAATATAATTCAGCTCAATAAATTATGCAAATTCGAACGAGAAATGTCAAGGTTTTAGACTTTTCAGGGACGAAGTTTAGTTTTTATGTCTTAAAAAAAAAAATTAAAAAACTAGTGCGGACCGGATTTGAACTTCTTTTTAAATTCACGATCTTTCAGTGATTTTTATGACCGCGATGTGCGTTGTTTTTTAGCTGTTTAGTATTAATGTTTATCACCTAGGTAAATTTTATTTAACACTTAACAGCCCTGAATTGATGAAATTGTTGTTTTATTAATCAATTAAATAATTGGTCCTTTGTTAGTAAAAGAGCAGTCATAAATTATAACTCGAAGTTATACGAAACTTCGAAAGGTATTGATAAATTTCAGGTTCTATAAACTGAAAACTAGATTGATGGAATTTTAAAAATTAAATTTGAGTTTTTATTTAAAAATAAGCTGCTCACACGCTTTTTTCTTCGATTCCACATTTTATATTTCTTTTTATATTTTTAGAATGTATTAAGGCACCCTAGTGTACAGCGTGAATAGGAACATATCCAAGCTTTCTTGAATATATAATTTCCTATGTAATTACATGTACATAAATAATTTATGTTTTTTAAAGGCCTTTCCAATCTATTTCACAAATTGAAAAAAAAAAAAAACTGTGGGCTGAACTACACCTCGCTTCCGCCGATTACATAATAATAAAAATGGAGGCTTAACAAACCTAAAGGTTCGATACCGACACGACCAATCTACTACTGATTATCTAAACCATTATATCAATCTAAACGCAACACTCCCATCTACGTCTTGGATGCACGTTTAAAACATTAACTTGGTGTTGTGCCGATAAACAATTCCTTGCCGATTACCGATTAGAATGCTTATTGTGTCAGAATTGGCGAAATGAAGCAAAATGAATTTTTTTTTTTTTTAAAGAACCAGACATTTATGAAGGTCCATTTCTGAAGCTATTGCTTTCAATTGTTAAAATGGTTTTCATCTTATAGGCTATAAAACCAAAATTTAATACTGTTATATGAGCAACGCTATATAAAGGTACAATTTAAACACAAAGTGATCATTAATCATGAAAAATAAAATGTAAATAAAAAAAACAGAAATTAAAAATATTTTAAAAGTTTTTTTCTTAAAAATTAATTTACTAAAATAGAGCCAAAAACTCAAAAAGAAACACTATTATTTATTATAATGCAATTGGGAAAAACCACAATGCAAAGCCTTATGTTTCAAATCCAGTAATGCACCCACTTACCAGTCGACGTTTCGCCTATTCAGGCATTATCAAGACACCAAAATCAAAAAGGGGTTATGTGAATCGCATCTCGAAGAAAAAGGTGCAAAACATCCCAACGATCAACAGCCCAAACAGGCTCCAAACATGAGACAGCACCCCACCACCAAGACGTTCAACATCTTTTTCTTCGAGATGCGATTCACATAACCCCTTTTTGATTTTGGTGTCTTGATAATACCTGAATAGGCGAAACGTCGACTGGTAAGTAGGTGTATTTTTGAAACATAAGGCTTTGCATTGTGGTTTTTCCCAATTGCATTATAAAAAATTAATTTAGTTAATCCTACGTTTATTCACCAATATCAGTTTATAGATACATACATAATTTCCGAAATAAATTGAATTGAAAATAACAATACAACTTATAACAATAAACTTGATTAATTCAAATAACTAATCTAGTTTTGGTATTTACGTACACATTTACCCAAGTGTTCGCTTTTACATATCCATTTATTTTAGCACTTGTTAATATTTTCTTAATTAATAACCCCAACGAATCACGAGAAGAAGTTATAAGATACTGGGAGCTTTAAGAATGGGCAATAACTAAAACTTGCACTGCAGTGCTTTATAATGTTGAGTATGTGAGGCTTTAAGTTTTAAGTAAAAAACTTAAAATATTAATTATGCCAAATATACTGACAAATAATTAGATTAAATTAATGATAACTTTATATTAACTCTCCATTTATTTAAACAATACAATTTCAAATAATTTTTTGGAACATATTTCAGGTATATTGTAATCTTGTAAGACTTGGTAGCTCTAGAGTTAAATTTTTTATTTTATAATAATAATTAACATTTCCATAATTAATTCATGCGCCATATTATACCCTTTATTGTTCAAACTCACTTTTATGTGATGTTTTTTAATCATCACATAAAAGTGATGATTCCTGCCAAATGCCCTAGCATAAATGTAATGAATTATATTTCTTGATCCATCAATATAAATTGATTATGAACATTTTGATGCTTTGTTTCATAAAGGAAAACATTTTCGAAGAATCTGAAAAACAAATAGGCAAAAAAATTGCTTAAAAAATTTATTCTGGGTGACTGTAATCCACACACTAAAGCTGGGGAACGGTCAGTGAAAGATGGCCATAGACTGGTGATAATATCAACTATCTGTGTTCTGATTTATTCTTATCCTAAAATAAGCGCTGGGGGCAGTAAAACAACTGATTTATTTATTGAAGTTTATAAATTAATATATTCTGCAATCAATAAAATAAAAAAAGAGGAAGAAAAAATACTTGGATTATCTAAAAATTTTTTTTTTTTTTTTTTAGATTTATTTATTGATATCTTCAACTGTATTACAATAATACAACAAGTAAATAGGCTAAGTGATGTATAATGACATGATAACGACAAGTAGAGAAACTACCCACTGGTAGTACTCAAATCAAAGTTCAAATAAGAAGGTCACGTGGCCATCTTCTTTTCAGACGCCTCGGAGGATTATCGGGAATTGAAGAGGAAGCTAGGTTTGAAACTAGAGGGTTTGAGTGGGAATGAAGTTTGCTATGAAAGGATAGATACCGGGTTCGGGCCAAATCGGAAACAAAAGGGACATTAAGGTCGTTATGGATGACTTTATTCTTAACAAAATAAGGAGCATTGAGGATTTTATGAAGGATTTTGGATTGTAAGGATTGGATACGAGAGGAATTCGATGGCTTAGTGGAGCCCCAAAGCTCTACTCCGTAAGTCCAAATAGGTCGTATGATGGTCATGTAGATGAGTCTTTTGTAATTAATTGGGAGCTTAGATCGTTTGTCTAGTAAGTGTTGAAGTAGCCTGAAACGTCGAGCGGTTTCTTGTCTTTTCAGTCTTGTATGAGGATGCCAGGTTAATCGTTTGTCGAGGTGCAACCCTAAGTTTCGGATCTGTGGATTATCTAAAATACATATAAAGAAACCAAAATATATATAATAATCTTCCGAGACGAATTTGGTACATCCAAATATTTTAGACTGAATATTATTTTTAATATTTTAATGAATAGTCAAAGTACTTGGAATAGTTTACACTAATTATATCCAACAATATTATATTCCGTCAATATGCTAAATTAAACTTTAAAATTTGTATAATTTTTACCAACTACTTGGCCAGTAGGAGAATTAAAGACGAAGGATTAGTTTTTTCTTTCTGCTTAAAAAATCCGAATGAGACAAGAACCAGTCAATTTCTTTTTATTCCAACTTATAAAGTGGACTAGGACCGCTCTGAGATGGCAATGAAACCTCTGAAGGAAAACCAGTCACTTATTCAGTTTTTAGCGGCAGATTAACTCATCCAAAAGGGACTTCTAATTTTTTTATTTTTTTTTTTGTAAAAAGTTCTAGACTGATAGAATGTTACGGACAACCAAACAAGAAAATCCTAAATGAACTAATATTTTTTTTCACAAGAGAAAATATACAGGAAACCTCTTTGATCTTATCTGTGGAGATGAGTTTGTTTTCAAGTTCCCTGGCATAAAATATAAATATTTCCCACGATATTTCCTAAATCATTTGTTTCATTTTCGCTGAAATTTAATTTCCCGTATCTTGATTGAGATATGCATGTGTGCATGTAATTACTTTTATCAATCATAAATCATTGACCGGTGTATTTAATTTTAGTTCACAACCCATTTAATTTTAATTGGTATTATTAATAATGTGAAGAAGAAGAATGGTGAGAAGAAAAAAAAAGATATCGTGAATTCAAACATTGCGTGATAGAAAAAAAAAATTGCAAGGTGTACTTAATTTTAACAGCATATATTATTAGCATTGACTGAAAAGAGAAATAAAAACGAATTGCGAATCAAAAAATTGTATGATAACTAAATATTTAATAATAATATATTCATTATTTATTCTAGGACATTAGGAGTAAAAAAACAAAAGATAATAAATGTATAAATGTTTTTATCAAAGTTTAACGACATAACCAAACTATTATTATGAATATTATTCGAGGCGTTCAGGATCAAAATCAGATAATCAAAAGGCTCCTGACTCTTTTTTTATATTTACTAATGAAGCAAGGTGACTAATGAAGCAAGATGACTAATGTAAAACTGTAATATACTTTTTAATTTTATACATTTTTTCCACATAAGTTCTTATAACATAACTAATATATATAAGTGTAGAAAGGATATAGTTGGGGGGTGCAGTAAAAAAAAAAAACACTGAATAAGTAGTAGACTTATATTTAGTAAGTGCCGACGTTTCCTATTTCCCCCTATTTTCCTATTTCCCCCTTATCATTTTGGCATCCATCATATGTTGGTAATCAAGAGTTCATATTTTTAAGATATATTTTTAATTTTTCAAATTTATTAATCCTATCAACTATTTTTCAAACAGTTATTGTACACAATAGTTACTGTATAATAGTAATACTATTATTCACAATAGTTATTGTACATACAGCTCCATACTTATATTTTCTTTTTGTTAACATTTCTAACTGTCATTCTACGAGACACCTTTCATTTCTTACTTTTCATTATGTCTCATACAATTTACTTATGTAACCTCTAGAAGTCCGTTATCATACATTTTATATCTTTAATTTACTATTTTTTCTAAATTCTTCATTTTCCAACATTTTTTTATATGTTAATATTCTCATTTTGTATCTTTGGTTTACCTCCTCTTTTTTATTTCCCTTTATATTATTTTTACTTTTCTATCCTTTCTGTACATTTATTTTCTGTATTTTATTTTATATTCGTTATCTTTAATTATTATATCTGTCACGTTTTTAATTTCTGTTCATTATCTTTAATTTTATTAAATCTGTCTTTATCTTAATTTTATTACATCTGTCACTATTTTAATTTCTTTTCATTATCCTTAATTTTATTATATCTGTCTTTATCTTGATTTTATTATATCTGTCACTATTTTAATTTCTTTTCATTATCTTTAATTTCATTAAATCTGTCTATATCTTAATTTTATTATATTCTGTCGCTTTTTTAATATTCGTTATCTTTAATTTTCATATCTGTCACTATTTTAATTTTCCACATTACATGTCACCATATTATTGGTTACTATACGTTTTTATATTTTTTGTTCTGTTTGTTTCTCTCTCATAGCCCTGAAGATGACCTACACTGTAGGTCGAAACGTCGGCACATAATTATAAGTCTAGTACTTATTCAGTTTTTTTTTTTTACTGCACCCCCCAACCATCTCCTTTCTACATTTGATCATCCAGTCAACTATTTTCCTCTCATAATATATATAAGAGTGAACTTCAAATGAGGCATTCAGGATCAAAATCGGATAGCTCCGAAATTTCAAAATTCGACTTTTTCACATTTTCCGCTTGTTTTGTCGAGCAATTTTGTCTGACACGACACTGAGCCGTCTCATTTATTATGGCTTTAGAACAATCTTGAACCTGAAGTTTAAGGAGCATAAAATTGCTTGATTAAACTAGAGGCAAATTTGAAAAAGTCAATTTTTAAAATTGCGGAGCAATTCGATTTTGATCCTGAATGCCTCATTTGAAGTTCACTCCTATACCTATATCGTCCTTGCCATCGCAATGTGTCGAATGTGAAAAAAACACAATTTTCGTTTTCGACTTATAGCAGTTGCTTTAGGATTGATAATTGATATAAAATTCATACAGAGGCATCTATTAGTCACAAAAACAATGTAAAACGAATGTCATTGGTTTGACTATAGCCACTAATATTTATTGAACCTTGAAACTGGTTTTTTTTATTCTCCTCAAAAGTTCAGATTTTCACATTCGATAGTTGGAGATGGCAGGGTCTATATTATTAGATATGTTATAAGAATTTATGAGCAAAAATTACTAAAATCAGACTATTGTAAAAAAAATAATTTTTTTTCTGATCGAGATTTTTTGCCTTCTTAATTCGGAGCTTTCTTAGCAATTCAATATTCATTTCGAAACTTCTTGAGTTCATAACAGTTTTAAATTATTCTATATATACCCCACCTTGCTTCATTAGTAAATATCAACAAAAATGTTAATCATAAATGTTAATTTTAAGCAAAATGAAGGAGCAATTATAATAAAATATAATAATAGTTGAAGAAAGTATAATTCTAAACGTGACTATTTCGGTTATTATTGCAGATCCTTGATAGTTAATTGCGACTTTAAATATGCACGTGAATTATATTTGATATGAATTATAGCTATATCGATAAAGGCTTTTGAATATTTAATTAAGTTTTCAAGTATTTCGTAATTCGAAAATAAATATCCAATTAGACAAACTAGAGATAATTTAACTATTTCGAAAAAGATGAATTGATTGATAACCTGTGTGATCCGGATACGTGACACGCTGTGGCTGATAACTTATTTAATACGAAGCACACCTTAGATCAATCCAGTACATCTATTGCAACTGTATTAATTTTATAAGTTAACTAACTATATTATTAATTATAATGCAATTGGGAAAAAACACAATGCAAAGCCTTATGTTTCAAATCCAGTAATACACCCACTTACCAGTCAACGTTTCGCCTATTCAGGTATTATCGAGACACAAAAACAAATAAGGGTTATGTGAATCACATCTCGAAGAAAAAGGTGCAATACATCCCAACGATCAACAGCCCAAACAGGCTCCAAACATGAGACAGCACCCCACCGCCAAGACGTTCAACATACAACTGAAAAGAAGGTAATACGCAACCAGCTGGGAAGGTTATAGAATCAGATTTTATTTTATTTATATTATAATCTAACTTTACAGACTTTATTTTCATCTTAGAATTTCTATATGTTTCCAGTCAACGCTATAAGTTAATTAACAGTAAAAATCTGACTGAGTTAGAATTAAGGAAACACAATACTAAAAACCTTAGTAAACAAATCCTTCCAAGAGACTAATCCATTACTATTCACAAATATATAAATCGATATAATAAACTCACCTTATAAAAATCGATAGTGAACCTATTTGTGGTACAGAGAGCAAGGACGGTGTAGAAGGCAGACCCTGGAACAGAGAAAGGGAAGAAAGTTAGATCTAATCTGCAAGACAATGGAGCACAATAGAAACATGAATACTTGTTCATGTTCCGTCTCCAAAGGCACTCTGGTTCTGCCAGATGTTGGAGGATATGCAGAAGAAGTATGGTAAATGGTACATAGCGGTAAATGGAATGCGATGCAGAGCCAGTGTGGGCAAACTGCATGTAATTAATCACATTAAGAATCGTTCATTTATGAAGATAAACAATTGTTCAGTTAAATATGATGAAGAGGATTTTACGGAGAAGTCAAGAATTTAAACTCATCTTCTTAAATTTTTACTGGTGTCCCTCAAGGCAGTATCCTCGGTCCAATCCTCTACACAGTTTATAAAGATGATATCTCAACTCATCCTAATACTACCCTTACCACGCATGCTGATGATACTTGTGTTATTAGTCAGCACTAATCCAATCATTTCATCCACTAACTCTTCAATCCAATAGCATTGACCTTGAAGAATGGTGCCAAAACTGTTATTTATCCTCCAAATTCTCACAATTCCCATTGTACAACCTTCACCCTTCGTTGAAAAACAATAAATATCCCATAGACTATAGTAGAACGATTAACTTGGAATCCTCATACTAGGCTAAAAAGACAAGAAACAGCTCGCCCTTTCAGGGTCCTGCAACACTTACTAGACAAACGCTCTAAGCTTCCAATTAACTAAATATGTTGCGAAAACATAAATAAATATCTTAATCTTTGAGCAGTTGATTACTGGTATAATCAATTAGGGAGTTTTGTATATTTTGCGGGGGGGGGGGAGGGGTAATTAAAAACATGCATTTGTAGCTAGGCGATCTAAAGTAGAAAATGAATATTAGTTTTAAAAATCTAAAGAACACGCGTTTATAGTTTGGCTAACTAAAAACTAAACAATAAATAATGGTTCAAAAAACACGCATAAATAAGAAAAAAACTAAAAACTAGAAAATATGTTTAAAATAAGAATAGAGTGATGAACAAAAAAGTTCATTTGATCGTTAAAAAAAAGTGAGGTGCTTTACTTTTCTTTCTAACTAATGCATTTTTTTAAATATATTATTTATTCACGTCGAGGCCATGGAGTAGCACCTTTAATTTTGGTTTAAATTATTTTAAAATGAGTGAGTGAGGGATGAGAAAGAGAATGAAGGAGGTGGTTTTAATTTTTTTTATTACTTTTTTAATAATTTGCAAATAATCGTATAAATAGATAATTTTATGGTAATTTTAAAAGTTTTAAAGGTATAAATGAGAGCCGGGATTGGCCTAATTTGAAAGCGACAAGAGCTGGATGGCCTGAAGGTGACACTGACAGGCACCACGGTTCAACTTTCCGGATCGCTTAATCAGGGAGAAGCTTTTTAAACCTATTTTGCGACTTTTAGGCAAAGAATTAAACTTTTTCCTATAGGATTCCAAACTTTTTAAAAAGATTTTCAATCGATAATTGTTTAATAAAAGGAAACTTTTGTATTGTGAGATGATGGGTCAATATCAGAGACTGTTTAAAATTGAAAAGAGTTAGACCATACATCCCTCAGCCCTCATAATGGCTAAAAAAATAGGTCGAAACTTGGACTCAAATAAAATTAATTTAAATTATTTTGTGTCCTCAAGGTAGTATCCTTGGTCCAATCCTTTATACAGTTTATACAGCTGACATCCCAACTCATCCTAATACTATCCTTACCACGTATGCTGATGATACATGTGTATTATCAGTCAACACCAATCCAGTTATTGCATCCCAAAGCCTCCAATCCCATATCACTTATCTTGAAGAATGGTGTCAAAACTGGAGAATTAAAATAAATTCTCAAAAATCGCATCAAATCACTTTTATCTTACGTCGTAAACCAATGACTTCCTGCCCTTCAGTATCCTTTAATAATATCCCTCTGGTGCCTGTAGAACAGATCCGATACTTAGGGTTGCACCTTGACAAACGATTAACCTGGAATCCTCATACAAGACTGAAAAGACAAGAAACCGCACGACGTTTTAGGCTACTTCAACACTTACTAGACAAACGCTCTAAGCTCCCAATTAACTACAAAAGACTCATCTACATGACCATCATACGACCTATTTGGACTTACGGAGTAGAGCTTTGGGGCTCCACTAAGCCATCGAATTCCTATCGTATCCAATCCTTACAGTCCAAAATCCTTCGTAAAATCCTCAATGCTCCTTATTTTGTTAAGACTAAACTCATCCATAACGACCTTAATGTCCCTTTTGTTGCTCATTTGGCCCGAACCCGGTATCTATCCTTTCATAACAAACTTCATTACCACTCAAACCCTCTAGTTTCAAACCTAGCTTCCTCTTCAATTCCCGATAATCCTCCGAGGCGTCTGAAAAGAAGATGGCCACGTGACCTCCTTACTTGAACTTTGATTTGAGTACTACCAGTGGGTAGTTTCTCTACTTGTCATTATCATGTTATTATATATCACTTAGCCTATTTACTTGTTGTATTATTGTAATACAGTTGTGGATATCAATAAATAAATTTAAAAAAAAAAAAAATATTATTTTGTGCAAAATTTATCGACTGCACACCCAATTTAACAAACATTTGCACACCAGTTACTCATTCAAGTTGACTAGACTCAATCTATCTCGATTCAGTACCATTTTGTTTATGTAAAAATGGTTTATTTATTTTTTTATTTTTTTGGCGTGCCAACCACATGACTGTACATAGGTCATTAACGCCAGTGGATACTGGTATTGTTGATATTTAATCCTTTACACCTAAAAAAATGGTTTATTACTTAGTGTTAGTGTGAACGTGGATCCACAGGGTTTTTAATCTTTCGAAAGCAGCGTACACTACAATATCTTTCAGTGGGGAATTCATATCATGTATCTGACCAATCGTAGTCGCCATAACTCCATATTATCATTTTATCATACATAATAATTGTTTTATAATCGACTTTGTAAGAATTTCCGCATCTCTAGAACATGGCCAAATTTATTAAAACATTTGGGCATTTTCAGCGGTACCTTTCAGTTTGAGTCAGCTGTATTATACCTTTACCCTCCTGCGGTATTTCCAAGTTAGAATTTTAGGGGAATTAGGAACTTACTAAAGGATTTCAGCTCAAGTTATATTTAGTTTTATATGTATCTAAGATGACCAAAAAAAATCTCCGAATATTGCCCAACGGAAAGTAGAAAAAGGGACGACCCAAAAAAAGGTTTCAGGGAGCGAGGGACTTAGAGCTGAAGACTGGCTGGATCAAGATCTGTGGCAAGACCGTTTAGATACGTAAAACAACTAAGTTGTAAAAAATCTTTAATAAAAAAAATGCATCAACAGACAATATGTAAACATACAACAAACAAAAACATAACATGAATTCATTAGTTTACATGAGTACAAATAAATTTTGAAAGAACCTATACGCCCCATTCCCACGAATATTTTAGCCTCTATCCGTATATGCAATAATTCGCTTGCTACAAAACTATTTTACTGATCGTAAATCTTATTGTTGTAAAATATTTTATTTTTGTAGAAATATTTTTGTAATTAACACTGTAACCCCTGCAAGATCTTGAGCTCAAGTACATAATACATGACCTTACATTAATAATACACTGAGATCATTAAAAATAGACCACGCTAACCCGCTAGGTTTTTGCCCTATTAAGTTTAACCACTATGCAAAGACTAAGAGGGCCTAAAGACGATCTACAGATTTCACAGGGTAAATCTATGGATACCAAACATTTTTTTTGAAGAAGAAGAAAACACTTTATTGAAGCATTACAATCTGCCTGTTGTGGGCAATAAGTAATGGTGCTATGTAGCTTACAATCATTCCATAAAAAAATCAATGATATAAACGAAATATATGCATAAATAAATATATACAAGCGAAAAAATAAAGTAAAAAAATATATATATATATATATATATATATATATATATAAATATATATAATAAAAAAATATAATAATAATAAATAAAACATAAAAGAAGTATACTGTACACATCCATACTCTATTTACAATTTGCCTGGGGTCCCCGAACTGAGCTTCTTCCTCATGAATGAGGGCAAAGCAGGAGTCTGGGAGGCCCCTGCCCCCTTTCCTAGCCGCGTCACTGGCATTAAACGCCAATGGAAGCTGGTTAAGGGCGCTTCACACACACTCAGGTCGTGAGTGGAGAATCTGGCCAATGCCAGTACTCCAAATAACATTATTATATCAGGTCTCGAGGCCATTGCCGGTTTAGGCGGCGGGGTGGGTTATATGGATGTGTGGAACTGGATAATGACTGAGCCAGTGGGTTGGGATGACAGGCAAGGTTTTGGTGAAAGTTTGAAAATTTAGTTGGGATGAGGTCGAGGACGAGAGAGATCATTATGGAGGGTTTTGTTGGAGACATAATAAGGAGCATTGACAATAGTTCTCAGGACTAGATACCAAAAATTAAATTACTTAAACAACAGTGCCTACGCTTCGCAGGCTCATGAAAAAAATCTTGCATACCATTCAAATCTTTCAGTCAAAATTCCTCCGTTATATTATACAATTTCCCTTTTACAGAAGTAATAAAACATAACATCACAAAGATCTAAATATATCGTTACTGACACAATCAAGAAAAAAATCATGACTCACTTGCTGGACCTCATACTTACTGGAACAGGTATTACTGACATAATCCGACAATGAGACTGTCAACATCACTAGAGTAGGGATCTACTACAGTGAGGTGAATAATGCTATGAGAGCCTTCAATGGGGAGATATATATATATATATATATAAGTTAAGACAAGACGATGATCGCAAAGTCGCTAATCAAGCTGGCATTGTAAACAGCTGTTCTATAAATAGAGGTTCAAGATGGAATAAAGTCAGTGTTTAACCAGCCGTCAAGTGTGTTGTTTATCTTCCTACTTATTCTTTTGTTTATGTTTTGTGAGGTGAAGTGCTTAAGTGGTGCCGAAACCCGGGAAAACGTTTTAGCAGTTCAGTGAGAATATATTTTTTTTTTCTCAAGGACACTAAATACTACAGTGAGTTCATTATTGATCTATTTTATTGTCATTTAAATATTTATTTTTGCTCTCTCAATTTGAAAAATAACTAGTCTTGCCATAATGAATGAACAACGAGAAATCCTGAGGCCGGCAACATTAACGTTAGAGCCTTCACAGCCAGAACAGGCGAATCCCCAGTTTCCGCCATTACCATCAACAACTCTAGCAATGGCGCGGGCAGACTTAGCTGCCCAGGAAGCAAACAGAATTGCACAGGAAACGAACGAATTGGAGAAAATGAAGTTAAGGAAGGCCAATGCACAAGATTTAAGAAGGGAGATATCAGACTTGGAGAAATTTAACGGTGATGTTGGTGAACTAAATCATTTCCTCAAGGGCGGGGATGGTATTATGAGCAGCATTCAATCCCAGGTCGCAGCAGACTTTTTAGAGGAAGCGGATGCCAAAAGGCTACGGGTAGCCTTAGCACGACGGGTAAGAAGGAGCGTATTGAATCTAATCCAAGCTGATGAGGATACCTCGTGGCAGGTGATCAAAGAAAGACTAAAGAAAGCGTATGGAGGGGGGCGATGGGCCCCAGAAGAGGATATGCTGCAGATGTTTCGAGAGATGAAACGTTCGAATCAAACAAACGGTCAGTACGCTGCAGGCCTGCTCGTGAAGCTGAATAAGATTAACGAAAAATTACGTGAAGTAATGGATACCAGTGCGGTCGAAGCGTGGATGTTGTTTATGACAACAGTCCTGAAGGTACAACTAGCCAGGGATACTGGAAAGAAAGATGGATTACCCAGGGATAGGTCATTCATGGAATGCGCACAGGACATGGTAGATGCGAGTGCCCGCGACGAGGAAGAGAGAGAAGAGATCGAACCAGGGTGGAAAAGAGTGTCGTACCGGAGAAACGAGGCAGGAAGGAATAAAGTGAGACAGGATATGGGAAGAAGAAGAGATGGAGAGTTTGGGAGAAGAGATAAAAGGCAAGAATTACCTAGAGAAAGAAGACAAATTGTGGAGAGGAAGAATGGGAGAAGAGAGGAAAGGAGGTGCCACGAATGTGGCAAGATAGGGCACTTGGTGGCTCAGTGCCCACGTGCGCGGTGTTTCGAATGCCACAGTGAGGGACATATGGCCAGACAATGCCCATATATAAGGCGCCGGGAGCAAGATCGAGGCGAACCTATGGAGATCAATGCTCAAAGATTGTGGCGGAGAAACAGGATATCGTCGGAATCGACTAGATCTTCGGAGGCTTCAGGGTCCGAGACGGAAGGAAGCGAACCTAGCCGCAGAGGAACCCCCGGAGAAAGAAGCAAGCAACGGAGCACAAGGAGGCGTAGTGAGCAGATTAGAAAAGAATGAGGATTGTGTAAACGGAGGGGCAACCTATTTTTTGTGAATAGTGTGGTAAAGAAGTGTGACAGGTTGCCTATTATCGAGTTTTGCAAGGGGTGGAGGTGTCTTGTGGACACAGGGAGCTCGTGTACTCTAGTAGGTAGAGATAGTCTACACCCTTTATTTAAAGGAAAGTGTAACCCAGAAATTAGAAAGTGTTTATGTCAGCTAGTCACTTTGAGTGGTCCCTGTACGGTGGATGGGGAAGTGGAACTGGCATTAAGTAAATGGGGCAAAAAGGACGACGTAGCAACTCTGCATGTGGTAGAGACCATGCCGCGCGAGTATAGTGGGATTTTGGGGTGTGACGTGCTCGGGAAACTGGGGGCGAAACTCAGTAATGTAGAAGGTCAATGGGTGATTAGAATTGGGAGGAAGACATATAGAACGATGGAGAACGCGAAAAGGGATGTGAGGTGCGTCGGTGCAATTACCCAAGGCAAGGATTGGAGGATGGGCATAAGGGAAGAATACGGGGATATTTTTTTTCGCGAGGGGGATCCACTGAGCGTGACGGGAGAAACGGTTCATGAAATTCATCTGAAATCTGAGAAGAGTACTTACGTGAAGGAGCGGCGGTACCCACAGGCGTTGCGGGAACACATTAGGGAGGAGATCGCGGAGCTAAAACGGCAAGGTATTATCGTTGACAGCACATCACCCTTTAACAGTCCTCTATGGGCGGTCAAAAAGAAACCTGTTAACGGGGATCCAAGGGAGCGCTACAGGGTGGTGGTAGATTTCCGGCAACTCAACGAAAATACGTTGGATGAGAAATACCCTATTCCCAGATTAGAGGACATTTTGGACAGACTGGGTGGAGCAACCGTGTTCAGCACACTTGATTTGAAATCTGGATACCACCAAATTCGCATGCATCCTAGAGACCAATGTAAAACAGCCTTTACGTTTGAAAGGGGTCATTACGAGTTTACCCGTATGCCATTCGGTTTAAAAAATGCGCCGATAACGTTCCAGAGGCTGATGGACGAGTTCTTGAGGGGCTTAGACGAAAACATGTGCCAGGTCTATATGGATGATCTCCTCGTTTTTAGTAAGACGGAGTTGGACCATATAGAGGATTTGAAACGAGTCTTTGACAGAATACGTCAATTTGGTCTAAAATTATCAGCGAAAAAATCAATATTGGGGCAAAAGCAAATCAACTTCCTCGGGCATTCGATATCGGCAGAAGGGGTGCGGCCTGATGGTAAGAAGGTGGAAGCCATAGGGAAAATGGCGATGCCAACCGATATCAAGGGAATCAGGAGATTGCTAGGAACCCTAAATTATTATCGTCGATTCGTCCCAGAGATGGCCGAACATCTGAGTCCTCTGAATGCACTGTTAAAGAAGGGACGCACAATTCGGATTACTCCAGAGATCGAGGGGAACATCAGGAAATGCATGTGTTGGCTACAATCGGAACCGGTCCTCGCATTCCCTAATTTTTCAAAACCATTTGCGATCACCACCGACGCTAGTGAATATGCACTGGGGGCGGTTTTGTCACAGGATTATGATAAGGGGGAACGGCCTGTGGCATACGCAAGCAGAAGGCTTACAGACGCGGAGACCCGATATAGCGCGCTCGAGAGAGAGTTATTAGGAATTGTATGGGCAGTCCAACACTTCCGGCCCTATATATTTGGAAAGCGGTTCAAAGTTCATACCGATCACAGGCCACTTCTGTGGGTGGGTAATTTGAAAGAATCGTCGGCTAGGGTGACGCGTTGGAAGGAGATCTTGAGCCAGTACAATATCGAAATAGCATACAAGCCGGGAAAGGATAATGTGGTGGCAGATTGGTTATCTCGTGCCCTGCAGGTCAACGCTATCGAATCAGGTGAAGGGGGACCTTCCGGGGAGCTACACAGGTTCGTACGGGAATGGACGCCAGATGTGGAAGGAGAAGGAGAAACAGACCAGCGGGACAACGGGGAATCTCCCGACCAGGAGGAATCACAAGACGAGAGATCGACTGAGATGGAGGAGGTGGATGACGTAATAAACGATAAGACTCGGCAGATAATATGGAAAACAAGGACCACGGGGTTACTAAAAACGGAATTTTCCAGATACGAGAGGCATAATATTGTTACTATTTGGTCCCAACCTGGAGTCCAGGAAGAGCAAATCTGCCGAGCGTTAAAGGACGCCTCTAAAGCAGGTGCGACCCACTATCTGTATGTTGGCAATGCGACGGTGTGGGACAAGATACGTAACTTGTGGAAATTAGAAAAAATAGGGATAGACAGGACGTTTATCCGATGCCGATCTATGGTAGAGACCATTCGCGATCGGGAACAGCAAAAGGATGTAACGATGGCGTACCATCAAGGGAAGACGAACCACCGAGGAATCAATGAGACGTTGGCGGCACTAAAAAGAAAGTATTACTGGGTATGGATGCGGAAGACGGTAGAGGAGATAATAAGGAACTGCCACATTTGTCATACGGCTAAGTATGACCGCCATCCTCCCGTAGGATTACAAACCGAGACGATGACGCCTACAATACCGTTGACAGATCTTCAAGTAGACACCTTTACGTGGAGGGGGTTTAAATGGGTAACAATAGTGGATACATTTAGTAAAACGGCCATAGCCCACCCGGTGAAGGAGAAATCGGCAGCGGCGGTGAATAGCGCCCTTCAAACATGGTTCCAATTCTATGGGGTACCAAATACGATCTCCTCGGATGGGGGCAGGGAATTCGATAACGCGTACTTGCGACAGGAGATGAAACGGCTAGGAATTACATGGCACTGGAATACACCCGGACATCCTAAAAGTAGGGGGGGAATCGAAAGGCTCCATAATACCTTGGGAGAACATCTCCGAGTATTCCACGCAGATAAAGGGTTGGAAGCAGATGAGGCGATGCCCCGAGCCATAGCAGCGTACAACCACTCCATACACATGGCCACCGGATTTTCCCCGTTCGAGGCCCTTTTTGGTTTACGAGCGCGAAGAAGAGACGAGAGTGATACGGTTGTAGATGAAAACATGGCAGAACAACTAGCCATAAATAGAGTAGATCTCGAGAAAATGTGGGGGAAAGCACATGGCCGGATGGTAGCGGAAAAGAGTAGGAGAGTGGCGCGGGAAAACGAGGGCGTGAAGGACATTATGGGAGATATTAAAATCGGTACAATTGTGTACAAAAAAATTATATCGAATCGTGCAAAAGAGGTTCTGAGGTACGAGGGTCCATTCAGAGTGATTGCTATCAGAGAGCATAACCTAGTCACTATTCAGAATGTGGCTGAGCCAAGAAAACATAGGACTGTTCATATCGAACAGCTCAAGATTCCAGCTGGGGAAGCCAGCCCATAACAATGTACTTTATTTCGTACTTTTGGAGGTGTAGTGGAACAGGGGATTTTCATTTATTTTATATATAGTTTTTGTAAAGTAACTTATTTGTATATAAATATTTTTTGTTAATTACGAATGATAGTAATGTAGATTAAGCTAGTAGTAAGGTATTTTATTTTTATTTTTATGTAAGTAGAATATGATTCATGTAATTGATAATTTCTTTTGTTTGTGTGCTCTTTCTCTGCAATTTTTGTTTTGAGTTTACGAGGATGTTCGTAAACTGGCAGGGGGGAGTTAAGACAAGACGATGATCGCAAAGTCGCTAATCAAGCTGGCATTGTAAACAGCTGTTCTATAAATAGAGGTTCAAGATGGAATAAAGTCAGTGTTTAACCAGCCGTCAAGTGTGTTGTTTATCTTCCTACTTATTCTTTTGTTTATGTTTTGTGAGGTGAAGTGCTTAAGTTATATATATATATATATATATATATATATATATATATATATATATATATATATATATACATGCTTCCACGTGAATCCCTTAGTGAAGGTTCGCAAAAGAAGATGGTAGATACTGAATGTACCGAAGAGTATTTGTACAATTTTTTAAATCACTATTTTCTATAAATATAGAATAAAACAACCGGATTTGAGCCTGCGAATGTATAAAATTGAGAAACTCATCGTATGCATGCACTCGGAATGACTGAATTGGCTTATACATTTAAGTTTAAAATATTTTCATAGAACACAGATATCTAATGTGAAGGGTTATTGTGAGAGTTTACAGTAGTAAGGAATGTTAATAGGCTCAGTTTTGACAACCACATTTTCACATCTTCTTGACACTAACACTCCGAAGGCCGTGGTACTTCCGCCGGTCCAAGGATTTCGGAAATAGATTTTAGTGACTGTCGATATCCTCCATTACGATTGAAGAGGATACGCAAGTTTTTAGCACCTGCTTCTTACGGCATGTAGGGCGGCGACCTACTTAGTTTAGAATGTGGTATTCCAATCTTCGTACTTGACATTGATATATATCTTCGGATCGTATTACACCGTATAGTCAATTCCAAATAAAGAAAAATAGGAGGTGTTTATCTTTATCTATAATATTATAGTAAACTTAAACTAAATGTACATAACTGTAGCCCTGGTGAATAAGTTCAATTTAGTCCAGGGACAGGTATATTGTGAGGCACAGGTATACAGTATCTGGCCATATTAATGTGACCACCAAGAAAGATTATTTTCTTTTTGTTTTTTCCTAATTTTTTTTATATACTTTCACGTGTCTTAATAAATTGCTGTTTTAAGTAATGGCGACACTGTTATAAGTTTTTTAAAGTTTTTTTTTTTAGTAATGGCAGCATTGGTTTTAGTACAGCCATTTTGTTTTACGAGTGACGGCGTCCATAATTTGTGTTTGAAATTTTTGTGGATTTATTGTTTCTTTTTCATTAAATACAAATCGGATTCGGATAAGTTTATTATTGATATATTATTCGTATCATATATTTTAACTATTTTGATAGTTTTTTTCATCAATATTTAAAATAGGGTGTAAATAGGGTGACACCACAAAATATTAAAAAAAAAAATAAAGATTAACAACATAAATAAACATGTAACAAGAACGAATCTATCCAGTGGTCACATTAATATGGCCAGGGACTGTATATCACAACTATATTGTGAGAAGCGTAATCGCACCATTCTCTTGTTTTTTGGCTTGAAATGTGAAAGTAATATTAACAGTTTTCCTTTTCAAGCCAGTGCTTGACCTAGCCCTTTAACCATAACAAAAATAACATGATTCCGGTTCCCTAAGTACAGGAAACTCATTTTGGAAAAAAATCGACTTAAACACTTATTCACTAGGAGCTGTAGACATAATGTATGTATAATTTTCACAAAAATAAAAAAAGTATGGTAACAATTTTCAATGGGAAATGGGCTCAGTGAATGGTTGAGTTTGTCCTAATTCTGTGCCAGAGTTTGTGTAGAGAGATCAACCAAAATCACGCTCATACGGCAGGGTTTTCTCCCAATTCTCACACAATTCCCACGGAGTGTATGTAGATACCACAGGGTCGGCCAATGCCTGCTAAATGATTAAATAATCAATCTACCAGAGCCAGATTAGAACCCGGGATTCTCTACAACTCAAGTTATTTGCCATGTTGCTACTACAAATAAGAACATTACTTAAATAATATGTTTTTATTTATATTACTCTTACGGTCGCAGAATGGAGGACGGAAGCAAGGGATAAGCGGCTTAAGTCCGTCAGCGGGAGACGTTAAAATAGGATTAGGACCTTCTCGGCATAGTAGATCCCCCTCTGCTTTGTCGGAAAGAGATTAAGAAGATTCTAGAACACGGAAGAGTGGAGACTGTTCTAGAATGTTCGGCCTTGCCTATTTAAATACTTCCCTCGCCTCGAGCGAGTTAGTCTTAGTCTTAGAGCAGACCAGGCACTGTGATGATCTCGTAATAAGTGAGTGTCAGTGTGATAAACTAGTCAGTGTTGAACCGGCCAGTGTAAGAAATGTATCAGTGAACTGTGACAGTCTCGCGAGTGTAATAAACTGTTTCTGTTTGTTACTGTGTGCCAGTTTGTCATACTTGGAGAATCTTACAGTCGGTAGACTAGTGAACTGTAAGTGTTAATTAGTAGTGTAATTTTATAATATTCATACAAACTTATGTAACTAGTTAAGCTATCTAGAATTAGTAATATCTTATATTATTGTAATAATTAAATAGGCCTAGGTTATAATAAATATTTAGAATTTTCTTATCATAAATTTATATTAGTCTAATAATTTAATTGTTAATAATTTACTTGTAACCTTTTTATCACTTTTGTTAATAAATATTAGTTAATTTAATAAAAGTTTAATTCATTTTAATACCCAGTAGCCCGTAACATTACTTAATAGCAGGAGTACCATTAAGGTAGGCTTTTCTTTTATTAGCTTTTTTGAGTACAATACACCGAATTCTAAAACTTTTATCACAGAACAAGGCCATGAGGCCATTGTGAATAGTAAGTATTTAATACTTAAGTCATTATCTAAGATTTTTTTTTACCATTTCCGATTTTAGGCCGTAATTTCTGAAATCTATTAATTATTATTAATTTTTTTTTAAAGAACCTAGGAGAATAATTCAAAGCTCTGACTTCATTGTCAGAATAATTTCTTAATCTTTTCTCCACGTATTCTTTTTCTCTCCTCTATCCATTTTGTTTCCGGTTTCTTCAATGATTCTTTTTCACTTTTTTACCTTATTTCCAACCATTTATTTGTCTATAGCATCACTTTGTTCTATATTAACTTTTTGCAAATATATTTTAACTTAGCTTATCCATGATTTGGTTGACTTGACATTTTGTATGTAAGCAAGAATTCTATTGGTGACTCTTGTTGGGGGAATCTTAGAAATATGTAATTATATGTAATATATAATTTCAATCGAAGTTTGGGATATGTTTTCTTTAATGCAATCGGTATCCTTATATATGCATGTAAAAACTCTGTTCTGATATTTTTTTCGAATTTTTAGACTTTTATTGATAACATGATGTTAGAGATGGATAGGAATTCTGGTACTCCTCATGCATTTTTCGGTATATCGTGAGCTAAAATCAATGGAGGTGGTATTGAAACTTCGCAATAAAACTAGATTTGAATTAATTGCCAATGAAGCCGTTACAAAAATTTTTGTCGATATAATATAATAACTCTTACTGACATTTAAGACTGGGACTGAATAAGTTCAAAATTGAGACCTTTAAACAAAGGTCTTAAATGCAGTATAAGCGTCATTTTGTTACTGGGTAAAATGTTCAGTTTTAGTCTAAGGTACTATAGGTAGGGATCGTAAGACCATAACATGGATTATATGGTGATGACATATGATAAAATCGGCATTTAAAACCTGAGAAAATATTTTCCCTAAACGCTAAATATAATAAGTAATCAAAATAAAATACTACTGTGAAAATGTGTATAATGAGGTTCTTGGAAGGTGTACCATTCCTAAATGGTACGTACACAAGTTTCTGAATAGGCAAGAACTCTCCCACAAGGCCAATTTATGGGTGCCTTTCCTTAGGTACCCAGTGGCACACATACGAGTAATACAAGATTCTTTGATTTAAAGTTTGATATATTCACCATATTGAAACTGTAATTGGAACAAACCAGTGTGATAACGTTATGGACTAGCTCTAAACTTTTTACGTTTCATTTTTCACAAAAAAAAAAATGCGATAAAAAATTAAATTAAAAATTGTGTAGACATATATAAAATCCTAATCATTTCTTATTAAAAAAAATTACAAATTAATAAGAAAATATGAAATAATGTAAACACTTACTAGGTATAAACTAATATAAAAATATATACATTTACATATAAAAACAGAGAATGGATTATCGTATAATATGAATGGAATAATATATTAATGAAAAATATATAATAATCTTATACTAATTCGATGACCATTCTATTACTAAATCAATTTACCAAAATATCGATATTTTTTCAGGATATCTTATAACCTGTGGTCTAGTGGTTAGCGTAACAAACTACTAAACCCAAGATCGCGGGTTCGTAGCCCGGCAGGTGGCCCTAGGATTTTTTTAAGGGAGTAAAAAATCCTTAGTTACGCCGTCCTTCGGAAGGGACGTTAAACGGGGGTCCCGAGCCTGTAAGATGTCAGGAACTCGTTAAAAATCCCTATCCTAATTAAACCTGGATAGGCAAAATTTAGAGCTCCCACTGTAGCATCGTCCGATTAGCCATAGCAGCATAAAATGACGTTAAATGAACAAACAGGATATCTTATATATTAATTCAATTTTTTTTAAGTTTTAAGTTAATCTATATTTAAGAAATATTTTAAATAATATATAAGGAAAATTAGCGTTATAAGAATCGCGAAATTTTACTAACCCAGGCGACGCCGCCACCATTTTCGCAACTGTTCGATAAACAAACGTGATTCCGACATCTAACGACCCCTAAGCGCGCTGCGATTCGTGCTCGGGGTCTATATCGTTGGGTACGTAAAATATTAAATACAAGCACGCTCCTCATCCTAAATATAGCAACTATAATACTCTCCATATCGCTAATGGAAATCAGCATCGCAAGTTTTCAAACGCTGTTCTTCGAAGAAGTAGACCCATGAACTTAGAACGGTATGGTTAGATGGGAAAATTATCACTTTTTATGTTAATAATAGACCAATTTTCTCAAACAAAAAAAGGAAACATGAAGAATTCTGGTGATTTGGCTGAGATGAAGATGAAGTTTTTTTTCTTCCAATGAAAGGTATCCACCTTTTCACTTTATTGAACACGGAGAGTCACAGGAAGATCTCCATATTCCACCATTTCGATTTACGTCTGAAAACATGATAGTCTTAGGACTTTTTGAGGGGGGTAAAATATCTCCATATGCTGTAGTTTGGATTCCCGCTACCTCTAAAGCTACTTCTGCCTTCCCCTTACAGCCACTGCGCCACCCCATCAAAATATTCGTCTGCTTATCCGTTGTTTGAGACAGATCCCATCGTCCAGATATTTTTAAATTATTAATCTCCAGCAAACAAAGAAAACCGATCTAACCTTTACAATGTAAGAAAATATCATGAGATCTCTCATGCAGCTTATTGTTTGATAGCACTCACAAACCTAAAGTGGAGCATAAAGTTAGCATAATGTCATCATGGAATGAAATAGTAATCTCCATTAAGTAAAAAGTGCAATAAAAAAGTTATCGAGACAGAGGTGGCAATTTATACAAGGGAATCTCGAAAATACTTATTTGGTACTTATTTTAAGTTGTATAACGTTTCGAATCTAACATTTATAGTTATATGTGTATTCGTATGATACAGTACGTTTAGAGGCAGCCATCTATGATATGGTGACTATCAAGTAAGTAGAAGATAAAAATTAATTTTTTTTATTTCAGAGATTTCAAGTACCAAAACGAAGAAAACAGTATGTCCATTTTTTTTTTTTTTTTTAGTGTTCTGAAACTTAATATAATATAATTGAACTTAACGCCATAAGAAATTCAACAGTGTACTTGGTTGATAACGACTTAGGTGTAAAGGAAGTCGCCCTGTCTGTCATGCTCTACCTTGCGTGAACACTTTTCAGGCAAGGACATTTTTCGTCAGGTATTTACAGGTAAAATTCAGACGTTTTTAAAAAAAAAATAATTCCATAACTATCATCGTGGTGTTTTTCCAAACAATAATAAATAAGCATTTTTGACATCTACAATCATAATTTAATGAGAAATAATAATAAAAATTGGCAATAATTGAAAATAAAAATTTATGAAACTATTGCCTATCCAACTGTTCTACATGGCTAAGAAACGTTACAATCTTTTGGAAGAATAATGCATTGGAGTCATCGAAAATAAGGTATAAACAAGAATAAGGAGTAAAAATAAGTACTCGACTAAACATATACTTTTAGAATAACATCGAGATACATCTACTTATTACGTACAATTAAAGGGACATGTAATCTGTAAAATTAAGGTTATATACCTACTTTCGTTAGGGCTACCTTTCTAATTAATGAAAAAAAAAAAGTAAATGTTTCTATTATTAAATCATACTATTATACTAACTATTGTACTATTGTGCTAACAGAACAACGAACAAGTTCTTAGCCCGGCAGGTGACCCTAGGATTTTTTAAAGGGAGTAAAAATCCTTAGTTACGCCGTCCTTCGGAAGGGACGTTAAACGGGGGTCCCGAGCCTGTACGATGTCAGGTACTCGTTAAAAATCCCTATACTAATTAAACCTGGATAGGCAAAATTTAGAGCTCCCTATGTAGTATCGTCCGATTAGCCATAGCAGCAAAAAGTGACGTTAAATGAACAAACAAACAACGAACAAACGAATTTTTCTTTTTATCTCTAACCGCAAAAACTAGTGAATCGATCTGTAGGGTTCTATTGACCAAGATTTAATTCATATCAGCGCATTTTCCTCGTAGGCGTATAACATTGTCAATAACCACGAGGAAAGAGAAGGAAACAGTAATAAAAATATTTTATTTACATAAAACTCGAAAACGATAAAAACAACAACAAATTAACAAAGGTCACATAAATTGGATCATTACAAGCAATATACGGCGCATTCAACATCATGTAGTCATGTTTTCATTTTTCTACTGTTGATTTAAATGTATCATAATGTGTATCTACATGTTGTATATTATTTATTCTGCAGCTCTGCATAAATAACAGTAATATCCTGGAATTTGTGTTATAATTTATTACGTTTTTTTGTTTAGTTAACGTAGTCGACATTTACATTTTCGATCTGATTCAATTCAAAACCACATTCCACTCCCGTGACACCCGTTCTCTGCTCTCAGGCCTACATACAACATCCCACCGAACTGCAGCTTTTGACAGAGCTTTCCTTATCCGATCCTCGTCTCTTTGGAACCCTATACCTTCTTCCATTAAATCTTTCAACCTTCAAATCCCGTATATACAATCACCTGTTATCCTTACAATTCCCAAAAAAATCGGAAATAATATTTTCAGTTTTCAGATTAAAATCTTCTAATTGGCGAATGAATGATGTGTTTTTATTTGTATATAAGTGCGTGTTATTTACATAATTGATTAGTTGATATTGTTTGGATTTTTCCTTTATTATTTGCTATCTCTATAATTATTGTTATTTTATTTCTATGTATTTTACTCTATTTTTTTTTATTCTATAAATAATGCCAGTGGAGGTAATTATATTTTTTTTTTATTAATTCTTTCAATTCTTTCTCATTTGTTAATTTAATTGTATTATAATTTAAGACATAATAACATATATATTAATACCTGTATTGTTATTATGAAGGTATTGTCCCAGAATAAATAAAGGCTTTATTATTATTATTGTTAATTCGTTCTTCTACTGGTATAAAATTTTAACGTCCAGAAAATCAAATGTGATTATTTTCAGTATGATATACATCTGCAGTTATACTTATCATCTACAGTCCCTGTCCATATTAATGTGACCACCAAGAAAGATTATTTTCTTTTTGTTTTTTCCTAATTTTTTTACATACTTTCGCGTGTCTTCTGTTTTAAGTAATGGCAACACTGTTATAAGTTTTTTAAAGTATTTTTTTTTAGTAATGGCAGCATTGGTTTTAGTACAGCCATTTTGTTTTACGAGTGACGACATGCATAATTTGTGTTTGAAATTTTTGTGGATTTATTGTTTCTTTTTCATTAAATACAAGTCGGATTCAGTAAGTTTATTATTAATTTATTATTTGTATCATATATTTTAACTATTTTGATAGGTTTTTTTTCATCAATATGTAAAATAGGGTGTAAATAGGGTGACACCACAAAATATTAAAAAAAAATAAAAACTTTATTTTCGAAACTATTTTTTTCAATTTCATATTATTATCAGACAACTAACTTACCCATTAAACTAATATTTAAACTCGATTTACATCATTACGCATACAAAAAGATAATGCAAACAAGTAACAAGAACGAATCTATCCAGTGGTCACATTAATATGGCCAGGGACTGTATAAGCTCTAATTTAGGTTTTAATGAGGAAGCAATAATTTCTAACAAAGCATTGGCGGGTCAGTTGGTTATATCTAGAAGAGTTTTCATACAACTAATCTAGAACGAAATAGCCATGGCATAGATCGATAAAAGCTATAATGACACGTGATGGACATAATGACACTACTAATAACGTCATACACAATTCTAGAACATTCCTTCCTCTGGTCTCTTTTGATCTCGGATTCAGGACAATTCGCTATTGATAGTAGATGTAACGGACTGTCAGGGATAAATAATCCTCTCGACAAGGGATATCGATTTATCAAGTCGTCTCTACAATCGATGTCTAAGTGGATATTTTGTCAATATTATGACCAACAAATACATACATAAATATATAAAATTACAATGTTAAAATGATAACTCGTATCATTAAGTCGGTTGATATCAGCTAAGTAATATATATTATAGAAGAAATAGGATTATCTCTCTATTATTTAAAACGGTTTTATTGATGTAATATATTATTTTATCGCCATTGCCGAGCAACTAATCTTGGTTTAGTCTTTTGTCGTGCTCGATCAGTTAAATTATGAATATTTTTAAATGTAGAGAAATCACAAAACCACTTTTACTGGCTTACTTAAGCCGTTGCAGGCAGGTCGTTAGCAGCAATCAAGGAAGCATTTATCGCACTTGCTGCAGCAAGGATGGGACTTATCGTCAACTACAGCAAAACGAAGTACATGTCAATAAAATTTTATTTTAGCCCATCCGAAAAAAACACTCTGTTACAAGTTTATGTGTGTGTTTGTGTACTGCATGTAGCAGAAAAAAATTATAACTAAACTCAATTCAAAGATTAATAGAGTTGGTAAACTCTGAAAATTAATAATACTATATTAAATTAAATAAAAATTCGTTTCATTATATTTCCAATATTTCCTTTAATTTTATTTTAATGAAATATTAAACTAACAAGATATAGTTTAATGCAAACCGACTATTAAGCCATTTTAGAATAATAGAGCAACAGTTCCTTTTGTGCAAAATAATACCTGTACCAATAAAACCCGTGAACGGGTCTGGGGATCAGTACATGGTAGAGACTGTACTGTTTCATGGACAACGGTTCTGCAGGGAGGTGATTTGTCCTACATCACGCTCAACCGCCAGATATTTTTCCCTTATTTTGGGTACCCACTTTATAGAGACTGGATGAGCCCAAGGACGGTCATAGATCCCTTATGTATGATCCATATGTCGTTGATTTAATATTTTGGAATGTTTTTTGTCCCGCCAAATTCTCAAAATACTTTCTCTATTTTGACATTTTCAGCTTTATTGACTGTTACATTTAAGCTATGATTTTCATAATTATATAATATATAAAATATGATCTTAGTTATATGTTTCTGCTGTTGACACTATTTTTTTTTTTTTTAATCTTAGCCTTATAATACTTAGATAATGTAACAAAACTCGACAAATAGTGAGCGGGTTGCTCAATGTATAAAGCGATCAGTTTGCCAACAACGACGGAGGGAATCTATAGTATCTTCAGACCTTCCTGGGCCTCACCTAGCTTCAAAGAAATGGGTTCACTTAATTGGCAGACAACCTGGCGGTTGAGGGTGTACAGGACTAATCACCTCCCTGCACAATCCTTGTCTTAGAAGCAGTTCAAAACCTACCATGCACTAACTCTAAGGCTCTTCAAGGGTTGTAATAGTAAAGGCTAGGGTATAAGGTAGATTAAGGTGCTAAAAATCGAAATTTGCCACTTTAAAGTTTAAAAATTCCTGTCCTACTGTATTCTTTAATAGTACTCCACTTATCCCTGTTGAACAGATTCGCTACCTGGGACTCTACTTAGACAAGCGTCTTACTTGGAACCCTCACACAAGATTGAAAAGACAAGAAACAGCTAGACGTTTCCGACTACTTCAACACATACTGGATAAGCGCTCAAAGCTTCAGATCAATTACAAAAGACTTATTTATGTGACTGTTATAAGGCCTATATGGACTTATGGAATTGAACTATGGGGCTCCACCAAACCATCGAATTCCTCTCGTATCCAATCCTTGCAATCCAAAATCCTTCGCAAAATCCTAAACGCTCCTTATTTTGTCACAAATAAAACCATCCATAATGACCTTAACGTTCCATATGTTACCGATTTAGCCCATTCCAGATACCTATCATTCCACAATAAACTTCAAACCCATCCAAACCCACTAGTTTCCATCCTTGCATCCAATTCCATCCCGGACAATCCTCCTAGGCGTCTGAAGAGAAGATGGCCTCGGGACCTTCAATTATAGAACTTTATTAGAGTGCTGCCAGTGGGTAGTATCTCTACATGTCCTATCATGTATTATTTTCTCTCATAGCAATTGTACTAGATGTATGTATTACAGTTGTACAACTCAATAAAATAATAAAAAAAAAAAAAAGTTTAAAATTTAAAAAATACCTTACAAAAACTATAACTACCTCAAATTAATCAGGATAGAGCATTAATTTCATACTTATTAAAGATCTATTGAAATAAAAAGTCTGCGTACGCTAAAGATTATTGATCCTTTATAAAATGATTTTCGTTCGTAATCACTTAACCTAGAAAACTAATGAATCATTTATTAACGAATTTTAATTACACCAGCTTCACGGTCCATATATGGTTCAGCAATAATTAAATGATTTTGTGCCAGCGCAATAACTGAAAAACTACTTCTTCTCCGTCTTGGAGAATTTTGATATCCTGGAAACAATTGTAGCCCTAAAGATTTTGAAAAGTAGAACGCTACATAGCCTTACGTGAACTTGGAAATAGAGTGAAAAATCTGGAAGAGAAGGCTGGATTAAACTAGGCAGAGGGTCAAAAGAAACGCCTGAAGGAATATTGGAGACAGAGAAAACCCCAGCTGAAGAAAGGAAAATAAACTTGTGACGTTAACCGAAGTGGTCAATATGAAAAAGACAAATATTAAAAGAGTATGTATTAATATTGCTGGTAGTATTAATTATGCTAGGAGGGTAAATATTCAAGTTCAGACAAAAACTTTTTCCCCTATTCACCTACTTTAAATCCTTTTGAAATAGCAGGATATTAAAAGAAAAAATTATAACAGAGCATCGTGGCAGAAAAATCCCAAAGTATGAGCCGGCCGATTGATCCATCGTTATCTATAATGTTGTTAATTCCTGCAATTATGCCCCCACTTCACTTCACTACGATAAGATTACAAGCGAATCAATTAATATTACAACCAACTGGTGCGATGTATTCGAAATTAATTAGCAATTAAAATTTTTTATCAGGAGATGGTTGATTGAGACATGGAATGGTATATATCTGGAACAATGATGAAATAGCCATGGGGTACAGTCAATGAAATATCCACGAGGTACAGTCAATGAATAACTAATAATTATTTCTTTTTTTTACCAACGTTCCAGCCTAGTTTTTAAGTCATCACCAGGGCTGAGAATAAAACAAAACAACAAAAGTTAAAATATGGCTTATTTTTGTTTTGGTACGTATAATATTAATAATATTTCTCTGATATCATTTAAGATTTAAATAAATTATGGACAAGGATAAGCATCTAATGCTTGAAATACTAAATAAAAAAAATAAAAGGTGGCCAGCAAAGAGCACAGGTGTTCTTAATTGATGTAACTGTCGAACAGATGGTGTCAGTGTGAGCGCGTATGTGCTGATATGATTCTTCACGCTGACACGAACACAAGCAAGTGAAACTATACTAAAATATTCAACCTTTTTAGGTTAAATTTAAATATATATAACAAAATTAAAAAAAAAATTGTTATGAATTAATTTTAAGATGTATATTTTATTTTAAAACTGACAGCTAAGTAATATATGTTATATGACAAATAGGATTATCTATCTATTATTTAAAAAAAGTTTTATTGATGTAATATATTATTTTATCGCCATTGCCGAGCAAATAATCTTGGTTTAATCTTTTGTCGTGCTCGATCAGTTAAATTATGAATATTTTTAAATGTAGAGAAATCACAAAACCACTTTTACTGGCTTACTTAAGCCGTTGCAGGCAGGTCGTTAGCAGCAATCAAGGAAGCATTTATCGCACTTAGAAATGCTGCAGCGAGGATGGGACTTATCGTCAACTACAGCAAAACGAAGTACATGTCAATAAACCCTAAACAAATAAACCTTGAAAACCATACCAAGTTGACGGGCAGAGTGTGGATACAGATGAGAGATTCGTGTATCTTGGATTCCAGGTGAACCAACAAGTCGAGAAGCGGATTATAACCGGTCTTTTGGTCTGCAGAAGCATCTACGTCCTCCAAGATAAGACTGTACAAAACTCTCATCCGACCAGTTCTCACATATGCCTCAGAAAACTGGACCATGACCCAAGCACACGAACACTCTCTTCTGAGATTCCACAGGAGAGTCCTTAGGAGAATATACGGTCCAGTTTTGGCGGATGGAGAGTGGAGGCGACGGTCCAACAACCAATTGAGACTACTTTATAAAGAGCTGTAGACGTAGTACAGTTTATAAAGTTAGCGAGACTGAGGTGGGCCGGAGATGTGATTAGGATGGGGCAGGATGAAATCCCAGTCAAAGTCCTCAGGGAGCGAATCTATGGTGTGAGAAGGCAGGCCGACCGGGACTTCGGTGAGAGGACTGCGTAGCGTCGGACGCCCGGACCATATTTTGCGTCCGCATTGAAGCAGCACCCGATAGAGGTAACAGGCTGTCGATGCTGGTGCAGGCCAAGAAGATCCCATGGGACGTAGCGCCGAATGATGATGATTAAGCCATTGCACAAAATATAGCACTTGTTTTTTAATTTAAAAGGAATGTATCGATTTAAACAATTAAATCAACTTTTCATTGCAATATTGCGATCTTAGTACTGTCATTTCAATACAGAGAATGCAATGAAATAATACCACGAATAATATAATAAACTAAAATAAAAAAAATTATATATATAAACATAAATACCTAACTAAAAACCAAATAAAATAAAAAAATTAATTTTTTATCTAAAGTAAAATATTGAACATCTCAAAATAATACTTAAACATCTTAAAATAATAATAGTATTATTTCTCGTCGAGCAATAAGCTCTCTAAAGTTATTCCACCGTTCCAAACATCTTCTAACTCAACCAATCCATAAGCTCCTCATCACATCTTTTATCTTTCCACACTTTGACTATGGTTGTGTGGCATATGGTGGACTCTCGAACAGGCTCGAGGAGCGGTTGAGAAGGATTATGAACTGTTCGCTTCGATTTGTCTTCGATGCCCCGAGAAGGTCTCATGTGTCCCGCCGTTACGTTGAGTTAAAGTAGACTGGATTTCCTAGGTTCTTACTTATATCAAACCATCAACTCACAACATCCATCTTACATCTATAGTCTCCTACAATTCAAATCCTCTATCCAATCCCAGGGCACAAGATCTCGCCCTTCCGATCTTTATATCCGTTCCCATAGAACCAAAACTTTTGAGCGTTCCTTTCTCGCCCGTTCTATCTCTCTTTGGAACTCACTCCCACCCGATATCCGTCATGCGTCTTCTTTAACCTCATTTAAATCTAAACTTTTCCAAAATCTTCTAAATTCCCAATCAGGTGCTTTATAATCAATAAATAATTTATAGATATTTTCAACTTTACTGATTGATGAACTACTGTAAATATTCCTCACTCATAATGAAACCATTTTTTTTATTTTTTATTTCTGTTACCAGATGCTATCATGTATTTACTGGAGTTTTTTCCATAAGCCTAGTTCTTTTTATTGTAAATTTGTCTATTTTTTTATTTTAATTTTGCATCGCTTTTTCTGATTCTCTACCAAAACATACCTGTTTAGTTATTTACTTTCAAGGTATTTTTTAAATATTGTTTTACTCAGAAGTAGGCCTTTGGCCAGATAAATATTTTCTTAATTATGTTCATCTCTGTTATTCTAAAGGGACCTGGCCCCAGAATAAAATTATTTTTCTATTTCTATTTCTAGTAGGTACTCATATTTTAATAGGTTCAATATAGGGGTGGATAATAAGTACTAAAAATAAAAAAAAACTGTGCCCCTACAACCCGTGAACAGTACATGGTAGAGACTGTACTGTTTCATGGACAACGGTTCTGCAAGGAGGTGACTTGTCCTAGGTCACGCTCAACCGCCAGATTTTTCCCCCTTATTTTTGGTACCCTATTTTTATAATATTTTATAGAGGCTGGGTGATAGATCCCATATGATCCATCTCAGGCTGCAAACAGACTCAATGAAAGTCTTGCCCGCAGCGGGATTTGAACCAGGATTTCCGGCATGACAACTCAGTGCTCTACCACTGAGCCACTCCGCTCCCTAAAAAAATAATAACATAATAATAATAAAAATGATAAGTACTAAACTGAACTCTAATTGTTATAATAATTCAGGGGTAACTCTACTAAATCATTAAGTGCCTGCAATTATATCAACAGTTGTACAGTTCGTAAAATGAAGTTAGTCCGCCCCTATCAAATATTAATTAATAAAATACTGCATTTTATCACTTCATAGTATTGTAAAAATATCGATGATTTGTTGTAACCTTTAGTAACCAATAAACTATATACAAAAGTTTTTTTTTCATTTTCTTAAGCTTAAGGGATACCTGGGCTGATGAACTTCTGTCGAAGCTTAATGACCTTATAAAAAGTTCATTAAGACGATTCAACCATTAAAAAACATCAGAAAAATTTACATATTGTAAACAGGAGATAATGAAATGCTAATACTACTAAATTATGTTTCCACAACGAGCGTACTGTTTTCAACTGACGCGTATTGACGTTTCAATTCCTAAAATACTCTATCGTACTATCATTTTATAGCAACATAACATAAATTTTAATTTTAATAATTACTTAAAATTCAACATTTCAATCATAACGCATGCTTGTATAGACCAAACTAAATTTCGAAAAACTCAAAACACCAATAGTTTTTTATGGAGTTGAACATGGTTGAATATACGACATAAAAATAAAAATAAATCATGCTGAATATATACCAAATTTAAATAGAATTCCATTATGTTTAATTTCGACATTAGTTTAATTTTTCTAAAGCTCCAAACTTTAGTGGAATTTTGAAGAAATCTTTCATTAACAGAAAAATGTTTTTAGAAAATAATTTAAAAACATAGAATAGAATAAAAAAAATTTTTTCTTTATTTTTAAAGAGAAAAGATAGGCCCTCGGCCGGGAAAAAAAGAAGATTTATTTACAGGATGAGTAAATAAATAAGAGAATATTTTGCATTTACAATTAATTGCATACTACGTCTTTATAATTTCATAAATATCGTAGAATTGATAAATGAGCAATTTTATGTAAAAATTACATCACAGGGTGTCTTATAAAACAGTAATTGTTAATTTAATTGCTATAGAAGTTCTTTTAACTGTCATTGATCAACACAACCAACAGAGCCCAGCAATTAATTTTCATTTGTTCAAGTCATGTCAGGCCCAAGCAGGCTAACTTAAAGTATGAGTTTATAAATAATTGATAACCTTTTTTTTTTAAATCTAGTTAATAATATATTCTAAATACAATTTCATGATACATAAAGAATCATAACTTCCTTCTTATGTTTTTCGGACTTTATTATCGCTAAACGACCTGGGGATCTCATATATAGGTATGATATAGTTAAAAATGTATTAAATAATTATTTACAATAGTTTATTATGATCTGATTTTCTCTTGTTAGATAACAAAAACCGCTGACAGTCCAAACAAATACCTTTTCTTAAGGATCGTTAGAATCCTTAATGAGAGGTGATAGATTTTCGTTTCAATTACAAGGCTACGGTTTGATATTGGATTATCGTAAGACCCGGCCTAGAACGACACTGTTCAGCTTTCCAGCCAATGAAGAAATAAGGAAGAGAACTGGTAACTGGAGCTCTTTTAGGAAGTTTTTTTCTCCAGAATTTAATGGTCCAGTAATTTGCTGGAGAAAGACTTCTACTATCAGTTAGATCACCACTTTGCTTTTAATGAAGGTTTAATGAAGATGTAGGTCTAGATCGATATATTAATTATGTTATCGTCTTAAAAATTTAATTAATTATTCATAGTGCGATAATAATCGTCAAATAAATGTGTTCATAGTGTGATTTATATCACGCTGTAGCTATATTATTTATAGCTTTTGCCCACAACTTCGTCAGCGTTGATTTTAAATAGCAACATATGTTGAGTTTAAACGGAGAGTGAATTTTGAATTCCATAAATGGCTTAAATCATTTGTGAATTCAGCCAGCCTACCAATAATTATCCCTTTGTTGATAGATTTTAATAAACTGTCCTATTAAATATTAAATGTCATAATTACATATCTATGGACTGTGGATAAGTTTGATAAGCATGTTACTTGTTTTAACATCTTTAACTTAATGTTTAATGTAACGATATAAAATTTACCTACTGTCCAAATGTCAAGTCTGTAGCTTATGCCGTTTTGGCTCTGGGATGGTCTTTTCAGTCGGGACGAACTCTTTTAAATATATAGACAACATGATACGATTTCCGGATCGATTTTAAAAAACTAAAAAAAACACGTATTTCTTTATTTTTTATGTATCGTAGAAGCTAAATCTAAAATTTCATAGTGCTAGCTTTAAAAATGAAGATTTTTTTTTTATTTTTAAACGTTCTTCGCCCTCTTAGGAGATGAATTTTCCAAAATCCTTTCTTAGTGCGTGTTGGCTTTATAAAATGTACCTACTTTCCGAATTTCCAGTCTGTAGCTTATGCCGTTTTGGCTCTGCGATGCCCTTTTCAGTCAGGACGAACTCTCTTATTTATATCATATTACAAACGTCTAATGTATAAAATAATAACATTTATCAGATTAGACTAACTGAAATGAATATAAAAAAATTAGTTAAGTTTGTAAAACAAGACGATATTTAACACCGAATATTTAAAAATCTTACTAATATTATAAATGTGAAAGTTTGTATGTTTGTCTCTCTTTCACGCAAAAACTACTAAAGGGATTTGGATGAAACTTTACAATAATATAGGTTATAAAGCAGAATGACGCATAGGCTATAGCAAGCGCGGATTTAGGGGGGAGGGGGCACGCCCCGCCGACAGTTTTTTAGGTACTGTGGAGAATCCATTGTAGTACATAAATAAAGGAAAATCACATGATAATTGTGGTTAAAATAACAGAAAGGGCAGGAGTGAAACTATTTGTTTTGATATCCTACGAATATTATAAATGCGAATGTTTGTTACTCATTCACGCAAAAACTACTGAACGGATTTGGATGAAACTTATTGAATAAAATAGGTTTTACATCATAGGCTACATCAAGGGCAGATTTATGTGGGGTCACGTGGGCATGCCTCCCTGTTATAGTACATAATTAAAGACAAATCAGGAACTTAGCCACTTGAAATTTGTAGATAGGTTCTGTGTAGAGTTTAAGAAAGAAATTCGGATAATTCCACTCCAAGGATTTCCCCTTTAATAAAATAGGGGTTCAAAGGTTGTAGAGAATCCGTCAGTTTTGAAGTTAGACATCTGAAATTATGGATGTACGAGTAACTTATATTTTAAAAAAATAATTAAATTATTTATTTAAAATGATCTTTCACGAAACTTTATGTGGCAGGCCGAATTCCACGCGTGCGAAGCCGCGGGCATAAGCTAGTTTATAATATTAGTAAGATTAGGCAAACTCGAACATTTGATTCAAAATCAGCCGATTTCATATCAAATCTGTAATGAAATTTGAGTATAATAAAATAAAACATTACAAATTAATGCTCACGTTCATAATGAAAGAAAGCGTTTTTATGATAGGAATTCGTTAATGGAAATATTTTTCTATTTATGGATATGATTTTAAAGGAACTTTGAAATGTTTTTATTTTTTGAAGAGAAAAGATAGGCCCTCGACCGGGATTTGAACCCGGGACCTAATCTGTAATCTATAAATCTGTTTCACTGATTCGCTGGTTACATACCAATATCGAGGTCACAGCTGATTCAGGCCACAATGCAGCAGATAGCATCTCAGCGCTGAAGGTAATCAGTCACAATAGTCTATGGAGTTGCATCAATAAAAGTTATATTTATGTATATGCAGATATAAGCTGTTGTATTTACTTTGCCTATATACCTGTATTGATTTTCATTAGAAAATATTGTTTTTTACCACAGCAAAATTTAATAAAGTGATTTTAATTATGAATTAGTTCTATATAATTTTTATAGCTGTTGGAAATAATTAATACCTTGTATAGGCATGCTATTAATACTGGTATCGTTAGTTCCATGAGGTTTTTCTATCCAAACATGATGGAATGCTGCACTCAGCTGCTGAAGGTCAACTTACTGCAGATGGTGATTGAAAAGCCTTCTCAGCAACACATCCTGTATGTTGCTAAAAAGATTGTAATCAGGAAACAATGTGAGAATTGGCAGAATCTGAAATTTGATGGTGGTGGTGGACTGTTGCTGCAGGTCATCCCAAAGTTGCATACAATATAAGGCCGACTTCACATTAACGATTCGTTATCGCTAAAGATAAAGACAGAATGACAAGATACTAGTCCCGCTGGTCTCAGAGACGGACTCAGCAACGGGGATCAATCTCAGCAACGGCTCCACAACCGCCTAGCTAGACCAGCTAGACCAGGTCTAAGCAATGGTCTAGTAGTGTGGACCTAGCTTAAGGTCTCTAAAGCTTAAATACGATGAAATTTTCCTCTTATTTCGACCCAATCCTACCACAGTCTTGACCGAAAATTGCTACAATAAATGGTTAGGTTAAAATAAAAAAGGTTATATCTCAGGAATACGCGCGTCAAATCAATTCATTTTTTTAAAATCATTTATTTTTAATTATTCACTACAAAATTGGTAATTCATTGGTAATTTAAACTAGCATATAAATTGAATTTGCACTTTATTTAAACTATTACTGAAGTTAGATTTTTATATGCCAGAAAAGCGACCTTTAATCATTGCATCTGTTTTAACTTTAACTGGATTAAAATAGAAAAAATACGAGAAAAGTATTTTGGTTTACAAAACGAGTGATCTTCGTAGTTACTATTCATAGGAAAATACGTTATTAAAAGTAAAAATTAATTTTCGTTTTCTATTCCTTTAACCAAATAAATAGAAAATAGGTGGGATAATCCAATTAAAATGAATAAATAAAGAATAGATACCGTAAATAAATTGCAGTTCATTTTTGCGCAGTATATGTAAGAGCAAGCCCCCTCATTACAGCTGACAATCAGCTGATAAATGATTGAGAGATGATTGATATGCGAAACTTAAGGAAAATAATAATTAATGGGGAGTGGCTGAGGAGGAAAATTATACAGTACTAACAGACAAAAAAGATACGGAATTATCTCAGGTGTGCGCAATAATCAATAGTTTTTTTGCAGTTTTAATAATCAATAATCAATAGTTTTTTTGCAGTTTTAAGGTCAAAGATATGATGAAATTGTTAATCAAGTACGGATTATAGTTTCCTCATACAATGTTAAGACCGTGTAAAAAAAAACTAAGACTTTGGAGACAACCTCTTAACGTGCACACTCGAGATAATTCGAGCGGCGTTGTATTAGATGCTGCTATAATTTTTCACACTCGAATATATTCGAGAATTGAAAATAACAATTTGAAAGCTAAGAAAAAGAATCGTGTTACTGATATTTATCATTTACATAGGATTGTAAGCTATGATACCTTCATAATACCTTGCATTCTTGCATTTCTGTACTCGTGACGACTGACTGCGATCCGTCGTAGTATTTTCGTGAATTTATATAAAGGCCATTGTATCTTTTATTTTACTATTTAGACGTGAAATATCAAACACTTGTTTCTGTTGTTTTATAGTTTAGTTCAATAGTTACCTAAGTGTTGTAAACTTGCAAAGATAAGTGTATCTTTATAAACAGTCAGTTATTTTGTGATTACAGAAAATAAAATTGGGTATGTTGGATATTTATACAATTGGTATGTTTTTTTCATTTTCAAATTATTATTATTATTATTATATTTTATTATATTTTATTTTATATTATATTTTAGTAAAATATATATATTGAAAAATGAGCGATTCAGAATCTGAATATGAATACGCAAATTTGTCGGAAAGCGGCTCAGAAGAAAGCGATAAAAATTTTGATTAATTTTGATTTTTATTTTTTTTTGCCAAAACAATGTTCTAAAGTTTGTTTTTTTACATTAAAAAAAATTGATTTTTTTTGGCCGGTTTTTTTCAAAAAAACTGTGCGTTAAGGGGTTAAGGGAATTTTTCCACGGTCTTAACATTTATGTAAAGTCTCTTTTTTACTTTTCAATATTCCTTATACAATATTAAACAACTTAATTTGCAATAGAAAGACGTCCTTTCAAAATTACGGGATATTTTATATCATCCAACTTTTCAATGGGAATTTTCTGTTGTAAGACTTTTCTTACATGTCTGATGTCTGATAGACTAAGTTAACAGATATTGTAACACTTAGATCGTTAATAGTCAATTGCAAGACCTACAATAAATCTAAAAGTGGATTAAAAAATTGCTGGTCCAATTTTTGCTATTAATGCTTTATTTTTTCTTTAAACCGTAACCATGGAAACAATATCATTTGGTATGTAAACCATTAAATCATGCATGACAAATTAAATGCCCGTTTTATGAAACATGAAGAAAGCATAAGTGGAAACGGTTATCGGACTTATGTAAGGATCCTGGCTATATTAATTTATTTATTACCGCTTTTCTAACCAGAATAATAAATATTAAAAAAGAGAGAAGGAAACCACACGCTATGTAACACTAATAAAAAAAAAAGAAAAATAATTCTTGTGAAACATTCAAAAAATAGATATTTATGAAAACATATAAAGGAGAAAAAAAAATTATTTGAAAAAACAACTTAGTCTTTAAAATAAATATAAAAATCTTATTACGTCCATAGAAAGAAAAAAAATGAACTTTTTTTTAGTTATAAATTTAAAGGTTTGAATGCGTGCGTTTGTGTATTATTTATATGGAATAAATAAAAACAATTTATAAAGAGAACAATAGGCGCTGATGAACTAATGGTTTTACAAATTTAATCAAACATAAAAAAAAATAAAGAAAGCTGTTTAAGGTTTAAGGAAATCGCGTGTTTCTATCGTAAATTTTGAAATGTAAATAATATCGTTATCTATTAATAAATAGATAAGGATAGGATTATTTATTGTTTAATTTAGATAATATAAATATTTTACTCCGAATCAACAAATAATACTTTGATCCTCCTATAAATGTTAAGATTTCTATAAAAATCAGACATTTCAAAGGTGACAACTCAACGTAATTGAATACAAATCATCTTATTGTATGATATTTATCTAGTCATCACGAAGACATTACCGCGTATCTAACAGGTTGTGCAAGCCTTCTTAGCTTTTGTTGAATCTGATTGCAACAAAGACCGCCCTGCTAACGATCTTGCTTGCACAAAGCAATTATTATATCGTATCAATTCATTTGTGAGCTATCTTATGGTCTCGATCTGGCAGAGAGATTAACATCTGCAATTGACCACACAACTAATTTTAACAAGGATATATCCAGATAGTTAGTTCATGATATAATTGCCAATAGCTTCATTTCAAAAATATAAGGAGTCAGTAGCATTCGTTTTTAATCCTAGTTTTATCTCGATAATGTCGTCTATTCTTGATCACACCACAAGGTCCCCCCCCCCAGCTTGGGGTGCCCACCGATAGAGGTTGGGGGGTTTCGAGGAGGCTATCCAGATTTCACAGGTTGTCAAAATCCTCTTCTGTCAAGAGATTAAATAAATTATCTGCAACAGCCGGATTTTAACTCGGGATCTTCGGAACGGCAAATCAGTGCTTTACCCCTTCAGTAGTTATTTTCAGATAGTTATAAATTGAATTTTACTATGGAACTGGTCATTGACAAACGACATATAAAAGTACTTTTCCTATTTAGTTTTAGTATTTACTTCAATCATTTGGACAACATTTTGCAGATAGTACTTTACCCTCATTTAGCATATATATATATATATATATATATATATATATATATATATATATATATATTTATAAATAATAATAAGAATAACCGAAAGTATGACTTAGGTTTCTGCTAAAAATTTGCCTTTTTTTTATTCATACACAGAAAATTCAATTTAAATCTTTAAAAAATATTTTTTTTTTTTTGTCCAAAGTATAATGATCTACGGCTCTAAACCTGGGCCCTCAATAGAGTTCAGGAAAGTAGGTTGTTATCAGTAGAGATGGACTTCTGGAGAAGATCTGCCAAGATATCAAGAGTAGAACATGTCAAGAATAGCGACATCAGGGAAAGAATGGAAGTTAACAAGAACATACTAGAGGTCATCGAAGAAAGAAGATTGAAATGGTTTGGTCATGTGAAACGGATGGACAGTAAGCGGATCCCGAAATTGGTCATGGAGTGGGAGGCCGAGGGATGGAGGAAGAGAGGAAGGCCTCGAACGCAATGGAAAGCTAAAGTGGAAGAAAGCTTGGCTGGGCATGGAATGACGGAGGAGGATGCGCTTGACAGGGACAATGGAAGAGGAGGCTGAAAGAAGAATTTGGATGAGGAAACCTTCATTTGTGAAGAAAATCCTTAAAAAAAAAAAAATTTAAATTACACCTATATCTTAAAGGATATATACAGCTCTTGCAATAACAAATTACAAAACCGTTGATAAGGACAGGCCAAAAGCTGCGGAATACATATCAATGTTATTACATAAGCCTTTAAATGAACCACGGGTTTGCTAACTATATCTATAGCAAGTTTCACAACGTTAACAAAACATAAGAATATATGTTATTTAAAATATCAGAGAATATATGTATATACATAAAAATAATTAAATATTATATAAAACTGTACCTTACGATATCACAGAGATCAACTGGCCAGAACAAACACCTGAAACAGAAACAAAAAAAAATTAAAAATGTATATTAAGAGCTAATATTAAATAAAGCATGAAAACCAACAAAATGAAATAGATATTATTAATAAGGTAACCAAATATTGGTGTTTGTTTATTTATTTGGTCCTAATTAACATACCTACATACAATTTCTTCTACTTCACGCACAAACACACATACATAAAAATCCACGAAAAAAAGAAATAAATAATCTGTGCTACTACAACCCATGAAAGGCTCAGTACATAGTAGGTTTGTGCTAGTTCCAAGCCAACGCTTGTGCAGGGAGGCAATTGGACGAGATCACTCTTAACCTCAATGTGTTTTACCGAAATAAGAGCACCAACTTTATAGAATCTGGATGAGCACCAGGAGGATTAATACAGGCAGATCGCAGATTAAAAACACATCGCTAATTCACGCATTATCAGGCCACACACAAAAAATTTTACGTTTGATGAAATATTCCAATCAATCGTATCAAAGCCTAATATATGCATTAATCAAACATCATTACAGAACAATAAAGAATTCAATAACCTCAAAATGTTAGATAAGATCAATTTTAAGTTCAAAAATCCCTCACACAAGACTGAAAAGACAAGAAACAGCTAGACGCTTCCGACTACTTAAACACATACTAGACAAACGCTCAAAGCTTCAGATCAATTACAAAAGACTTATTTATGTGACTGTTATAAGACCTATATGGACTTACGGAATTGAACTATGGGGCTCCACCAAACCATCGAATTCCTCTCGTATCCAATCCTTGCAATCCAAAATCCTTCGCAAAATCCTAAACGCTCGTTATTTTGTCACAAATAAAACCATCCATAATGACCTTAACGTTCCATATGTTACCGATTTAGCACATTCCAGATACCTATCATTCCACAATAAACTTCAAACCCATCCAAACCCACTAGTTTCCATCCTTGCATCCAATTCCATCCCGGACAATCCTCCTAGGCGTCTGAAGAGAAGATGCCCTCGGGACCTTCTATTATAGAACTTTATTAGAGTGCTGCCAGTGGGTAGTATCTCTACATGTCCTATCATGTATTATTCACTCTTATAGCAATTGTACTAGGTGTATGTATTACAGTTGTACAACTCAATAAAATAATTTTAAAAAAAAAAGTTCAAAAATAATAATTAAAACCATTAAAATTACTTTGTCGATAATTCTTCTTGAAATGCCGCTTCTGTCAAAGATTGGCGATCATCACGGTTTCTGCAGCTTGCCGACTGCTGCTCTCAACAGATGGTTCGATGAACACCTAAACCATAAATGCCTTTGCACACAAAAGCAAACAGAAGTTACAGAAACCCTCTGCCAAGAGAGCAACTATCCTACTGTTTTACATGATATTGTTACTGTCAAGGTAGCTACTGTTACTGTGTAAACTGGCCTCGTGCGTAAGATACAGTGCGTGGCTGTTATACAACAGCTTATAAACAGTAGACGCTCCGATGAGCAGTCTTATGCAAGGCGGCCATTGTTAATTCAGACGTCGCGTTTTTCTCCAACGTCAGCCAAGTTCTCAGCTGGCCTACTGAACTCATTCCGACGCTAGTTGTTTCTGCTTATCATGACCGGGTTGTGCATCGAGATGTTGGCAGTCTGTCCAGAAGGAGTAAGCAATAGACACTTTTTTGGTGTAATCTACAGGAATTATTGGGCTATTCGTTCGTAGTTAGAATCGTTCACTTCCTTTAAAAAGAGACCTACTCGTATATAGGACTGATTAAAGAATAAACAATTCATCGGTTACACCCGGTTTTGAATTCTGGATCTAAGGATGAGTAACTCAGTGACAAACGTACCTGATAAGTTTAATATTTTATGTTTTAGTAATTGAATTAATCATTTTTTTTAATAAATAATTTTTAAAAATCACATTAAAAACGTTTGATGAATTGCTTTCTACGCTTAGTCTTCGGGATCCCCAGGGACGCCCCTGTCTCCCGATTTTATGAAGAGTTGAGGTGGTTGTATCCTTCCTATCGCCGTATTTCCTTGCATCCTTCCTATCGCCGTATTTCCTTGCATCCTTCCTATCGCCGTATTTCCTTGCATCCTTCCTATCGCCGTATTTCCTTGCATCCTTCCTATCGCCGTATTTCCTTGCATCCTTCCTCTATCAAGTTATCCAATCCCGCCGTTCATTATACATATATGAGCTCCTCAAATTTAAATCCTCCACCCATTCCCATAATACCCGTTCACACCCTTCCAATTTGTACATAGAGGCCCATCGAACCGCTGCTTTCGTCAGATCGTTCCTGATTCGGTCCTGTTCCCTGAGGAATTCTATCCCTTCTTCCATCCGCTGTTCCAAGACCCTTCATACCTTCAAATCCCGCTTATTTGATTACTTTCTATCCCTCCAGTTCCTCGAAGAGCATACATAAAATTATCGATAGAATATTACTTATTTTGTTTATTCATTTTTATTTTTATTTTTAATGTGAAGTAATGTGAAATCTTCATTTTTTCATTATCATAATAAGCTATTTTTTTATTTATTATTATTTAATCAGCTTTATAGATTAACTTTTCTGATTGTTTTTTTTCTTTGTACTCTAAGGCTCTAAAGCCCACAATAATGTACAGTTATGTTATTCTAAAGAGACCAGAATAAATAAAGAATTTATTATTATTATTATAAAGATGTACGGTGGCCTGAACCATTGTACGAAGACTGAGGGCAACTAGAGAGGCGTGGGTGGAGGTGAGTTCAAAAGGACAACCCTTCATTAGGAATGCAATGAAGCTTCATTGACTGATCTATATTTGCCTTATAATGGAATTTCTAAAAGTAATGGCTTTAATTAATAATCGGACGACCTATTAAATATATAAAAATGTATATATTTGTATGTATGAATATAAAATAAACATACAAACCAATAAATAAAAAATGCTATATCTTGGAAATATTCTACAATAGAGCCAGCATCGATAAACGAAAACTTAATCCACATTTTTAAAACAGATAGGCCCTTTACTGATAGTATACCTCTGTTGAACGTATAGCTTAATACGTTAGTACTTTTACCTCAATTTCCCCCCATTAAAAGTGTCTACTTTATAGAGGCTGGGTGAGCCCAGGGGAGGTCTGCAGATCACGCAGGGCACATCCACGGCTATTAATACATAAAATAATTTGTCTGCCACAGTCGGATTTGATCCCGAAACAATTGAAACCTTCAGCGTTGCGACTCGGCATTCTACACACTAAGTTGCCCAGCTTCCAGCATCCCTTTCCTTTTTCATGATTAAGAAATATATTTCTCTCTCTCTATCTATTTATCTCTCTCTCTATCTCTCTCCCTCTCTCTCTTTATCTCTTTTTAGCATTTTTTTATATGTATGTACTTTTTTCCACCTGAAGGTACTAATTTAAAATTATTTAGTCTTTTGGCCAGACAACTATTTACTGTAGTGTTATCCTAAAGGAAACTAGCGCCAAGATAAAGATCGGACAGATCATAAGTCACAGTATTACTAAATCGGTTAGTAATTTTATCAGAGTATAAACATAGAGTATTTACGATTTTATTACAGTATTATGACATGATAATTGTATACTATTGACATCAAGGATCTCAATCTTAAATAACTACTTCGGTAGGTAGCGTTAGTTTGTTTTTAAGATAGTGTATGTATGGATTTCTATAAAAGGCGAACATATCTATAAAAATCATAAAAAAATAATCAATAAATAATAAAAAATCAAAAAAATCACAAATAAATAATTTCAATAAAAATTTCTTTTGCATCCACGGGCAATCCCTACAATATATTTTGAATTTGTTTCCTAAAATGTGATTTTCCACTTTATGATACATGTTAATTTTGGATAAAAAACTTCTCATTTATGATAATTAAAGATTAAAAATATGTATCCAAATTACACCTCTACGACTTCAAATTACACCTCCGTGATGATAATGTATCATAACTTGTATCATACATTGCCTGTTCTTCGGAATGAAAAGCGACATATTTAGGACCCGGTGGAACATGCAGGCTGTAACCTTGCCTCACATAACACTAACACTTACATAACCGCCAATACACTACATGACGCTATATGTAACTGTATTCTTAGTTACGGCAGGGCTACTTTCTTATCGCTAACTATTAACAGTCAAATGAAAAAAAAATATTAGTAACACTAGTATTTTACTGTAGTAATCTATAGAATATTTATAATATAGTGCTATAGTATATGCAATAATATAATGTTGTATTACTAATTGAATAATTGTTAATTTATCTATGTCATGAATTACAATTAATTAATGCGCTCTAACATATTTTATAGATTAATTCAAGAATATAAAAAAAAATGAATTCTACTGTGTTATAACTTATGAGAACAGAGTTCAAAAGGATATTTGCCTGTTCGGTATAAAGAAAATACTTTGCGGTAAAAGGCTGTCCAGAAAGACAAAGTGCCTCATGTATAAAACAATTACTTATGGATTGTGAGACCTGGTCAATGACAAAACATTGCAAAAGGATCCTTCAAGTATGGGAAAGAAAAGTCCTGCGTAAATGTTTTTGACCTATTGGAATGGAGGGCAAGTGGAAACTCAGTCCCCATGATGAGCCCGATATAGTGAAAATCATCCAGATCAAGGGAGGATGGTTGGGACATGTCGACAGGATCCCAACCAGAATTCCAAGAAGGATGATGTACGGAATACCGAATGATGGTTTAATATTGAGAGGAAGGCACCGACTCAGGTCGCTCTACGATGTGGGTGTGACCCGAAGGCGATGGGGATAAACCGCTGGAGGCGCCTTGTGGCGGACAGAGGCGAATGGCGGAAGAAGTTAGCCGAGGACATGGTTCTTCAGAGCCCGATAAAGAATGAATGAATACTTTATATAGAGATATCTGTAAAATATTTTACTATAATATTTTCATGTAATAGTCCACATGTTAGGCCGAAAGGAAGATGGAATCTGTGGGGTGAGATCTGCGGTAACTGAAGATCCCTGTTACCTTGCAGGGGAGAGAGTGGAATGGTTGGCAGCGATTGAGCAGGCAAAGGGTAGCTTTGTGTGCAGAAAGAAGAAGAAGAGGAAGAAGAAGATATGTTATAGAATTAAAAAAATTATTATATTACTTATATTTTCTGATATGGTTACAGGATGTAGAGGAAAGCATGTGGACTTTCAGAGGAAGGCTGGCTCGACCGAGAAGTTGGGAGAGAGCTTTAAAGAACGAAAACCAACTGATGTAAAAAAAAAAGTTATATAAAAATTTAAAGGTAACTATCCAACTTTTTTATGAATAACCGTATTGTAAAAAAAGAATAAGGATAAAAATACAATTCTAGATTGTAGTTTGCAAATTCTTGGATTCGCTGATGATATAGACATCATAGGAAGAAGTTTCAATGCTGTGAGGGATGGATTCCTTACTCTAACTAACGCAGCCATTAAAATAGGACTCGTTGTTAACGAATCCAGAACAAAATACATGGTTACGAGGCAAAGAAATGAGCAAGATCACAGGGAAACAAACATCAAAGTAGGAAACTACACCTTCCAAATCGTGAACGAATTTGTATATCTAGGTACCCAGATAAATGCCAACAATGAAATGCAACCGGAAATCCAAAGAATAATAATGGCGGCAAATAGATGCTTTTTAGGGTTTCAAAAGCACCTCAGAAGTTAAGCCTTATCCCGGACAACAAAGATAAGGATATATAAAACTCTGATAAGGCCTGTACTGACATATGCTTCGGAGTGTTGGACTCTCACAAAGGCACAAGAGCTCGCTATCATGAGGTTTGAGCGAAAAATACTACGGAGAATCTATGGAGCAATGTTTCATAATAACACGTGGAGGCAACGGTCGAACTTAGAAATAGCCGGACTATACAAAGATGCCGACATTATCAGGTTTATAAAGGTGAACAAGCTACGATGGGCACATCGCATGTATGGGAACAGATGAAGTCCTTAAAAAACAAGTTCAGGAAAAAGTGCATGGAACAAGAAGGTTTGGAAGACCGAGGCTCCGATGGGCAGATGGTGTTGCTTCGGACGCTCGTACCATCTTAAGCACCCGTAACTGGAGAGCAGCAGCTATGAACAGTTGGCGGTTGATGTTGCGGGAGTCCTTGTCCCCACGTGGGATGTAGAGCCATCTATTGAATTGAAATTAAATCAGCTGAATTTGGTACCAACAATAGTTTAAGACAAGGAGACTTGCTATCATGCGAACTCTTTAATCTCATTCAGGAGTATGTGGTCCGCAAAGCTGGCATTCAACGAACCTGTCGACGCAAATTTTGGCCAACGGAGATGACGTCGACATCATAGGAAGGTCCTTGGTAATGAAGTAGAGAATGCATTCCTCAATCTTGCCAGAGCTGCTGAGAACGTGGTATTAGTAATTAATCAGGACAAAACTAAATACATCCACGCAGAAGGACTGATTGGAGCGATGGAACTGACTGCTTTTATTAAGATAGGAGACCTTGATATTGATAGAGTAAACTCCTTTGCCTAAGTTCGAACCACCATAACGAGCGACAACGAGCTATCGATAGAGATCAAGAAGAGAGTGGCTCAGGCCAACAAATGCTTCTTTGGGATAAGTCGACATTTAAAAAGCCAACTCTTGTGGAATACAAAGACGATTCTGTATAAAACGCTCATTCGGCCTGTCCTTCTAAATCTGTCAGAATTCTGGGTCATAAAGAAATCTGATGAAAAGTTACTTCTGGCATTTGAAAGGAGGATTTTACGGCGAATTTATGGACCTATTAGAGAGGAGACGTACCTATGCGGAGCTGACAAGGTTATTCCAGGCCCCGGACGTGGTCAAAGTAATAAGGGATGGTATGCTGCGCTGGGCAAGTGTTGAAGGGCGCAGAAGAGTAATAGAAGAAAAGATTCAGGGCACAAGAAGAGTATTGCGACCCAAGCTGTAATGGCTGGATGTGGTCAGAGAGGACTCCAGGAAACTACTAAATCCCGGAACTGGAATGCTTTGACGGTGACTGGCGGAAACGTATCGAGGAGGCCAAGTCTAATTGATAGGTTGTAGAGCCATGCAAGAAGAAGAAGAAGAAGGAACTATCGAGAAAAATAAAATAAAATCAGGATCACTTGATAAATATTAATACGCTATTAATTTACTCTTTTTACCCGATACATAGCTAATTTAATCAATTAGCGAATGAGGCTGCCAGGAAAAACCCAACGCAGGGAAATGTTATTGACGACGGGAAATATTCAATGCCACACCCGAATAGGGAAAAAAACACAAGCACTTGGCTAGGGCAAAATGTTTACGATCTCCTCAGGCGAATACCTCTCAGGCTGCCGAGGGAAAAAAACAAGGGAACGCTATTACCTCGATTAAAAAAGGGAAGCAGAAGGTTGGCAAACATGTTTGTAGTCTCAACTTGGGCGAGATAAATCTTGTAACTGTAGTTGCTGGTAGACCCTCAATAGCGGACAGACCGTAACTTGTTTTACCAAATTACTATTAATGATAAAATTCTTACGGAACACGAGATGACGATACCTCCAATAACTAATTACAGACATGTAAAAAATCCACGCATTACCACCCAAACGCGAATCCACAAGATTTCCTTAGCTCAATCCTCTCTTCTAAGCCTTGTTTGTTTGTTTGTTCATTATACGCCACTTTATGCTGCTATGGCTAATCGGACGATGCTACAGTGGGAGCTCTAAATTTTGCCTATCCAGGTTTAACTAGGACAGGGATTTTTAACGAGTACCTGACATCGTACAGGCTCGGGACCCCCGTTTAACGTCCCTTCCGAAGGACGGCGTAACTAAGGATTTTTTACTCCCTTAAAAAAATCCTAGGGCCACCTGCCGGGCTATGAACCCTCGATCTTGGGCATCTAAGCCTTTGTCCTACCCTTCGGGCATTCACAATAAGGTTTAGGGTTCAAAAATTCGTTCGTTACTATACAAGTCCAATAAGTCAAAACTGTACAACTCCAGTTCAATTATCGGAATCACATGACCCTATGAAGGGTCGTGGGACCAGTATATTTAAGAGGTGTACTGTTTCTAAAACAACGGTTTGTGCAGGGAGATGATTTGTATAAATATTTAATAAAAATAAAATTAAAGAACCATTTAATTATATTCAAAATACTTTAGCAACTATCTCAAAGTGCAGTGAAATAAATGCAATTAGTTTTACTGTGATAAGCCCGCGCTTGTATGCGTATTCATAGTATTTTACATGCAAGAAAGTCTTCAGATAATTTTTAGACTTTTCGGTACACAGTAAAACCAATGCCAAATTTTGTTTTCCTGAAAAATCTTATTTCGACGACAAGTTTACTCAGACTATCTGATAATTGGATATTACTGTTATTGCACACCGTCTGTGCAATTGGTCTCGAATGGGTTAGTGGTCTTTCATAGGATCAGTTTGTTCGAAGTGAACATTCGCAGATTCACTAAATAAATTAGCATTTTCCAGGGCCCTGGAGACCGATCAATATTTGCGACGCGTATGGCGGCAGCTTGTAATAGCCTGTCATTGTGTAATATAATAATAATAATAGGCTAACCCGAAGGTTCAATCCCGATACGACCTTTCCTTACGTAACCCTTCGCATATTATAATATACTTGTTTTCGTATTTTGCAACAATGATTCGCAGTTATTAATAAATTGTATTCATTGCTTTATTTAATGATTATAATTAACCGAAATAATCGTGATTATTATTTTAATTTAACACCTAAAATTAAAATAAGGATCCGTCAGGTTTTGGACATCTCTTGAACGATTGTGACGAGCGGAAGTCAGGGTTAATAATAATTTTAAATTATATCGAATCAAAACAATAATAATTTTTGCAATTTATTATTTCAATGATTACGAATTTTACAGTTGAATTCAAAGCAGTTAGCTACTACGATTTCCACTAGAGAGCACACTGGCACCCCGCATTGATAATGCGGCAGTACGTTTATTATATTTATTTTCAATTTCTCATATAAGAAACCTGATTTCCATGTTTTATATACTTATTGTCTTACATATATTATCTTCAATACTACTTATGCATGTGAATGGTTTGTAAACTAATATTTCATTCATATATCTGTGGCACCTGTGCATAGTGGGCTAAGTCGAATTTTGTGAATTTCAAGCTATCTACTTAAAATCTTAATTTTTCTGAACTTATTTTAAGTTCAAGATTGTAGTATCAGCCCACGATTCACAAAGGAATATCCTTCATTGCAATGGACGGAACACTTAGCTTGTTAGACACAAGGAAAGAGAAAAAAATTACAATTCTAAGTAGATAGCTTGAAATTCACAAAATTCGACTTAGCCCACAATGCACAGGTGCCACAGATATGTGTTTTAGGAAATATTAAGTTTAGAGCATAAAACAGATAAGTATGATTTTACAAAACATTATCGTTAGAAACGCGACATGTTTACAAAAATAATTAGTGTCTACCTAATAGCCTCCAAATTTTGTAAGACATTAATTCTTAGTGGTCTGTATTAACTGACGAAAAATATCCCTAAGATTTTTATATAATTAATATGAGATTATAATTCTGTCTATTAGTGATAATTTCAGCATCAATAAAAATATTATTACAAAAAAAAATTAATACTTTCATTTTTAGGTGCTCTATATATAATTTTAAATCCACTAGAATTTTATGCCTACAGCTTGAATAATACTATAAATCTGCAAGTATGCCGTTATTAACATACTAGTTAACGTATTAACATACTTAAACATACTAGTATGTTTAAGGGCCTGCTGACATCAGCGCGCTCAGGTGTCACTTTTCTTAACCATCTCCTACTGTTATAGTAACCTTTCTATTGTTTTGTTATTGTTTATGTCAAGTTGAACGTGAATGTGTTTTTGATTATTTTCTTCAAATATGACTTGGAATTTGAAGAAGATTTTTCGCACGGTGAACGATGAAAAATCAGCTGTTAGGTTTCTTCAGGAGCGGAATGTCATTCCGCAGAAAATGCGTTGTGGATATGGACATGATATGAAACTGCAAGTGGGGAATAAAATTAGATGGAGATGCCAGAAAAAAGGATGCAACAAGACCCTGGGTATTCGATTAAATACGTGGTTGAGGAATAGTACATTACTTTTGGAGACTATTGTCCATTTTATATAATATAACGAAGTTAGAGGGAAGAGACCCTTTTGATGCAATTTTTGAAGATATTGTTCTTTTTAATGAGCATTGTTTGGAATAAATCTTTCATTGTTTATCATAACATCATATTTTAAATATTTCTATTTTAAACATTAAATAACAATTTGTAACTAAAATATGATATTTTTTTTTAATTTTGCCTTAAAATTTGCCCGAGCAAATCTTTTCTCTTTAAAATAAAAACATTTAAAAATTAAAAAAATTATCATATTTTAGTTACAAATTGTTATTTAATGAATATTGCTTGTAATAAATGTTTTATTATTTCTAGTTTAATTTTGTCTACATGTTTCTCATTTATTTCATTTCCTATAAATCTGTTGTATCATAATGAAAGGCAATGCCTATTTAAAATTCATGCATAACCAGACAAGGTCCAAATAGTTGAGGTAAGTGACACCTGAGCGCGCTGATGTCAGTAGGCCCTTAAACATACTAGTACCTTTTTTTATATTTAAATTTAACTATAGTATATGTTTTATTAATTTTATTATAGTGGAAGCTGGCGTTTAAGTGATTTTATAGAAGCTAACTTCCTTTGAGAAACCTTTGAAGACTCGAAGCTAAAAGTCGGCTTAGACGAGGCTTCTATATTCTCTATTGTATGGTTACCCTTCAATAATACAACTCTTATCTACCTTGATATATAAGTACATACTATCCAGGTTAATCTTAAGTAATACCTAGAAATTTCATGAATGAACAGAGAATTAATTAGTTAATTATTTCATTTTTTATTGATTCTTGAATGAAATATTGATAATTTCGGTTTGAAATTAATTCAAAATTACTTATTTTACCAGATCCATTTATAAGAGGATCAAACTATTCCTCTATTTATAGTACGGAATGAAATTCGTAGCTTTAAAAATTAAAACATTTTTTTTTTTTTATATGAATCAGTTACATTCGATAGGTATTTAACATAACGATACTTAAATATTGGCACTTGGGATTAAATTAAAAAAATAAAAAGGCTCATATATTTTTTAAAGCTATTTTATTATAAATATTTAAATACTGTAGTACAGATTGATTTGTTTCGACAGGATACATCGACGACGTTTTTTAAATATGCTTATGATCAAAATTATAAATTTTGGTTTTAATTTTTTTTTAACGTAGACACCTCGCCTGTCAATTTCAGCTCTCGATATATCGAACACAAATTGAAAATGTCTTAAAATCGATTATTGATTTTTATGATTAATCAAAGTGATCTAGCCTTGGCCAGTGCTAAAAGCCGAAACAAAATAATGCTATTATAAAATGTGTCGTCACTTCAATAAACTCCAATCATAAACAATGTTAATAAAATGAGAAAGAATAATATTTCTTGTTACAGTGACAAACGCTAATTTTTAATTTATTTTTTTTTGGTGGGGTGTCTGTAAAGTCCACCAAACAGAAATCATAAGACCCAATTTTAAGGTGGAAAATTACTTTCTGAATTAGGGAATGACAGGTATAAACGGAGAATAGGTCACACGCAAAATAAAAGTTTAAGACGGAAACCTCTGTTTTTGTATGATCGATTACAAATTGAGTGTTTAAGTGGTTCCAGGTGATATTAATTCCAGTGTAGTATTGTTGAATTAGAAGTTTTAGAGCAATAAGAAACATTAAAACTGCTCCTAAAAGATATAAAGATATTCGCGGGATTTAAAGGCAAGAAAAGGACGGATTAAGAAAAGGATAATATTACTAAACAATAACCGAGTCAACTTCTGAAACTGGATTCATCGTAAGCTATGAATACTCTATACATAATAATATATTTACAGCGCCAGTGATTAAGTCGAATTGTCTCTCTAATGAGTTTTTTGGAATTATTAAGTGTTATTCTCGAAATGTATAAGGGCCTTAGTCCGGCATTGGCTTGAAAAGATTTTGTTACTTACATTACAACTCCACTTTAAGCCAAAAACCACGAGAATGGCATGGTTCTGCTTCCCACAATAGAATTAACTCAAGACAAAATTCGCCTTAACCACTTATTGACCGGCTTATAATTGATATGTAAATATGTGACAATGCACTATCGTGGAATTTCGCAATAATACAGTGGGAACGGGAAAGCTAATTGTGTAAAAATACTGAATACTAATCTAAAGATCCTGAGTTCGTATTAAATACTCTTTTGCAGATCCTGAGACTGTGGATTATCCAGTCTGTATGTGGTTGCTCTTAATTAGGGGAAACCTTGAGGTTGAAGTAGGCTTGTATAGTGGTTAGTCTTAGTAACTAAAGAATCCATAAAAAAAAAATAGTAAGCGCTGAGGCGACTGGCAAACGTTCGAGGAGTGGATGGGAGGATTCGGCGTCGGGCCATCGAGTTCACTAAACCTTTTAATATATTTATTAGTAATCATACAACTTCGGAACTATGCAATTACAATATGGAACCAACAATGGGACACTATAACCAAATTCATTTTTAAATACACAAAATTTAATCTTTAAAGCTATTTTATTATAAATATTTAAATACTGTAGTACAGATTGATTTGTTTCGACAGGATACATCGACGACGTTTTTTAAATATGCTTATGATCAAAATTATAAATTTTGGTTTTAATTTTTTTTTTAACGTAGACACCTCGTCTGCCAATTTCAGCTCTCGAAATTGAAAATGTCATAAAATCGATTATTGATTTTTAAGTGATCTAGCCTTGGCCAGTGCTAAAAGCCGAAACAAAATAATGCTATTATAAAATGTGTCGTCACTTCAATAAACTCCAATCATAAACAATGTTAATAAAATGAGAAAGAATAATATTTCTTGTTACAGTGACAAACGCTAATTTTTAATTTATTTTTTTTTGGTGGGGGGATCTGTAAAGTCCACCAAACAGAAATCATAAGACCCAATTTTACACATACAAACAGCTTCAAAATAGCATACGATCGTTACAATAAATTATCGTCTTTGAGGATATGATGGATTATTGAAAATCAATCATTACATTTATAATTAATAGAATTTGTAATTGAAACAGATGGCCTCCTGAGTCAGATCCTATTAATAGATTCAGTTAGGAGTTTATTTGAGTCAATGCAACGCCACAGTTGGCACTACTGTTTTCCCTTTCTTACGTCTATTGTAGTAGCCTCTGAACACGTTTATATGTGTGTGTGTGTGTGTGTGAGTGTAATATTACTGCTAAAGCAAAGCGAACTGAATTCTAATTAATTAAAAGCAACTTTTGCCATTTAAATCGTAAAATGTTTCCCATTAGAGTTATTGAACTTTAATCTAGAATACTAAATAATATTGATCTCATTAGAGCAATACCAGGAAGGGAGTAACACAATTAGAATAATTAAATATATTAATTAATTCTACAAAATATTTAATTCCGATTAACCATTATTTGAATAATAATAATATAATAAAAGTATTGCAGATAATATTATTATAATTGATAGTATTTAGGTCAGCTTGAGAACTGGAATAAATGTTTAATTTTTTTTTCGGTACTAACACCAAATATTTTTTTTTTTTTTAATAGTTTATTTATTGATATCTACAACTGTATTACAATAATACAACAAGTAAATAGGCTAAGTGAGGACACGTGGCCATCTTCTTTTCAGACGCCTCGGAGGATTATCGGGAATTGAAGAGGAAGCTAGGTTTGAAACTAGAGGGTTTGAGTGGTAATGAAGTTTGTTATGAAAGGATAGATACCGGGTTCGGGCCAAATCAGCAACAAAAGGGACATTAAGGTCGTTATGGATGAGTTTATTCTTAACAAAATAAGGAGCATTGAGGATTTTACGAAGGATTTTGGACTGTAAGGATTGGATACGAGAGGAATTCGATGGCTTAGTGGAGCCCCAAAGCTCTACTCCGTAAGTCCAAATAGGTCCTATGATGGTCATGTATATAAGTCTTTTGTAGTTAATTGGGAGCTTAGAGCGTTTGTCTAGTAAGTGTTGAAGTAGCCTGAAACGTCGTGCGGTCCTGTCTTTTCAGTCTTGTATGAGGATTCCAGGTTAATCGTTTGTCAAGGTGCAACCCTAAGTATCGGATCTGTTCTACAGGCACCAGAGGGATACTATTAAAGGATACTGAAGGGCAGGAAGTCATTGGTTTATGACGTAAGGTAAAAGTGATTTGATGCGATTTTTGAGAATTTATTTTAATTCTCCAGTTTTGACACCATTCTTCAAGATCAGTGATACGGGATTGGAGGCTTTGGGATGCAATAACTGGATTGGTGTTGACTGATAATACACATGTATCATCAGCATACGTGGTAAGGATAGTATTAGGATGAGTTGGGATGTCAGCTGTATAAACTGTATATAGGATTGGACCAAGGATACTACCTTGAGGACCAAATAATTTAGAATACAAAAAATAAAAATCTTTAAATATATTTTCATCACTTCAATCAGGTATAGTGTTTTCATTTCATAAAACTGAAAGAAAACTTCCTATTATTTCATAGAACCCAACGGTTGGGCAAGGAGGTGATTTGTCCCATCTATCTCTAATTAAGGGAATCCACAGGGTTGATTCTTGGCTTTTAACAGTATAAATAATGTATCTGTCTAAGCAGGTCTTGAACTCAAGAATTAGAGATCAGCAATCCAATTCCACACATACAGAGCTACCCCAATCTCTTAAGTTGGCTGAATCAAGCATTATTTCAACTTGGTATATTAAATATTCATAAAATCTGTGCAGTTTTCAGATATAAATATATGTTATTGATATTTGCGAATGAGACTATTAAGACGACGCGATGTACTTAGAGGCGTGCATTTGCCTATCTTTGTACCCATTCTTCTATCACCCTTCTGCTGTAGGCTTCTTGTCTCTCTTGAGACCACGTTGTTCCAATCTTCTTCGATTTATCTTTATTTTCAACTTCCCTCTTATCGTAAACGTAGGTAGCCACCTGCTAGGAACGCACAGATCCCTCACCCTGACATTGCACCCTAAATATAGAAGATGCCCTCGCCAGCTCAATCACCCGCGGTAGAGATAGAGTAGAAAGTCGAGAGCAGGAGCTATTAGCGACCTGTCACATTCCTTCACTTCCTCTTATGCCACTTATTTTCGCAAACATTTCGAAAGTCCGAAATTTCGGCTATCTTTCTGAAATATTAAATGCCACTTTTATGAAAACTATTATTACAACAAGTCACTTTGAAATACTGCTACTTCTGGTTATTCTGGATGATAAATATAAATCTTTTAAATAACGATTTAGTTATTATAGTAGATTTAATAATATAAAATTTATTGAAATGTAAAAAGAGACCTTACATAAATGTTAAGACCGTGGAAAAATTCCAACGAAAAGCCCTTAGTCTCCAAACTAAAACAGAAATAGAAATTATCTGTCCAGTATTTCGCTCATTGAGGCTTCATCAGGGTAGAAAGAGAATAACAGCAAAACAAAACATGAATAATGCACCCAAGAAACATCCCACCACCTCGAAGGCTCAAATGCAACTAATGAATCATAAGGAAGTTTACTCGACCCCGGCTGGTTAAGATTAGATAAAAACAGCTGATAGATACTTCAGAAATTCAAAATTCAATATCTATCAGCTGTTTTTATCTAACCTTAACCAGCTGGGGTAGAGTAAACTTCCTTATGATTCATTAGATGCATTTGAGCCTTCGAGGTGGTGGGATGTTTCTTGGGTGCATTATTCATGTTTTGTTTTGCTGTTATTCTCTTTCTACCCTGATGATGCCTCAATGGGCGAAATATTGGACAGATATTTTCTATTTCTGTTTTAGTTTGGAGACTAAGGGCTTTTCGTTGGAATTTTTCCACGGTCTTAATATAAAATTTATTAATAAATATCTGCAACCCTGGGAAGTAAATTGTTAATTGTATTGTGGAAAGGGGAATCGTGTCATTCTTGTAGATTTTGACTTTAAATGGAGTTGTAATAAAAGGATTGGCTCGAAATAAATATCAATGATGTAATTTTTAGGTCAAAATCAGGGCCAGCAAAATAAATATTGAAATATTAAAATGGATTCAATATCTATTTATGACCCTTGAATTTACATCCATCTCTCCTGATGATGGTTCAATGTTAAATAAAAAATGTTTAATTAAAAATTTAACTAAACATAAATAATCAGTTATACTTATTGGTGATCGGAAATTCATTGACCATCTTCGATCATTGTTTCATAATTATCACATCTGAAATAACCATTTCCGCATCAGGATAAAAGATTTAAAATAAATTAAATTATTTTATCATTATAGTCTTAATAAAACATTATTCTCTTAGAACCTTTCTTCACAACCAACTTCAAATTCTAGCCAACTTAACATGGTTTATTACATAAAATTAGTGCGAACAATATTTTTTAATGTACGACTTTTAAAGATCTACTTTGGGGGTCTATTATATCCAGAAGTAATCCAACGAATATTCCACGATCTAGGGTTCATGGTATTACATTAATATCAACCTGTCTATGTGTATAGACATATATTATGTGAATGGGTGTGTTTGCAGGGAGAGGGGGGGAGAGGGGGGGGGCAGGAGTATCTCAATGAGTGTTGATGAATGAGTAACATAGGTCTCAACAACTTTATAATCAATCGATTGTGAACAGACTTGGTGTCAGAATACTCCTCGAACACGCCCAATCTCTACATAATGCTACGAACAATATACTAAGAAATCTTTAAATTAATAATATAAAATTTATTGAAATGTAAAAAGAGACCTTACATGGTTCTGGATGACAACTTGAAATGACAACTTGAAATGAGGAAGTGAACAATTCATATAATTTTTATATAATATTTAGACAACCTATTAATGCAAATAATAAGAAAATTATTCTTACTAACAACATTCTTCAATAATGTATGCTGTATATGCTAATAAATATTTGTCTTAACAAGCAAATGCAGGTCTCGGATGTCATGATGGTTCGAGATCGAAAGTGCAAGGTGGAGAAAGTGGACCGACGAAGAGCCCTGACCTTAACAGAGAGTGAAATCTCCTCGGAAGAGGTCCTCACGAGGAGACGTCCTTCCAGGGTCATCCAGAGATGCGCAACCAATGACTCCTTATGATAATACCTGTAGAACTGGGGATCAAGCAGTCTGGAGTAAGTCTATGGCGGTCTGATAAACAATAAAAGTATGGTAATAGATGGTTGGTTATTTATTCAAGGTTACTTTATGCTGCTTTAGGTTGCTTTTTGCCTATCTACGTATAATAAGGACAAAGATCTTTAAGGAGTACTTGGTACAGGCTTGCGACCTCTGATTCATCCCTTCCGAAGGGTGGTGTACCCAAGGAAATCCTAAGCCTATCCGTCACATGTATGCGAATAGTTTCGATGCGCCAAAATTCTAATATGGAGTAACAAATATGAGAATTCATCCAAATTAAACTGTAAGGTGTGCTCCTAAAAATGGTGTACTGCTAAAACGTTTCTACAGTCCCTGGCCATATTAATGTGATCACCAAGAAAGATTATTTTCATTTTGTTTTTTCCTAATTTTTTTATATACTTTCGTGTGTCTTAATAAATTGCTGTTTTAAGTAATGGCAACACTGTTATAAGTTTTTTAAAGTATTTTTTTTTAGTAATGGCAGCATTGGTTTTAGTACAGCCATTTTGTTTTACGAGTGACGGCGTATTTTGGGCATAATTTGTGTTTGAAATTTTTGTGGATTTGTTGTTTCTTTATCATTAAATACAAGTCGGATTCGGTAAGTTTATTATTGATTTATTATTTGTATCATATATTTTAACTATTTTGATAGTTTTTTTTCATCAATATGTAAAATAGGGAGTAAATAGTGTGACACCATAAAATATTTAAAAAAAATAAAAATTTATTTTCGACACTATTTTTTTCAATTTCATATTATTATCAGATAACTAACTTACCCATAAAACTAATATTTAAACTCGATTTACATCATTACGCATACAAAAATATAATGCAAACATGTAACAAGAAGGAATCTATCCAGTGGTCACATTAATATGACCAGGGACTGTATGCCCTATAGTTTAACACCCAATATATTTATGCTACATTTTACTCAGAAAAATCTAATTTAGTACGACAGAAGGACCTTATAGTTATAAAGCTTAAATTAGAGGATTTATAATTGCTTTAAATGTATTTATTACAATTTACAACTGCATTATAATAATGCAACAAGTAAATGGAATAAATTATATGATATTGCTATGAGATAAAGACAAATAGAGAAACTACCAACTCAAATCAAAAATTCAAATTAGGTCACGAGTCCATCTTCTTTTCAGACTTCGGAGGATTATTGAGAATGGAAGAGGAAGATTTGACACTAGTTTCATTGGGTTAGGTTTGATTGGGAATTAAGTTTGTTATGAACGGATTGATATCGGGTTCGGCCCAAATCTGTAATAACATGACTTAATTCGTAACAAAATAAGGAGCATTAAGGATTTTGGATTGTAAGGATTGAATAATAGAGTTTTTTCCTATTAAGTGATGATTTTAATTTTTTTTAAACATTTTTAAAATATGTATTTGTGAGCTATATTCAATTAATTGAGCAATGGCTAGACGTATTAAAATGGTTCCTGGCCGTTTGGGTCCTCATCTGTTTTAGTCAAGAAGCGAATGATCCATCAGGTGATAGGCATCAATGACTAGCCATGCTTATGGTCAGGACAGTCATGCTCAGTTCTTAGATGGCGTTGCACGTGGAAAGATCCCGCTTTCCTCAGCTTAGGAGAGGCCGGCAGGTGTTCCATCAGCTGTTCCATCAGGTGCGCTTGATAAATCCCTTGACGACTAGGCTGGGGTAGAGTTGTTCCAAACTAGTTGTTGTTTATCGGCACAATCACTGTCACCTGCATTGACATGGCAGGGCATCAAACTCATTAATAATGGAAGCATAGCATTCCATCGATCCTATTGAAAACTAGTCGGGTCATATCCGGTAATTGTAGAACATTCAACAACTCCATAAATATGGATTTGAGCCGATTTGACTTGAATAGAACATCTCAGGAATTTATTTCCTATACAAAAGATAAATGCGCAATAGCTATTGAAATCTCACATTTAAATATTCAGAATATTTTTCCTATATTCAAATATTTCAGTTAGTACGTCAGTATGTTGTTTCCCACCATATCCATTTAATTGTCTATGAAATTGGATATCAAGGACATGAAACTAAAAGTTTTGAATGTTTTAAGGTTCAATTACATCATTATTACATTTTTTTTAATCATAGATAGCGGGGTAGCTTTTAGCGTTGCATTACTGAGATTTAGGGTGCAAAACTTTCTTTAATGTTTTGCATCTGTACAGAACCTCTGGAAGTATTCGGAAAAGTTGGAAGATCCAAAATACTTCAATACTTTGAATTCGTTATTTAAGTACTATCACTGGGTAGTTTCTCCACTTGTCTGTTTCCATGCCATAACTAATTATTTATTATGAGAGGAAAATAGTTGACTGGATGATAAAATGGAGAACGGAGATAGTTGGGGGGTGCAGTCCAAAAAACACTAAATAAGTACTAGACTTATATTTATGTGCCGACGTTTCGACCTACAGTGTAGATCATCTTCAGGGCGATTTGGAGAGAGAAGCTGTTAGTTAGCCGGTACACCCAACAGCTTCTCTCTCCAAATTGCCCTGAAGATGACCTACACTGTAGGTCGAAACGTCGGCACATAAATATAAGTCTAGTACTTATTTAGTGTTTTTTTTTTACTGCACCCCCCAACTATCTCCGTTCTCCAATTATTTATTATATTTACTTGTAATGTTATAATAAAACAGTATATATATTTTAATAAATACATTTTAAAAAAAACAACAACTTAGTTTTCAATATGTTCAAGCCTCATTTTATAACTAACTAAAGAAATTTAAAAAGGGAGTAAAAAATCCTTGGTTATGCCGTCCTTCGGAAGGGACATTAAACAGGGGTCCCGGAGCCTGTACGATGTCAGGTGCTCGTTAAAAATCCCTATCCTAATTAAACCTGGATAGGCAAAATTTAGAGCTCCCAATGTAGCATCGTCCGATTAGCCATAGCAGCACAAAGTGACGTTAAATGAACGAACAAATTAAATGCATTCGATATGTAATAAATATACGATATATACAAATAAATAGATACATTTTTTAAACTTATATATAATCACTTAATCACCGTGTAGAAAGTTAAACACGTAAGTGTAATATTGGAGATTAACAAGAGATTTCCGTGCTAATGGATCGTGTATTAAGTTAGCGTGTAAGTTGATGTTTGCTAAGTAACCATTCGCCTTGTAAGTCTTTAGAATTTGCCTTAAAAGGTCTAGTGTATATTTTACAATTACTTATATTCAACAAGTCCATAATTTAGTAGGGATTTAAATTACAATGTATTTGGTATTGTTTTATGAGCTTTTTATAACAGCAAAGACATTTTTAAAGAGCAGTAAAAGTTAATATTTTTGTCTAATTGCCAATTCAAATGAACACCACTTGTAGTTTACAACTAAAAAAAGAAAAGCTATACCATTACAGTAAGGGTCTAATGTTCAGTACATGGTCGAGACTGTACTGTACTCTATGAAATAGTTGTCCAGTGAGGTGATTTGTTCCGGATCACGCTCAACTGCCAGGATTTCTCTCAATTAAGGATACCCACTTTATATAGGCTTGGGGGGGGCAGGAGGGGAAAATTAAATAATTAATGTTCAGCAGCAGGATTTTAACCCGGGATCCTCAGTACATCAGCTCATTGCTCTATTCATTGAGCTATCTCTTGTCTACTCCGCTTTCTTGTCGGAGCTTACAATAAGTACAGATATAATTAGTTCTCAATTATTCCAAATCGGTTTATTTTAAATCGATTTATTTTAAATCGATTTATTTTAAATCGATTTATTTTAAATCGATTGATATGGGCTTAAGAGTTTCATGTTTCATGACCTATACCACTACTTCCATGTTCTTTGTCATTATTTCTAAAGTATTATAAATTAGCTTTTATAGGTATTAATTATTTTTGAGAATTTTTATTTTTATTTCGCAGTGTTTTTTTGGACGAAGTTACATAAGCTTAAATTACTGCAAGATCCCAGGCTCAATTTAAAAAGCTATTTTCAATATTCAATAAGCTATATTCAACTTTTATATATTTTAAGCGAGCAGAATTCTACTGAAATGTCAGTTATATTTCTAAGGGAGTAATAATTTTAATAATCATATTCAATTTTTTTTTTAAATGGTACGTATAAAAATTTCGGGATATTTATATCGGTATTCCATTTTTTTAACGGAATTTTGGTATTAAAAAATATTTAAAATTTAATTTTTACGCCACATTTTATAACACCTTAACGCATAAGATAATAAATATCATCGTTATCCCTAAGATATTGAGGTAAAATATACTGTTAATAAAGTATCAATTATAACAGCAATCTTATTTTTAAAATACAATATAACCACATCCATGGCAAATCTAAATTATATTTCAACCAAAAATAAAAAAGAGAAAATTTAGTTCTTTAATATTAAATTAATCCAATTTAAAAGTTCGATAAATATTTTGAAAGTAAACGGAAAATAATAAATAAAATATAATATCAAAATATAAATAAGAGATTTGAGGGTGTGTCTTCTTGAACCAGAAGAGTCGACAAGACTATACCAAAACTGATAAGGCGCGCTGAAGAGTAGTCATACAAGGAAACCTTTTTGTTTGTATAAATATATTTGTTTATTATTTTATTTTATTTTTATTTTAAGGAGCGATAATAAAAAAAATATTAAGGACAAATGAATCATTCAGACAAGAGCAAAACTCATAGTATTGATTAAAGAAATCGAATAAGATCAAGTATTTAAAAAAAAATTAATTCCACTGATTGTAAGATATTTAATATTAAGATTCGAACCGATTTATTCTTATAGTTATGTGTTAAAAATCATGAAGATGCTTGCAACGACATACTTTTAAGCCAATCCAAAATTTTCAATCATCAAGTATCCAAAAGATAAACTTCTATGCCCCTGCATATCCTTTTTAAACTTCCTTCAGGCTACATTACAGAAACTATTAAACAAAAGGCAATGTTTTTTATAAGCTAAATTATTATTATTTACTTTTGTATTTATGCCTGACAAGAAGCTGGTGTAAAATCTTGTTAACGCCTCATTTGTTTTTGTTATAAACAATTTTATATTGAAAAAAGTGGCCGTTTTTTATTTTATTTGTTTTAAATAAGGGTACTTAGGTTTGAAAAGAGTTAAACCAGTTAATTTTACGGAAAAAATAAATGCTACAATATTGTTTTTTCAATACCAATAATATGAACCATTTTAGTCTTAACTTCTTTACAATGTAATCATGATGTTATTATTATATGAAATATATGTTATTAATACGAAGTTGTTTAAAGAAAAAATATTACCTTTGAGCTCATATAAAATAATTATAAAAAATAAAATAAAAATTATATATTTTTTAGCTAAGAAAAAAAATTGTTATCCTAACTAAATTAAACGGATTCTGTTACATATTTTACTGAATTAATATCTAGGAATTTGGTAAAAACTAATTTGGACTATATCTATAGTCAAAATTATAACAAATTAATAAATCAAAAGACAATAAATACATGACGAAAATGAAGAGCATATACTTGTAATATAAGGAAGAAATGGTTGGGGGTGCAGTCAATCAAAACACCTAAATAAGCGTAACTTATTTATTATGTGCCGACGTTTCGGCCTCCAATGTAGGCCATCTTCGGGGCTAAGAGAGAGAAACAAACAGAAATATATAAAAACGTAGCAGTAACAAGAATATATAAAGTGGTACAGGAGTGGAAATTAAAATAGTGACTAGATATGATGAAATAGTGAATAGATATATGATAAATAAAGAATGAATATAAGAGTGGTTACAGAATATAATAAACTTAAAATAGTGATAGATAAAAATAAAATTGTAGATGATGAACAGTGATAATAAATAATGAACAGTGATAATAATAATAATGATAAACAGTCACTATTAGAATTTCTGTTCATCATCGACAATTTTATTTTTATCTATCACTATTTTAAGTTTATTATATTCTGTAACCACTCTTATATTCATTCTTTATTTATCATATCTATTCACTATTTCATCATATCTAGTCACTATTTTAATTTCCACTCTTGTACCACTTTATATATTCTTGTTACTGCAACTTTTTTATATATTTCTGTTTGTTTCTCTCTCTTAGCCCTGAAGATGGCCTACATTGTAGGCCGAAACGTCGGCACATAATAAATAAGTTACACTTATTTAGGTGTTTTGATTGACTGCACCCCCAACTATTTCTTCCTTACATTAGAAGATACAGTCGACCAATTCTTCTCTAACATGAATTACTTGTAATATAGTATATTCAACTTTGAAACCAATTCGTTCACGGCAATTTCTATTTAATAATTAAATATTACATTAATTATAACTGAATTGCTAACAGTCTCTAACGTTTAATGTTATGAAGGAGTAATGAATAGAAGAGTATGGCTATAATTTCCTCAAAACGACCAAACCCAAAGAAGCTTTTCCACGTTATTCTTTACAATAGCCTACACGGTGCCTGCTCATCCCACACGACTAGAATACATTTATTACACGTAGGAAATTTTGATTGGATACCAATATAATTGAGACTATTCTCTCAGAACTGCTAGGTAATTTATTCATTTAAAAAGAGCTGTAAGAATTTATTATTGATTGTATTTAAGTTTAATTTATAAATTTCTTAGCATTATTAGTTGTTTTTTTTTTTAGTAAAGTAATCTTCGAAACCGCATATCTGTATTTATACATTCGAATATGAGTGTCTAAATAAAAATATACAAATTTAGAGCATGGCGATTGATGTTAGAGGTGGCCAGATTGATACCAATAATATATTTCTCCAAGGAATATCATTACTATTGGATTAATTATAATTATCTATATTTTCCTAAAAGAGTTATTTCCTTCAGAGCTTCTAATTGTAAAGGATGCGTCAACCTCAGCCATCAAGGACATCAAGATAAGACTTTTCTAAAACAAGGAGTTACTTAAGCTTTATCCTGTCTCCTCTCTTCTCAAACAGCTACTTAAGAAGATAAAATAACGTCGATATATATATATATATATATATATATATATATATATATATATATATATATATATATAGAGAGAGAGAGAGAGAGAGAGAGAGAGAGAGAGAGAGAGAGAGAGAGAGAGAGAGAGAGAGAGAGAGAGAGAGAGAGATGTCAATTATGGGTAATAAACATCAAATATTAATGTTTTTCAGATTTTCTTATTTAAGTCGAACATTGTAATAGCGAACATCATCGGTTGAAAAAACTGACCTAGATGTTGGAACATAGAGCAAAGGCAGCAACTAAAAAGCTGATTCTGTAATTCTACAAGCGTTTGACACCATTGTACAACATGGATGCTCTTTAAGAGATATTCAGAATTAAATAAAGGACAGTTCGAAAAAAAATTTATGAGAATAACTAAAAATTTCTTATTTATTCTTTATTATTCTCCTAACTGCAGCTATTTATTTTATTACGGAAATGAAAATCAATTACTATTTTATTGATTTTATGAATGATGACATCAACTAAAATACTTCCACTTTCTCTTTTTTTTTATTATGCTTAGTTATTTTAATGTGTTGAAATTAATTTTAATAACCTCCTAATTATTCAGTGATGGATTGCTGATCTCTAGGACATTAATTCAAAACTGGCTATGAGAGATACATTATTTATTTATTCAGTTAGCAGTCATGAATCTACTTGGTTGTATAAGGAAACCTTTCTGGGGTTCATTCAACCTCTAAAATGTTGATTCGGGGCGAAAAACCTAGCAGCTTAGCTTATACTTATAAAAACTTGGAATCAGTACAAGTTCTACCACGTTTATTCCAAATGATTTCAACATTTATTTTGTTCCAGGTTTGGAATAGTTTTTATTACACGGTTATTAAATATTATGTTTTACATTAAAGCCAAAAAATCTTATGGTACTTGTGTCTTAACGCAGCCCTGGTTACTTTTGCCGACTTGTTCGCATGCGCGAGCAGTTACATTTTGTAACAGTTATATTTCTAACAGCTGATTTGTTCTATGTTTCTTCTTGCTTACTGTGTTTTGATTATTGCTGATTTATTGTTTGTTATTTATTGTTTGTTTGCTAGTTTGTTATAGATTTTTCATTGTTAATATTTTAGTTATTTATTTAATTAGTGTAAAATGCGTATTTGGGATTTGCCGACAACAGAAGAACAAGCTATTATTTTTTTGCAGGAGCGAAATATTTTACCAAAACAAAGAAAATGTAGCAATTCCCATGAAATGAAATTGTAATGTGGTGAACGTTTCTTTTGAAAATGCAATTAAAATCTTGATATTGAAGAGTGTTTCGACGCATTTTCCATCTAACTGCAATTAACAAATTTTTTGTCAATAAACTATTGTGATTTTTCATAACTTATTTGTTTTAATTATAGTGATTTTTTATTATTTGTATTTTTTAATTGTTCATTGTCTATTCTTGTTTAATTAATTGTCCATCATATATTACATTTATAAATTTTTTTTTTTAAATAATTTTTCATTATTGTGATTTTTCATTACTTTTATTTCATAATAGTTCATTGTTCTTTAATTATTTATTCATTTTCATTATTCCATTTTCAATAAATTCTTTTGATTTCTATATGTTGATAATTTTTTAACCCCAATAAATACAAGCTAACTGTTAGAAATGTAACAGTTACAAAATGTAACTGCTCGCGCATGCGAACAATTCGGCTAAAGTAACCAGGGCTGCGTTAAGACACAAGTACCAATCTTATTATTTACTAGCCAGAAAATAACTCTTTAAAAATGAATTAATAAACTTGAATTTATAAATGCCACTTATAAACATTGGAATTTTTAATTTCTGGGTTGGAATTTGAGTTCAGCTCAAAACATTTCTTGAATTAACCCAATTTTATTAAGATGCTGCTGTAAGATTTTTTACTAAAGGCTCAGGGATGTTAGTAGAAGAACCGCGCTGACTAGAAGCGATTTGCGGTTCGATGCATCAAACAGGTTGTAAATACCACATTATAAAATCGATCTCTGCCCGCACAAGGAAATTACCTTAACTACTTAGTAAACATGATATAAAGAATTCCACGCAATTTTTTATTATTTTTTACCTTCGGGTAGAAAAAGTATTGTAATTATTTTCTGTTTGTGTGCATATAAAAAAAAAAAAAAAAAAGTATATATATATAAATATATACACACACACATATACATATATGTAAAAGTTACAATTAGACTGAAAATTGTGCACTTTACTTGATAATACGTCTATATTTTAGCAACAGATGTTTTCAACTAACTAACTAATAATATATCGAACAAAACAAAACAATAAATAAATGAACATATGATTCTAAATTACATTGTAATTAAGGTCTACATTATATCTACAGCTAACTTATATAAATATATATATATATATATATATATATATATATATATATATATATATCATTGTAAATATTTTTATTTGAATAAATGAAGATTTGAAACAAAAAATAATTTTAATTATTTTGAAAATATTTTATCAATGAAAAATATAACAACAACAGGCAAAAGGTCTCATTTTTTTGCGTAACCAACTTATTAAAAATAATTTATTTTCTTGATTGTTTTTTTCTACTTGTCATTTAAAAGTGTGTTTATAAATATTATTATTAATTTTAAAAGTAAGTAGTTACAAAAAATGCATACCTTACTTCTAAATATCCATTTAAGTGTGACTTTTACCTGAAAAATAAAAAATAAAATTAGTTATAATTATACTAATGAGTTATATATTATATCAGATTAACAATAATAATTGAGGACGAGGTTGCATAGTATAGGATTCTGGAAGTGGAAGAAATATGTATATATATATATATATATATATATATATATATATATATATATATATATATATATATATATATATAATGTTCTGTTAAAATAATAATAAAAATTTTAAAAATACAAGACATAAGAACTATTTTCTTAACATCCAAAACCAACGAGAAATGTAATGTTGCACTAATCAAACCATATTATATCACAAGAGCCAATACGACTTGAGTGGCAAGAAAATTGCCTTGAACGTATTTCATGGCAATTTCCTTCTCAGTCATACCAGATAAATATCAGGAATCGTTTTGAAAGTTATGTTCAAGGTTATGTTTTAGCAGTGGTAACCGGCTAATGGAAGATGATCGAAGGAGGTTGAAATACTGTTACTTTAAGCAAACAAAGTATGAACTTGAAATAAATATCGAATATGTAATAATATAACTTAATATTATTTACTGAAAGCAAACATCAAAACGCCAACTGATTAATCACTATGACAACGATGATAAGAAACATCTGTGCTAATATCAGTAAGCAAATAGTTTTACATAGACCTTTACGCAATTGTCCTTGGAGAAAACGAAAAAGATATTTTTAAAAAAAGCTAGGAATTATTTGGGTCTTTAATACGCAGAGTGATTTAAAAAATTAACAAATTAAAACCTTCTATATTCCTTGTTCTTTGATATTGTGCTTTAAGTAGTACAACGTATTTACTAACATTAAAACCAATCGTTGAACAACAATTGAAGTATAAAAATCAAAAAGGTATTCATTCATAATAAAAATAATTAATTTAATCATATACGTAGATATATACGTAAAAAAAAGACTATACGACCACAACCCATGAAAGGGTCAAGGGCTATGTACACGGTAGAGCCTACATTTTTTCTAAGACAGGTTTTCCCACAATAAAGGGTACCCAATTTTATAGAGGCTGGGTGAGCCCCAGGAGGGTCCCGGATCCCATTTTAATTATTATTTCCAGCTGTTGATAGTTTAAACGAACTATAAACAATAAAGCCAACGAATAAAATAATAAAAAATATTTTAAGTAGAAAACGTTTTTTTCGAATAATGTCTGGTTCTCGGGATGTCGTAACTGTGACTATTTAGAACTGCTTACTTAATTTATTCTAAACAATAATCAGTGACACCAACAATATATTTATAGATATTTATTTAAAATTCATTAAATGCAATTATGAATGAACGTCAACAACGACTTCAGATTTCAAATGGATGGCTGAAGACTTAGCAATCATTATATTCATTTACTGTTGTTACTTGCTGACTTTTTATTACTTCAATTTGAAGTTAATTGCCATTTTTTTAATTACTTAAACGTTAAGCTAATTGCGGCAGCATGGATCTTTTAACGATTAGCAATTATACGAAAGAAAGCGTACGTAGCAGCCAAGTTCAGACTTGAACCAATTCTTGACAATTTAATAAATACCGCCCTCCACATTTTCAAAATATTATAAATAATAATATAATTTTGTTGTAATAATTATTGTAAAAATAATGAATTTCTCACTCTCTCTCTCTCTCTCTCTCTCTCTCTCTCTCTCTATATATATATATATATATATATATATATATATATATATATATATATATATGTATATATATTTATATATAAGAACAGTGATATAGTTAGGACTGCGCCAGGCCAAAGAACTGATAACACTATCATTTCAGCAAACGGAAAAGACACGCCCTCCACCAGCACTAAGTCAACTTGGGCAACCTTTTATTAGATCGATAAATAAATCGATTGCTGACCTCTACAATCGAATATGTTAAAATATAAAAGAAATACAATAAAACATAGTTGTTGTATAGAAAAAAAAAATTTTCTAGTCAGAAACTAAGCGATATAACAAGAAAATAAGCAAATTTAATAACAAATAATATAACAACAATTGAAAAAGGGAAAAAATTCTTGTAAACCATTATAATAGCGTTACAAGTACAAAGAACAAAGATATTACATTAAACTAAAACTTATTCAATAAAATAAATATAAGCTTATTTACAGAATGTAAACAAAATTAAACATAAGATAGGAAGTTTCATAGCCAGTGAGGACCAACCCCCCTCCAGCGCTCCCCCACAGCCCTGAAGAAGAACTACAACGTAGGTCGAAACGTTATTATCAAGGTCAACAATTATCATTCAATATAATAAAATAATCTTTATATCACCTAAAATATTACGTTACAAAATCTTCTTGTATTCTCCTGCCAATTTCTACTTTCGTATTTTCAGAAGCCAAAAGTTTATTGATAAACTTCTTAACTTAAAAGTTCTCCCAGTTCGCTTTTCAGTTATATTGATATTCGTATCAAATAAAACTGAACATTGTCAGTCAATCATCGGTAATCATTGAAATTAACATTGATTTTTATCCTCACGTTCTTATCAAAAGGGAGAGAGCAAACTAGCTTAATATGTAGAGCAATGTGTTGCTGAACAGTAGATTAAAGGTTCGAGTCCGTCAGTGACAGATTAATTGTTTATTATATCCGTTAACAACCAAAGACAACCCCCTGAGACTCACCCAGCCACGTGTAAATAACTTTTAAATGAGAAAAAATCTTCCGTTTAAATATCGGCTAAATCATCACTACACTTCACAACAGTTCACAACCGAAACAGTATCTTTATCATGTAATGAACTTAATACATTCCATAGGTTATGATGGTACACATTTAAAAAAAAAAATCAAATTGGTATTTACAATAACTATATCTTTCGTTATTAGCGGGTTTCATTACATAAATAATTAATTTATCGTTAATATAGTAGCTTAGTAATAACATTTTTAGTATTAACAAACATTCCTTAAAAGTAAAAAAATATATAAAAATATCTGAGGAGTGGATTGGCTAGACAGAAATTACTTCAAATATTCATTAAGATATCGTGCAAGCAGTTAGCCATTATTTGAAAATCAATTTACTCTTTTGCAATAACCTACTTAAATTGGTAATTTCTAAGAATATTTACTAAATAGAACTATATTGATAAAGCAGATACTTCAAACATATATGAGGTGATGTTCTCCTAAGTAAATAACTGATAAGACACATAGTTTTAAAGAGCTAAGATAAAAAAAACAACAACTAGATATTGAAAAATAAAAGTCAATACTTGATATGCAGCAAAATAATTTAGAATAACTGTATATTATTGCACTGTATTTATAATTTGTAATTTTCCGGTTGTCCCTCCCTCAAAAGATTTCAAATTTTTATTTTTTTATTTTCTAAATTGGTAGTTACTTTTATGTTACCTATTGAAAGCATGTTTCAATATATCCTTGGAAACAAATTACCTCATAATTATCCAGATTTTCTAAACCTTTACAAAAATTGTTTTTATTTTTTTGGAGGACATTTCCTAATGTGTTTTTCTTACTTTAAAGCGCCTTTAGTTTTAATAGTCTGTCATAAGTTATCGGTATATCTCAGTGATCAATAACATAATTGAGATTGAATTTTTTTTTATTTTTATTTTTTTTTTATTGATATTTACAACTGTAATTATATTACATCAAGTAAATCTGCTGTATGAACAAAGGACATGAACAAAAAAATCACTTGTTGAGAAACTATCCATTGATAGCACTCCAATGAAGTTTTATAGTAGAAGGTATCGAGGCCATCTTTTTAAACGCCTCGGAGGGTTATCAGGAATATTATGGGAAGCAAGTCGAGAGACTAGCGGATTCTAGTGTGTACGGAGCTTGTCATGGAAGGATAGGTATCTAGTTTGGGCCAAATCAGCAACATATGGGATATTAAGATCATGATGGATGAGTTTGTTTGTGACATAATAAGGAGCATTGAGGATTTTACGAAGGATTTTGGATTGTAAGGATTGGATACGAGATGAATTGGATGGTTTAGTAGAGCCCCAAAGCTCAACTCCGTATGTCCAAATAGGTCTGATAACTGTCATGTAAATGAGTCTTTTGTAATTAATTGGTAGCTTTGAACGTTTGTCCAGTAAATGTTGAAGTAGGCGAAATCGTCGAGCAGTTTTTTGTCTTTTCAGTCTTGTATGAGGATTGCAAGTGAGACGTTTGTCCAGATGGAGTCCTAGGAGATTGAATTTAAAACTTTTTTCATCTTGATTATTTGGGTCCAGTGATCTTTAAGTCCAGTGACTTAAAGAACTATATCATTAATATAACATTTGAATTTTAATCAGGTTAAAAAAAATAAACACATACTGTTGAATTCAAATCGATTAAACAATTTTCCAGTCAATGCATCTTCCTGATTCTCAATCATTCAAAACGTTTCGACATCATGGTGTCATTTTCAAACTCTACAAATTGTTTCTCTCTGCATCTTTAAAAACCCAGTCACAAGCCTAAAATTCTTGAAAGTCAAATTTAAAAAAAAATTTCTAAAATTCTTGGGGATCATTTATCATATTAAATAAAGAATGTTGTTTTGACCATCGAGGATAAATGATCGTTTTGAATGATTGTGAAAATCAGGAATATGCATTGACTGGAAAATGTTTTTTTTTTCTTTTTATCTAAAATATAAATTATGAAGAATGGAGTCCAGTTTAATAAATAAAAAAAATTTATAATGAAACAATTAAAATTTTAAATTTCATTCTGCGATTACAATTTTTGAAAACTTTTTTGCTTCAGTGTGATATCTTGACTGTTCATATTTAAATATTTTAAAATTAATTTAACTAATCTACCAGGATGAACTTCACACAAGGCGAGCGAAGTTCAAGGAATAACTTATGGGTAATGTACAAGTAAGCATGTCTAATTTTTAAACTCAATGGTACTTCTATCTTCTTTGAGTAAAAAATCCTCAGTTACGCCGTCCTTCGGAAGGGACGTTAAACAGGGGTCCCGAGCCTGTACGATGTTAAAAACAAGGGTCCCGAGCAGGTACGCGTTAAAAATCCCTATCCTAATTAAAGCTGGATAGGCAAAATTTAGAACTCCCAATGTAGCATCGTCCGATTAGCCATAGCAGCATAAAGTGACGTTAAATGAACAAACATAAATTAAATTGGTTTTTAATTAATTAGTTAGCAGAACCCTATATATGGTCGCAATAGTTCAGCAGTACCCAATCCTGTAATGTTTATAAATAATAAATTCTTTATTTATTTTGGGACAAGTCCGTACAGAATAGCAATAGATATATTCTATAAAGGGTATTATTATGTCTTAGAGTATAATGTAATTGACTAATACGATTAAATTAACATAAGAGAAAGGATTAATGAAAATTACCTCCAATGATAATATTTAAAGAATAACATTTATATCAGATTTGTTGGGCATTGTAAGGATATCAGGTGATTGAATATATGGGACTTGAAGGTTGAAAGATTATTGGAACGACGAACGGAAGAAGGTATAGAGTTCCACAGGGAGGAGGATCGGATAAGGAAAGCTCTATCGAAAGCTGCTGTTCGGTGGGATGTTGTACATAGGCCTGAGAGCCGAGGGCGGGTGTTACGGGAGTGGATCGAGGTTTTATATTATTATTTTTTGTATTTTATATTACATCTTTATATAAGTATATTCTATATTAACTTATATAGGTTTTATTTATTCATAAAGTGCTTAGTCTCAAAATGGAAGAAAAATTTAAGGACTGAACATGATCTAGGCCAGATCGATTCCTGCACAACCGTTGATTTAGAAACAGTTCATACAGTCTTTACCATGTACTGAACCCATGATCCTTTTGTGAGTAGCATAATGGATTATTTTTTGAATTCCAGACAATATTTTTAAATTTTAAAATAATTATTTGGTAATATTTTGGAAAAATAAGACCCGTTAAAGATAGAATTGACCAATGACGCATGGAGAATATTAAAGCTTTTACTCATCGAATGGAATTTATTCTTATATTTGTATATGAATCATCCAGAAAAATAAATTAATACAAAAGTGTTTCATTCATCCATGTATATGAAAGGTTTATTAAGAAAAGAGGGATATTAAATACTATTATATGTAATAATTGCTTTATGACTAGTAATACAAAAAATGTAGTCAACTGAAATGATCACAAGAATTGAGAAGATTAAAAAAATTAATAAAATAATAGTAAACAAGAATTGCGGTAATTAAACCATCAATGTTATATGCCAGCGAAACCTTGATATAATAGAAAAACAGATTAGGAAAATCTAAAGAAAGATTAAGGTAATATAATTAGGAAAATTCAAGAACCAACATGGATCGGAGAAGTGTATAGATTACAGAAAACAACTAAAATTAAAGAATATTCTAACATAGAGATAGAAAAAAAAGTCTTAAATTTTAAGGCCACGTAATGAGGCTTCCCGATCACAGACTTACAAAGAGAATAGTAAAATCCGTAGTATCCCTTCTTAATGGAGGGGAATGGATCCGAAATATTAAGAGAGACTTGGAATTAGACAAAATTACTGATGAAGATATGAAAACAAGAAACAGTTTTAAACAGAGACAAAAGCTTCGAGAACTGGAACAAAATGGAGCGAAGAAGGAAAAGATGAATTCTCGCAAGGTGGGCAAATTAGAAGAACAAGAAGCACCGAACGTGAATCATCTTTACTTAGCCTCTTCCATTTCGAGAGCTTTGCAACTAATAATTATAATAAAAAAAAATTATTTTTGTATTTATAACTCAAAAAAAAAAGTGCCCTAGATAAAGTTACATTGACCTGTCTGAAGAAGCTTATAAGGAAAAGCTGACATTTTTCTTAAGACAATATAAAATGACATAATCACAGCGGAGTTAATTTAATTCTATGTAAAAAAATTAAAATGGCAAAATTATTTTTATGACATTTCTATGCAAATCTCAAGTACTTTTATTTCAAATGCATTACTAATTCAATAACCGCTAGTTTATATAAATCATAATGTTTCTAGCACTGGACTGGACTGGACTGGACTGAGTATTTGTTTGTTTGAGTTTGTATTTCTAAGAGCTAGAGTTATAGTTATATTATAGAGTTACAGTTGTTTTGAGAAGGTTGAGGTTGAAGATTTGTTTCGTGGATCCATCACGAATTGAATATCACGATTTTTAAAACTTTTACCACATATTTTTTATGTTCACTTAAAAGATTTTTCATAGCAATAGTTTTTGTTTCACGAATTATTTTTTGTTATTTATTGCAAAATAATGTTTGACTTATTTCGTAAATCATATGTCGATTGAACGTCACCTTAGCATTCAACTAACTTGTTCTTCTGTTGAAAGTAAAACCTTCTCCTTAGTTCCATCATGTGTTCTAATTAATTTATTATAACTGCCATATGCAGGTATTTGTTAAATAATGCCAATAACTATTGAAGCTTCATTAGCAATGTATTAGCATTATAATTATATAATACATTGTATTACCTTTATGCCGTGATACAAAAATACAATCTTTTCATACAACTCTATACACGTGTACTATTCCGGGTATCCTCCCACCAATGACCTTCATCGTTTTCGAACCTATGATGTCACTTGGGATCGGCATCTTAGCCTTAGATCTTTCTAACTTTGGGGAATTTCCGAGCCGAAGAAAAAATCCGGTTATATAAGGTCATACAATACATCATCCCATCTATACTTTGGTAAATATCCTATTTTTTAACTATCAATTCTCACTTAATCTTCTAAAATTGGGTTTATTAAATGACACGTATGGTAAATACCATTGATACATAAAGAAAGGTTATTTGTAATGTTCAAAACTCATAATCGTTGAATATAATTTTATTATTCCTTGTTTAGTTTTGAAGAACAAAATATTAATGTTATTTGCAATGGAGGAGTAAAAGTAAAACCAAAGCATTTTTTTTTTCGGTCTGACGGAAATTAATTATTTCACATAATACATAAAAATGCAAACAGCTAGGCTATATGTCTGTTTATTCATTTAACCTCACTCAATGCTATAATGGCTAATAGTTAACGAATATCTGACGTCGTAAAGGCTCGGAAACCCATTTTACGTCCCTTCTGAAGGTTTGCGTAACAAGGAGTTTTTACTCTCTTTGAAAAAACCCTTAGGGTACCTGCCAGGGAGCTAGGCTATGTGTAGGCTAGCTAATAAAGGCATGGGAAAATCATAGTAATCATTCTGCCATAACACAATTAAATAATGTAAAATGTGAAAAGAAAAACTTTATCCTTATTGTTAAAATTCCCACTATATACTAATTTTATGTTAATACTTTACCAAGAAATCGAGAACTTTAATGCACTAGGAATATTTAAATATAAATTAATTGATTATTTGAGAAATTGTTTTTTTAATTTCTGGTATTACTTTGTGTAACGTATAATGGTATAAGTTAAAAGTTAAGACCAATATATATGATATCAATGAAATGTATAACAATAATGATGTATTTCGAAAATTATAACTGGTTTGGATAGAATTTGATTAATTTTTTTAATTAGTACAACTAAGCTCATAAATAGAATAGAAAATTGACTCTATTCTGGAACTAAGTCCTTTTAGAATAACAAACGCGACCAAAAAAAGAAACATAATATTTATCTTTTGCCAGTGACGCGGCTGGGAAAGGGGGCAGGGGCCTCCCGGACTCCTGCTTTGCCCTCATTCCTGGGGAAGGAGCTCAGTTCGGGGACCCCAGGCAAATTGTAAATAGAGTATGAATGTGTACAGTATATTTCTTTTATGTTTTATTTATTATTATTATATTTTTTTATTATATATATATATTTTTTACTTTATTTTTGTACATATTTTTTCGCTTGTATATATTTATTTATGCATTTATTTCGTTTATATCATTGATTTTTTATGGAATGATTGTAAGCTACATAGCACCATTACTTATTGCCCACAGGAGGCAGATTGCTTCAATAAAGTGTTTTCTTCTCTTGTTTTGAAAAAAAAAAAATATTTATCTGGCCAAAAGGGTATACAATAACTTATTGTACTGTTCACCCATGCATTTTAACCTGTATATTTACCTTGCTGTGCAATAATTGTCAATTTTTTTTTTCAATTACCTGGATTCACCAAACTTTTTATTATTTGTATTTCTATGTTTTAATATATTTGTGCCATTTCTTGATTGTATGTATTTTGCACGTAGCCCTGAAGAAGACCTGCAAGGTGGGTCGCAACGTTTGCTAATCAATAGAGTTTTTCTCCAATTTTACGAGAAATTCTTTGACCTCTAACCGGACTACTTTCTTCCACATATATTATCAAGGTCAACAATTATCATTCAGTAGGTATACAATAACATTTGTAGCTTATCAAATTTATTATACATAATTTTGAAGGGTCTGGATTTTAGAACTAAATGCTATTTTACCTTGTGGTAATTACTTTGCTCTTTAAATTTAAAAATAAAAGTGTAAAGCAATTATGGTGAATACAATTGTAATTATCCAGATAAACTCGACATGCAAGATATTCTCAAACAAAACCAATAACAACGTGAACAATAATAAAAGATATAATCAATTCAAAGTTGATAAGATCCAAGTTATATACAAAAAATAAATAATTGGCAAGAGCGTACCTTTTTTTAAGCATCGTACCCAAGGACTTCAAAAAAAGGTGTGAGAAAAAATATTCAAAACAATTTATGATAATGAGAGTATGATTTCAAGACAAACTTAAGACAACGCCACTCCTGACTAGATTTTTTTGTTTTTGTTTATACAATAATGATTCCGGGAAAGTGGCAAAACATAGACTGGAAGATAGCGAAGGAGGAAGCCGGATATTGAGGTCAGTGATTTAGGCGGCCGTGGGCTCCAAGGCCGGGCTCATCAGCCATTGGTCTCTTCCAACTCATCACCTAGGTTACCTGAGTAATTTAAATACGTTGTCATGGTGATTATTAATTTAGTGCTAACATCTGTAATTAAAATGCAATTAGATTCCATAAAAATAATCATAATAACCTGTGGTGAGCCTAACCATTAATACTATTCTAATGACTATCACGTGGAAGAGTTCAACAAGGAAACGTAATTTTTAAATGTTTAAATGGTTTGAAATTCGTAAATGCAAAAAAGTAAGGTTTATAGGGGAAGCATTCTTCGACAGTGTAAAAGCATATGCGTTGTTTCGATCAACATCAGCTTGTTGTTTGTTCATTTAACGTCACTTTATGCTGCTATGGCTAATCGGACGATGCTACAGTGGGAGCTCGAAATTTTGCCTATCCATGTTTAATTAGGATAGGGATTTTTAACGTGTACCTGACATCTTAATGAGGATTTTTTACTCCCTTAAAAAAATCCTAGAGCCACCTGCCGGGCTACGAACCCGCGATCTTGGGCTTAGTAGTTTGTTACGCTAACCACTAGACCACAGGTGACTGTAACATCAGCTTGGTTGAGCTGTGTGCTCAATTTAACATATGTGTGTGTGTGTATGTGATGTGTTTATGACACCAATATTGCTCGAAAAACTAATAAATCATTACACAAAGACCTGAACCTACCACGTGTGACTGACATAATCAAGAAAAACTAGAAAACATTTCATGACTCACTTGTAAGACACCATTATACCATAGAATCCGACAAGGAGGCTGAAACGTCTCTGGAGCAGGGATCTACTACAGAAAGACGAAACACGTTAGGAGGTTGCTTTATCCACGCTTCTACGATAACTTTTTTTGGGAGATTTGCAAAAGAAGAACACAAATACATTATGTGCAAATGTCAGTTGTATAATTTCTTTCAATAACTATATTATTATTATTAATGGTGTTTCGAATATTTAAACTTGGGGTTAAAGATATGTTTATAAGTCCCAAGAGGCAGTTTTTTTAGCACAATAAAAGATACACAGTTGAATCCACTAATTTAATTTGACGGTGCCGTAGAGAAGCAAAAACTTTTACCACTACAACCCATGAACATGAAGTGCCAACCCAATACTGAATACTAAACCCTCAGTACGTTGAGATTGTACTGTTTTCGATCATTCGATTTTGCAGGGAGATGGTTTGGCCAGTATTTATTTCACGGGCAAAAACTTTACAGTAGAATTTGGGTGAGCCCCAGGGGGTCTGCCAATGCATATTCCGTAATAGCCATAAAAAGATTAAATAATTTATCTGCAACAGCTGGATTTGAACCTGGTTCCCTAGCAACGGATCTAAGCGCTCGCTCTATACACTGAGCTTCCCGGTTCGCTTTTTCAGAGGAAGATTGGATAAAAATATGATTTTAATTCGCTTTTAAAGATATCATTGCTCAAATAATAAAAAGAATATAATTATAAAAGGAAATTAAATCATAGCAAGTTATAAGACAGGATGAGAGCTTTTGCAAGAGATCTCGATTACACATTCAGATCGAAAGGCGAAACATGACGGGGAAACGGGAGCCAGAGAACACAAGTAGAATAAAGATGGTCTCTCTTCTTTCACAACTCCTAATCTCCATCGCTCATCGATTTGTCCAACGGAACAGAACAACTTAGTTCTGATAGCATTCATTATTATTTTTATAACTATGGTAATTAAATAATGAATAACTATATTAAATAAATTAGCGTATCAAAATAATTAACTATCGGTAATCTGAATTAGGTCTTCCCTATTATCAGAGGTATAAGACAAGGCGATGCTCTTTCTGCAACTCTCTTTAACCTAGTCTTGTATAACATAATGAAAAATTTGAAACACCTAGTTGAATATGCTATCAGATATGGATGATATTCACCTGATTGCGAGGGATGTTTTATCGCTCAAATAATATTTTATTATTCCATAGTTATGAAAGTTAAAAAAGAGAAGCAGCACCACAATGAACGTCGATGGATATTTTTTCGAACGAGTTAAAAGCTTTGTCTACTTAGATTTATAGCTGAATTGTGAGAACAAGAAGACCAATAAATGAAATTGAAAAATCATTACAGTGAACAGAGCTTTTTTAAGATTTTATAAATACCAATTTCTTCAAAAGTAAAATTCAGTATATGAAAAATTAATTAATCTGCACTTTGAAAGATTACAATTAAAATCTAAAATTAATGTCAATAGTTTTATATGACTGAGAGTTACACCGTGCCCTAATTGGGGACCACCCATCAATTTATCTTGATTCTTTCATTTATTATTTAATAACCAAAATTGAGGGCCTAATACAGATTCATATTAATAATAAGTTAGGCACATCAGGCATACCACATATGTCATTTAAAGAGCATGTTCTTTATTAGCAATATTATGGTATTATGAGTCTTCGAATTTTAATGATTTTAAAACACACAACAGGAAGAGCGTAGCTCAGTTTGTAAGGTTGCCTAAGGTTAAATATCCCAGGTTCGAAATTAACTGTGGCAGATAAATTATTGACTTAGTTATCATCTGTGGATTGGAGTCCATTCTTCGTCTCCCACGGCCTCAAGACAGGGAACCTTAATTGGGAAGAATATTAAGCAGTTGAATGTGATCTCGCCTGCACAACCGTTCGATTGATAGTGTTTTATGATAGCATTTATACATCTTACATCTGCATAATTTTTTATTTAATAATTTTAAGCATTAGCAATGACATATTGACATATTAATAAAGCATTGTTCTTCGGAGCTCAAAAATATTTAATTTTGATTAAGTTCAAATAACTCAATGAAGCCAAATTATTATTTATCTGGCCTAGGGTTGAACTATAATTATTTTAAATTTTTAAATATTGCCTGTTTTTCCCAAAAATTTATTTATGGCGAAATAATTTTTGTGCCGATTCGAATCCTGACGAGTGTCTCTAGATTTTCCTACTCTGGTTTGAGAAGTTCAATAGGAAAAAATGTAAACAAACATGAAAAAAAAATAATCTTTTTCATGAAAAAGTTGAATTATCATTGTCGTACTTGAAATCTTGAAAAATCTTTTTGGAGAATCGCCCAAAGATAAGAGAGATATTTTTAATAAAAACACGATTTAGGTAAAAAAACAAAAAAATAACATGAAAAATATTATCCGTAAGCCAGCAATGGGGTTGGGTACGAAAGATGAATTTTTGATGACAATAATATGTCCAAGGTTGGACCGAGTGTATTCAGATTCCGGATACATAATACATAATGTATCACGCCTTCCCAGCGTCCTCTTGTATTTCCCTTAACGAGTTCTGTCTTTACATACCAAAAGGTGTTCTTGTACCAGGAAGGCAGCACTCAGCCATCCTGATACTTATGAATAAATGATCCGACATATGTATAATCAGGGATGAGCAAACCGCGAAGAATCTCGACCGGAATCCGAAATGAGCGAATGCGAACGAAGATTATTTTAAAAGGTCGAATGGTCTGGTGTTGTAGAGCAGTCGAGAAGTAGTCAGCAATTTAAATGGGTTACTCAACTGCCTAGGGTACACGCGAGCACTAACTGAACATTGAAATTAAACAGACTTTGAATTTGAACAGCAGGGGGTGTAATATTAATATCCTAAGATGGTACGTTTCGGCCATATTTTTGAGCCATCAGGACCAGAGGTTAATCAGATATACAAGTGAGATATAAGTTCGTAAGCAACCTGCGTTTCTACTAAATGTGAAGAGCATTGTGTTCAGTATATCATAGTGTCAATGAGAAAACGGATTGCATAACCGTTTTCTCATGAATGGTGTTCATGAGAAAAAGGTTATGCAAGTAAGAAATTTGGTAGAGATTTCTTCCCCGATCAAGGGTACCTACTTATTAAAGGATGGGTGAGCTCCTGGAGCGGTGATCCACAGCTGATAATAGTATAAATAATTTATTTACCACATCCGGTCACGAAGCCGAACCAATAGATGAGTAGGTCAGCACTATGCTTAGCTACCACGTTTCATATTCTTAACTTCGAATTAATTCGTAAAATAATTTATAGCAAACTTTCGATTTCGTTAATTTACTCGAAGTTATTTCAAATTAGTTATTGTGAACAGGTTTCTTCAACACATACTAGACGAATTCTCTAAGCTGCCAATTAGCTACAAAAGACTCATCTACATGACCGTCATACGACCTATTTGGACTGACGGAGTAGAGCTTTGGGGCTCCACAAAGCCATCGAATTCCTCTCGTATCCAATCCCTACAAACCAAAATCATTCGTAAAATGCTCCTTATTTTGTTAAGAATAAAGTCATCCATAAGGATCTTAATGTCCCTTTTGTTTCTCATTTGGCCCGAACCCGGTATCTATCCTTTCATAACAAACTTCATTACCACTCAAACCCTCTAGTTTCAAACCTAACTTCCTCTTCAATTCCCGATAATCCTCCGAGGCGTCTGAAAAGAAGATGGCCACGTGACCTTCTTAGTTGAACTTGTGATTTGAGTACTACCAATGGGTAGTTTCACGACTTGTCATTATCTCATGTCATTATGTATCACTTAGCCTATTTACTTATTGTATTATTGTAATACAGTTGCAAATATCAATAAATAAATAAAAAAAAAGTTATTGTATATTATATAACAAGAGTAAATATCCAGAGACATACCAAATAATTTATTATTAGTAACATGAAATAGGTGAGATACATTATTTAATTGCTTTTATATTGTATGATATACGAAATGATGATTTTTATGAAATTAAACGAACCGAAATTCACTCTGAAAAGTTTCTCTAGACAGAAAAATCTTCAGTACTAGTGAATTATCTGTCATGCTTATATTTTACAAAAAGAATAACCTAATTTTAACTGAACTAAATCGATGTCTGATAGAGCCAGACTTCTATACATTTATACATTACTATTGGTTAGAGAAGAATTGGTTGACTGTAACTTCTAATATAAGGAAGAAATAGTTGGGGGTGCAGTCAATAAAAACGCCTTAATAAGTGTAACTTATTTATTGCGTGCCGACGTTTCGGCCTACAATGTAGGCCATTTTCAGGGCTAAGAGAGAGAAAAAAACATATAAAAAACGTTGCAGTAACAAGAATATGGTGACAAGTAATTTAGTAATGTGGTACAAGTAAGGTGGAAATTAAAATAGTGACTAGATATGATGAAATAGTGACTAGATATGATGATTAAAGATAACGAATATAAAAGTGGTTACAGAATATAATAAAATTAAAATAGTGAAAGATAATAATAAAATTATAGATGATGAACAGAAATTAAAATAGTGACAGATATAATAATTAAAGAATACGAATATAAAATACAGAAAATAAATGTCCAGAAAGGATAAAATGTAAACATAATATAAAGGGAAAGACAAATGAGGAGGTAAACGGAAAGATACAAAATGAGAAGATCAAAAATATAGAAAAAGGGGTGGAATATGAAGGATTTAGAAAAAACTAGTTTAATTATAGATATAAATGGAATGATACCAGACATCTAGAGGTTACATAAGTAAAATGTTTAAAATTTTAATTTCCACATTACTTGTACCACATTACTACATTACTTGTCACCATATTCTTGTTACTGCAACGTTTTTTATATGTTTTTCTGTTTGTTTCTCTCTCTTAGCCCTGAAGATGGCCTACATTGTAGGCCGAAACGTCGGCACACAATAAGTAAGTTACACTTATTTAGGTGTTTTTATTGACTGCACCCCCAACTATTTCTTCCTTATATTATACATTATTAATTTATGTAACATAATAAGCAATTAAAATAAACATCTCTAATTAATAACAACATTGATCCTTGAACATTTATTTAATAACAGCATTTATTTTTCATTCTTCCTATGATAGTTGAAAAAAACATAGACTAATATTCTTAGGCACGCCGAATTAAAGAAACTAGTCTTGATAAAATTATACAGTTTTGGATGAAGTAGTTCGTGACTGGATCATCTCCACCGTAGCGAGTCCTTAATTTTTATCAGGTGATAACAACCTGTTTAGGTCCCAACAGGATTATGTCAGAGTCTGTAAATAACCAAATCCGACAGTATATGTATCTATGGCGATAAGATTTACGGAAAATTATAAATCAGCATGAAATTTGTGTTATTATGCAATCTTGCAAGCCCATATTCATACGGGAGCAGTTTAGCTCAGTGTGTAGCGCACTTGGTTGTTGAGCTGGCGATCATATAAATTTATATATATATATAATAATCAGCTAACTACTAAAGATGGACACGGAGGAATCTGTAGACACTTCTGGGGCTATATTGTGAGATCGGCCGGTATTGGAGTTCTCTCATTTTTTTTATGATTTTCGTTTCTTCTACATATCCTTCATTCTCTCTTCTGCGTCAATATAGTGCTAGTTTTTTTCCTAAGTCTTGAAAACCCGGAGCACTCTGAAGTTCCTGCTTAAGTGAAGAACGTTCTTCTATACCACCCGAAGAAACCTGTCGATGTCCTTTTCAGTCTCCTTAATCCATGTAATGGCCATTTTCAGCTTTTTGAGATACGTAGATATACTCTTTGTTATTCTGCTCGGGTCCAATCTATATAGGGCGCTTAGAACTGAATTCCGTGTTTTCTCATCTGTAATTTGGTCAAGGTGCGAGTAGTAGCAATGGCGTCATCTTAATTGGTCTCCGTCTTTAATTGGTACTATAAATTATCTCAACATCTTTCTTCCCGTGATCCCTGGGATACTTCTTCAATATTTCTTACTTTTTAGTAATAATACGATCTCTAATTAAGATATTATCCAAAAAGTGTGCTTGAATGCAATTAGAAAAATCAAAAATCACATAGTAATATGCCCCAAAAACAGAAAATAACGAACTGCTCAACGTTTCAACATAAAATCAGATCAATGAAGATCACATTTTTTTTTTATATATTAAAGGGTCATGTTTTTGTTTTTTTCAATTACATACTAGTAATAATCTTCATGTCCATTTTTTTTTAGTTGTTGGTTATTTTTTAAAGATATATAAATATTCACACATAAGTATACATGTACAGTCCCTGGCCATATTAATATGACCACCAAGAAAGATTATTTTCTTTTTGTTTTTTTCTAATTTTTTTATATACTTTCGAGTGTCTTAATAAATTGCTGTTTTAAGTAATGGCAACACTGTTATAAGTTTTTTAAAATATTTTTTTTTTAGTAATGGCAATTGGTTTTAGTACAGCCATTCTGTATTACGAGTGACGGCGTGCATAATTTGTGTTTGAAGTTTTTGTGGATTTATTGTTTCTTTTTCATTAAATACAAGTCGGATTGTTTATTATTTGTTATTATAGTTTATTATTGATTCATTATTTGTATCATATATTTTAACTATTTTATGTAAAATAGGATGTAAATAAGGTGACACCACAAAATATTAAAAAAAAAATAAAGATTTATTTTCGAAACTATTTCTTTCAATTTCATATTATTATCAGACAACTAACTTACCCATAAAACTAATATTTAAACTCGATTTACATCATTACGCATACAAAAAGATAATGCAAACATGTAACAAGAACGAATCTATCCAGTGGTCACATTAATATGGCCATGGACTGTATACTAGCGACCTGCCCCAACTTTGCAAGCCACATGATGCCTACTTGGTTTGTCTCTCTAATGTATTTTATCATGTTGATATTATAATCATAAAAACAAAACAAAATATTTCTTTATATAAGAATTTATTTTCATGCGCGTTTATTTTTTACAATAACCCGTAAGATACTCATTTAAATTCTAATGATGCTCATGAAATGCTGAAGTTAACTAAAGCATATAAGTTGCTAAGGATTAATACTGTACTCGTCTAAATATGTAGCTTTCCAAATACCGCATTGTGCGTTATCTATTTTTAGAAGATAAAATATGTAAGTAGCTATCCTTAAAAATGATATATGCTATCTCTGACTTTTTTGTAGATCTATAAAAGAGGAATATACCGCCATGGAGGTTATATTTTTTCCAACACTTATAACAATTTAGGTATATTCCATATTATATACCTAAGCCTTCCTAGTGAACCGCTCTATCAACTGGTGAAAACCGCATGAAAATCCGTGCAGTAGTTATTGAGTTTACCGCGAACAAGCGCGGTCGAGGAATTTGTTTTATAATACGTATACAGTCCCTGGCCATATTAATGTGACCACTGGATAGATTCGCTCTTGTTACAAGTTTGCATTATCTTATTGTATGCGTAATGATGTAAATCGAGTTTAAATATTAGTTTTATGGGTAAGTTAGTTATTTGCTATTAATATGAAATTGAAAAAAAAGTTTCGAAAATAAATCTTTATTTTTTTTTAAATATTTTGTGGTGTCACCCTATTTTACATATTGATGAAAAAAACTATCAAAATAGTTAAAATATATGATACAAATAATAAATCAATAATAAACTTACCGAATCCGACTTGTATTTAATGAAAAATAAACAATAAATCCATAAAAATTTCAAACACAAATTTTGCACGCCGTCACTCGTAAAACAAAATGGCTGTACTAAAACCAATGCTGCCATTACTAAAAAAAAAATACTTTAAAAAACTTATAACAGCGTTGCCATTACTTAAAACAGCAATTTATTAAGACACGCGAAAGCATATAAAAAAAATTAGGGTAAAACAAAAAGAAAATAATCTTTCTTGGTGGTCACATTAATATGGCCAGGGACTGTAGTTATACTTGCGATTCTCGAGTTTCAGTCAGTTCTTTAAACTTGTATTGGCGATGTTTCGATACTATGTTGGTATATCGATAAGATCACTTGTGGTTACAATATAATCAAATCTTTATAAGAAATCCTCTTATATATGCTGGGTACTAAAAATCTTAAATATGCTAGAATGCAAATCGAAAAATCAAAAACATAAAGAACAAGTGTCTAAAATACCGGAAAATAAATAGTCGACGTTATTCCAAACCTAAAATGATCCCAATGAATACCACATTTATTTTAGACATTTGAGGATTTTGTTTTATTTTTTAATTACAATATAGTAATTATTTTATGTATTTTTATTACTTTTTGTCCAAATTTATTGATTTATACATCATATATATATAGAAATAAAGATATAGATATAAACATTGATGGCATATATATCGATGGGAAGATTCTGCGTTGTTGTTTCCTGATAAAGCACCAGCACGAAATGTCAAAGCCATCGGCCTAAATAGAGGAAGGGTGGATCGCTACATTGGAACATGAGGAATTGAGCGATCCCTGTCCACTCAAGGTCCTCTCAGATCCCATCTCGCCACTCACTTATTTATCGAGTGAGAGTATTTTTAGCCCCAATCTATCGATGGTTAACTCGAGGGAATCAATTTTGTCCTGATCGAATATTCCTTCCCTTCACCAGCTCTAATTGTATAGTTTAGGTTGCTTGAGCTAAACGGTCAAAGGTTTTCGGTTCTGTAGGAATGGATCAAGAACAGAATTCGATCTGATAATTTTACCTATATATTTTATAGGCAGGGGTTGGTTTCAGGTTTTATATCTTACTAATATTATAAATGTGAAAGTTTGTATGTTTGTCTTTCTTTCACGCAAAAACTACTGGATGAATTTGGATGAAACATTACAGTAATATAGTTTATACATCAGAAGAACACATAGGCTATAGCAAGCGCGGATTTAGGGGGGCGTAAGGGGGCACGTGCCCCTCCGACAGTTTTTTAGGCACTGTGGAGAATCCATTATATATAGTACATAATTAAAGGCAAATCACATGATCAAAGTTGTTAAAATATCAGAAAGAACATGAGTAAAACTATTGGTTTGATATCTTGCTAATCTTAATAATATTATAAATGTGAAAGCTTGTATGTTTTTTTCTCTTTCACGCAAAAACTACTGAACGGATTTGGATGAAACTTATGGAGTAAAATAGGTTATACATCATAGGCTACAGCAAGGGCAGATTTATGTGGTGGTACGGGGGCATAGTACATAATTAAAGGCAAATCAGGAACTTTGCATCTTGAAAGGTTTTGCCCCTCAATATAGTAGGGGTTCAAAGATTGTTTGGAATCCGTCAGTTTTGAAGGTAGACATCTGAAATTTTGGATGTACGTGTAACTTATAGTTAAAAAAAAATAATTAAATTGTTTGTTTAAAATGATCTGTCACGAAACTTTATGTGGCAGACCAAATTTTACGCGAGCGAAGCCGCGGGCAAAAGCTAGTATATATATATTATCATTTTATTTTATATGATCCCGAACGCCTCATATAAAATAAAATGCTAGCGTACGTAAAATGTCTGTGATCATTAAAGCACCTTTACCTAGATAAAGGGAAGCATCTTCATTATTTTTGTGATTGCAAAATGATTATAATACAACAAAATACGGTATACATTATAATTATATGAAAAATTTTTTCATTTGCGTCTAGACATGATACCTTCATATGTGATTTCAACATTTCTATATAATTTAATTATACGTAATATTTATTAATTATTATTTTAAAATGATCATATCCCATAATTGTGCTGTGATGATGATGATGAAAATGATCATATCTCATATACTGTGTAAGAAGTGGCCCTTGACACAAAATTTGTTAATAATTATAAATTCTTGATTAAAAAATTCTTTGAAACAGAAACCCCGATGTTCATAGAAGGGTCACATGCTGTAATCGACACATAAACACACTCACGTACCTTAAAGGTTATTTCATCAAAAAAATGTTCATTAGCCAATATATATATATATATATATATATATATATATATATATATATATATATATATATATATATATATATATATATATATATATATATGTATATTATGTTTGTTTATATTAAATTGTTCAACATCGTTAGTCATATATAATATTAAATAATAAATGACTGGAAATGCTATATATATATGTGCCGTTATATGGCATTGATTTTATTAGTAAAATATAATAAATATTAATTAAAAAAACAGCAATTATGAGATGAAGAATCGAAACCCTCCGTCGTAAGCCAACGACCTCCTACCCTCCTATATCGTTTAAAAACAGCCCCCTGATTCCTGTAGAACAGGTCTGGTACGTAGGACTACACCTTGACAAATGCTTAACTTGGAATCCTCATACTAGACTGAAACGACAAGAAACAGCTCGACGTTTCAGGCTACTTCAACATTTACTAGACAAACGCTCTAAGCTCCCAATTAAAAAGATTCATATACATGACAATCATTAGACCGTTACGGAATAGAGCTTTGGGACTCCACTAAGCCATCGAATTCCCCTCACATTCAATACTTACAATCCAAAATCGTTCTTAAAATCCTCAATGCTCCTTACTTAGTCACAAACAAAGTAATCCATAACGATCTTTATGTCCCGTTTGTTGCTGTTTTGGCCCGAATCCGATATGAATCTTTTCAGGACAAACTTCATTTCCACTCAAACCCACTAGTTTCAAACCTCGCAACCTCTTCAATTCCTGATAATCCTTCGAGGCGTCTGATAAGAAGATGGCCTCGTTACCTTTTAAGTTGAACTTTTTATTTGAATAATACCACTGGGTAGTTTCTCTACTTGCCTTTATCTCGGGACATGATTAATCTTTCATTATATTTACTTGATGTATTAAGTACACAGTTGTAAATTTCAATAAATATCATCATCAATCATTTGTATTAAATCTAAAGTACGATAAAAACAAAAGTATCCTACTTATTTAAATATTAAGAAGTTACTAATAATAAAAAACAAAATTACATTAAGAACAAGGACATGCAATCGTATAGACAACAACTATTAAATTTGTGCTTTTTATTTTACCGGCCTTCTACTTTCACAATCGATTCCACCTTCATTTGCTATCGATATAGCTCGTGACCCATAAAGTCGATATCTACGACACCTGATACATTTTAAGGAGGTATTAAGTATTTCACAAGTTTCGCGAAATACTGGACTGTTTACAAATCCCGATATCAGGAAAACTATAACGTTAGAATTATAAAGAGATTAAATGTTCAGTTTTAAAGAAGAAAGAAAAAATATAATTGAGAAAAACTTGCATCAAATGGGGAGAGCATATGGTATATAAGACCTCACGACAAAATATTGAAGCCAGAATCCTAATACGGGAGTGATAATATGATAATGAACAGTAATTTAAATAATTAATACAAATAAGAAAATTCGAATACCGAAATATCGCAGAAGTAACGCTGAATGTATCAAGTGTAATGAAAAAAAGGGGCTCATGTTTTTTGGCATTACATCGAATCGAGGAGAGTAGATTAACAAATAAGATTTTCAAATATTTGTGGGATAAGAAGTCAACGACATGCTGGGTTAGCGAAGTTAAAAAAGGTTTGGATAGAAACAATATAGAAAGAGATAAATGACAGAGAAGCATTTCAAAAAAAGATACTGAAAATGGAAGGATTTCAAGGCAGAATAGCGGAGAAAAAACAGGCTCAAAGTGGTCTGAGGACGAGAAGAGGAAACACAGTACAAAGCAAAGAATGAGAAATTGAAAATAGAACGTTTTCCTTAGATTGCCTATTCCTTAAAAGAAGAAAAAGAAAATTATCATTTGCATATTTTTAATTATTTTTAGGTGCATTTTTAAAAATAATCAGCTGTTTATAATTTAGTATTTCCCAGTTTAATTATAAATAAATGTAGATACACATACACATACATATATATTATTTTATTTTTCTGTTTCAGATATTTGTATGGGGATAAAGAGGTGACGTGATTGGTTTATTTTAAACGGTGAAGTGAAATTTTCCGTATTTTGTTCATTGCCGATAAACCAGTTTTCTTTGTATTTTTTCTATTCCCCTTCGGTCCTTATGATGCCTCAATAGGCAAAACATCAAAAGGTTTTATTGTATTCTGATTTTTTTTTTTTATTCTTGACTAATTCTCCCCCCCCCCAATTATTATTTATGTGTGACTCTTGCCTATTACTATGCACTTCGGCCTAAAAATGCCCATTGTGCTTGAGTCCTAAAGATCCCTAACATAGGTCTAGACTTCTGAGAAATTTTAGATAGTCTTTAAATCTCAGTTCTTGAATTTCCTTGCGTCCTCCAGGGCCAAGGTCAAGTGTCCTCTTTCGACTTAGTGCTATACATTCAAAGAGAACGTGCCAGGGGGTTTCGTCCTCCTCTGTGCACCATCTGCACCTAGGTTCTTGTTCAATGCCCAAGCGATGCATGTGTTTCCTGAGTTTACAGTGCCCAGTGATGGTTTCAGCCATACTATTGTGATCGGTTCTCGACATGTGAGCGGCTTCTTTCTTGATTTTATCAGAAAGATTATCATTGGGATCCTTTATGAAAAGTTTAGTATGCCTTATCTTGGCTCTATCCCAACGTGTTTTTATCTTCCTCTTGGCTAGTTTGTTAATTGTATCCTTAGCCAGGAGAAGGGGGACCCCGCACCAACGCCAATTTGTCGGCCATTTCATTTCCTGGAATATTACTGTGCCCAGGGATCCAAAATATGTTAACTCTGTTATGTACAGCTAATTCATCAAGTCTTAGACAGCATTCCTCCACTACACTAGTCTAGAGTTTGTTACTGCATTTTGTAATGCATTGCATGCTTCCTGACTGTCAGTGTGAAAATTGATTACCTTATTCTTGTGGTCCTTCATAGCGAAGGCACCTGCAAGTATTGTTCATATTTCCGCTTCGAATACAGTGGGTGTCGTGCCCAGAGCTAAGTAATGACCCATGCCCTGACAACCCCTGAACCAGAATCCCGAGCCGGCACCATACTCCCCTTTGGATCCATCCGTATACACATTTAGACCATTGGGTGGATTATCGCCCCCCCCAAAAAAATAAGTAAATTAATAAGTGGGTCTTTCATTAAACAGTAAATAATGGTAAGTTTTGAACTCTTTATTATGGTTGAAGTGAAAAACAAAAATTAACATTTAGAATCATTCAAGGCTTAATTGACCAGGAAGTATGTATAGAGTGATATTGCGAGCACTAAATGAACAATTTTTTTTTTATTAATGATCAAAATTTATGTTGATAGAGGCAAATAGAAATACTGAAGTCACGGTATAAACTTTAAAAGTAAAAAAATAATAAAACTGTTAAAGTATTATCGAAAGTATAAACCTTCCTATAAAGAAAATATTTATAAATTAATTAATACAAAACAGCTTCATCGAGAATTAAATTACAAATGTAATAATCAAGTATCGATCGATCGAACGACTGTTTACTTAAGGAGCTATCTATTAAAATTTCAAAAATAATTTTATCAAAATATAAAAAATAAAATGGCATGTCTAACTGATTAAATTCAATGGAAATCTTACTACTATTACTCAATCAATGAGTTTCGCTTTCATTGATAAGTCATTAACGAAACTTATCAATGAAAGTGACGATTATCATAGAAGATAAAATCTCGTAACCGATTAATAGTTCATTATTATAATCCAGTAGAATGTAAGTTAAAAATATAAATGTAGATTATATATGTAATATATATATATATATATATATATATATATATATATATATATATATATATATATATATATATATACATATATATAAGATTACATAAATAAAGTAGTAATATTAAATTGCTGCTATTTTGACTTCTTCATCAAAGCTAAGTCTCAAATTCTTTTAAGTATAAACGTGATTATAAAACAATTGTTTTTCAGAAAATCAAAACTTAGATAAAACATTCTTCAAACTTATTTTATTTTATAATTTGGAAAATGTAACCGATTTAGCATTAATAATGCATACAGATCTAAATAAATATATGTGTCTGTTTTTATGTTTTACACAAAGAAACATCGGCAATTCGTGACCAAAGGATTAAGGGGTACCCACAAACATTACATTAATGCATAATACATTAATACATTTCAGATATAATACAATACAACCACGAACAACCTAATTCAAATAGATTTTCACGTATTATTGGCAAACCGGTTAAAGTGAGGCAGAGTGAAATCAGGTTTCATAATGAACCCAACGTGGTTTGGTTTCTCTGCACTTCACAACATATCAACTAAACGGTAAGGCCCACTTACAGCATATATAAATATTTATATTTATTTTTGTATATACATTTATATTTTATGTATTTATATTTTATATAAATAAAGTTAAAGTGATGTCCGATCTAAATAAAGCGTTACATATAAGGGCCAATAGCAATATTTATTGACAATTAGTTCGAAGTTTCCATTCGTTAATTTCGAAACCGTTTTCATTACAAAATAATAAAAATGTACTTGCATCAAAAATACAAACAAACTTTATATTAAGTATGTTAATCCCGTATTGATTAAATTATCAATATTCCTCTACAATAATCCATAAAAATAGTTTTGATCTTAAGACTCTTGCAAAAAAATAAATATTTTTTATCTGATGTAGTCTATTTTTTTTAAATTATATGTTTTCTTTCGTTCATTTTAAAATATTTTGAGAATTTTCGTCAAGTAGAAGTCTTGGTTTATAATGAAGTTTTTTTTGTTTTTTTTTTAAACACTGTTTTTTTCTATTTGCTTTATTATGAGAAGGTCATTTCATTAAAAAAAGGTATTCTTTAAAATAGGACAATAGATGTTTAGAGAATTCTTTAAAAAAAAATGTAATCACAAAAGTTAACATTTATTTGTTTAATACTTTTGTTTTCATTTTTAATTTCTTACTAATCCACTAATAATAAGAAATAACTAAATATATTCTTAGTTTAATATTAATTTATGATAACGAAAAAAAACATTTTTTTATATTCCTTATTAATGTAAATAAAAGGTTATTACATAAAATTAGTAATGTGTTATATTTTTCATAATTTTAAATAAATTATAGTGTTTTTCATGTCATATTGTACATATGAGCAGATTTACGTATTGTAATATTATTATAGTTGTAAATATAAATAAATTAAATTAAAAAAAAAATTATAAAGTCAATGTCCTTCAACTTCAGTTAATAGCAACTGGTTTAACATTATGTAATGAACTACTATTTCACTTACAGTCCAAACAAACAGAAACACCACAATTGTAATCAAAACGTCATATCTCATTATCTTTGTTTATATCTGATGTTTGATTTTTGGTTTTATATTGCAGATAAGAGGGTTGCGAATCATAAACAAAATTAAACATTTATATAAAATAAAATAAATAATGAGCCGTCATTTAAGATACGTTGTTTTAAGTAAATATTATTTCAGATTGTCTTGATAAATTTCAAAGTTTTCTAATAAATTTATTATTTTTTTGTGGCTAACATAATTTCATTCTCATTAAATTAATAATTAATATCATAATTTCATATTGTATTTCAAATATATTTTTAAATTGTATTTTCAGTTAATATAATTTAAAATATTAAATAACGTGAACATAAAGAATTATAAAAAAATTATCATTTTTTTCTATTAAAATATAAAGCTCCATTCAAAACCACATCTAAGTTAGTTTTGCACATTTCCCCATTTCTATTCGGTTGAATGCCGTAAAATGATTAAAATCCCTTCCAATTTCGCCAGTTATTATAAATGATGAAATAGTTTTGCAATAAGGTGGAATAATTAAAACATCAAAGCGGCCATTTAATTTTAATACAGTCCTACCCACTGATCCTGACCTAAGAAGTCATAAAGGTTGTCAGTGAACTGTAATTCTTATGAAACTAGAGTTCAGGAATTTATAACAAATATAAACATTAATAATAATTGATTGTGGTGTTCTCTGGACGATTTATTAAATTATAATTATTATAAAATATTTGATTCAGTTAAGAATTAAAATAAACATTTAAAAATATTCCGATATATTTCTAAAAACAATAAATGTAAGATATTCAAGACAATAATATTTGAAAGAAAATTGAATGTATTAATTGCAATATTATTTTATAATTATTGTTACAATATAAAACGTTATTATATAAAGTATATAAACATATAAAATAAATGTTTATACATGATATAAAATCTATAATAATGCTTTTACTAATAGCGCAAAGTTCATCTTGGTCAGCGAATGATTCGATAGACGACAGTAAAAACTACAAATAAATCAAAAATTTTAAAAAAATCTTTTTTAGTGAAGTATTAATAAATTATCTTGAATAAATTATTTCCAATTTTTATTTATATATTTTTTAAAACACAATATAAAGGAATCTTATTGCAGTTAGATACTTTTTTATTTTATTTAAAAATTTGATTTTAATAACTCAATTTAAATTTGGGTGTAAAATTATAATGATAACAAATTCTTAAAAAAATCGATAAAAATGCCAAGGATTAAATATTTTGGTTTATTGTTTTTTCGTTAGATAATTTTCGTTTTTACAATTTTTTATTTTTTATATTTTAATTAACTCTTTATCATTCTTTCTCCCTTAATTTCTTATACACAATAAACAAAAATATTAAAAACCTGTTTTAATATCTATTTTTTTGTATTTTATCTACAAAAAGATTTAATTGAAAATAGAGTTGAATGTAAGAAGAATAATTTTGTTTAATTTTTAAAAATGTGAATGATTACTTAATTTTCATTTATTCGCTTATTACAATGTAATAATAATATTAATGTAGAATTTGGGATAAATATAATATCAATAATTTTATATAATATAAAAAATTAATACAACCAAGATTAAAATGTATTAGAAAAATACAAACGAATTTATTAAAAATACAAGGATGGCTCTTAAGGAAGATATAGAACCAACCTTTCCCCAAGCCTTATCACTATTCCTTGATAAGGGCTTGGCGGGTACTAACCTGCTGTGAGGTTTATCGGTCATGAGCTACCTACCTACTTTGCCGTACCGGTATATAAAGTGAAAAAAATATATAAGAGAAAATAAGTAAATACCAGACAAATAGTATTGTAAATTCAAACATTTAATAAAATAAATATGTACAAATTAAATTTGAATTTCTTTGGTAGATCGAGAGTAACGAAATGTGCAAAATATGCGGAAATATCGTTGTGAAATCTCCAGCTGGTTTTTTGCTGACACATTTAGATCCTGGTGTAAATTTTTTAAAATTATTTTTATTTTGATACTAGACGTAAATAATATATATATATATTTTTTGCGAGATCATTTATTATATATATTTTTATTATTTATGAATTTGGGTACAAAGTAATTTCTGATTTATTTAATTTTAATCAGGTAGATTAAAATAGTTGATAAAATTAAAATAATAGGTATAGTTGTATAGATTTTTAAATTAAAAAAATAAAACTTGATGATTTAAGTAAGGTTAAGTTGGACATAATGTTTAATTATTATAAGATATATAGGGATGCTGTAGATAGAGCTGATCTAGAGAGATATAGCTAGAGTAGCCTACCTGAGCTTAGAGAGTAGACGAGAGAGAGCAGAGTCGGAGAAGAGACAGCGGGCACTGAGCACATCCAAAGCGACCAGAGGACTGAGGCGGAGGAATCGGCGACGCTGGCGCTGCCTGGCGGCCTTCCCCGTCCCCACCTCCCTCTTCCTTAACTCTCTTCAATAATTCATCTTACACTCGTTCAAATCACCCTTCGCAGCCTCTTTGTTACGTCTTTTATAATTTTCTTTTTACCAGAGAACAATAGTTTCCAAATTTTTAAAATAATAAACAGAAAAAAAAATACCAAACTACCGAAAATAATGAAAGAACTATCAAAACCAGGAAATATTTAAGCTAATACTGCCAGTAAGTAGAGACAAACTATTTTTAAAATAATTGAATTATTAACAAAACCAAACACATTTATTTAGTCTATTTGATTATATGAATATTGGTTTCCGAAACTCATATTTAAGGATATCAAGATGAAAATATCTTCCACAAATAGTTAAATACGATAAATTTAAATTGCGATATTTTCCAATATCGCAAGAGGAGGTTTAAGAAATTAAAAAAAAATTAATTTATTTATTGCTTATTAATTAATTAATTATTTGCTTATTGGTTAAACGAGGCATCATACTGTAATGATGGTATTGACATTATTTTATTAGTACTTGTGTCTTAACGCAGCCATGGTTATTTTTGCCGACTTTTTCGCATCCGCGAGCAGTTACATTTTGTAACTGTTACATTTCTAACAGTTACCTTCTATTTATTGGTGTTAAAAAATTATCAACAATTAGAAATCAAAAGAATTTATTGAAAAAATGGGATGTAATAATAATAATGAATATTTAATTAAACAACAATGAACAATTAAAAAATAAAAGTAATGAAAAATCACAATAATGAAAAATTATTTTTAAAAAAAATGTTTAAAAATGTAACATATGATGAACAATTGATTAAACAAGAATGGACAATGAACAATTAAAAAATACAAATAATAACAAATCACTATAATTAAAACAAACAAGTTATGAAAAATCACAACAGTTTATTGACAAAAAATTTGTTGATCGCATTTAGGTGGAAAATGCGTCGAAATACACTTCAATATCAAGATTTAAATTGGATTTCCAAAAGAAACGTTCACCACAATACAATTTCATTTCATGGGAATTGCTACATTTTCTTTGTTTTGGTAAAATATTTCGCTCCTGCAAAAAAATAGCTTTTTCTTCTGTTTCGCCAAATCCCAAATACGCATTTTACACTAATTAAATAAATAACTAAAATATTAACAACGCAAAATCTATAACAAACTAGCAAACGAACAATAAACAACAAATAACGAACAATACATAACAAACAATAAGAAACCATAAATCAGCAGTAATCAAAACTCAGAAAGCAAGAAGAAACATTGAACAAATCAGCTGTTAGAAATATAACTGTTACAAAATGTAACTGCTCGCGCATGCGAAGAAGTAGGAAAAAATAACCAGGGCTGCGTTAAGACACAAGTACCATTTTATTAAACATTAGAAAATTTTTAAAAGCTTGAAACTTTTTTGATAAGTTAAAACACGATACAACTACTGAAATATGACTTCATGAAAAAATAAAAAAAGCATGTTGGAAATGGAATATCGGATATATCAGATATATATATATGTTAGAGAAGAATTGGTCGACTGTATCGGCACATAATAAATAAGTTACGCTTATTTAGGTGTTTTGATTGACTGCACCCCCAACTATTTCTTCCTTATTTAAGGACAGTCGACCAATTCTTCTCTAATATTTCTTCCTTACATTAGAAGATACAGTCGACCAATTCTTCTTTAACATGAATCACATGAACCACAATAAGCGGGGCCATACACAGAACTTCGTTTTTTTCTCTCTCTTAGCCCTGAAGATGGCCTACATTGCAGACCGAAACGTCGGCACATAATAAAAAGTTACAAGTTACAAGGTGTTTTGATTGACTGCACCCCCAACTATTTCTTCCTTACATATATATATATATTAAAAAGCTTCAACCAATACAATTGCTACTTAGAGCTTATGTAGTTTTCTTTTGAAGGATGTATCAAAACGTCTAGCTACTATCTCGACAAATATTGGTATGATATTTATCGATATTTTTTCCCGGTATTCACTTTCCTAATATTACAACGGCCGTATTACAAAGGTCCGTGGGGTATACCAATCTCTAAGTGGGAGGTGTGGGTTACAGAAGAATTTAAGGGTATGGGTTTGAGGAAATAATCCACAGGTGGTATTTTATAAAAAGCGATTTCTGGTATCGACATCAAACCTTCAGCGTTACTAGGCTTTTTAACTATTTCTGTATAATATGCGGTAAAACTTAACCAAACTATGTATAAAAAAAACTATGCAATTTTAATTTATGCAAATTAATAAGCGGTTAGTATTTCCTTAACAACGTCGACATGTCTTGAACTCGCGCTGAGAAATAATTATGTGAAAAAAGTATAACTAATTCAAAGGTCATCGTGTTTTTTCTCTTTTACACTAGGGCGGTTAATAACTAAAATAAAAACAGAAGAATATTGAAAAAAATTGAAAGTAATATGTCCGTAATGATCCGCTAGTTGGAAACAACGACTCAAGGATTTTATATCCTTCATTGCTAAGCATCAATCTTAGTCTTATTTTAATGTTATTTTTTTGAACAAATTCCACAGGTTGTACATAATTTCATGTTATTATAATGGCGGGAACAGAATACTAAGCTTGTTAATTTGCAGTAAAACCGGAAATAGGGGAGTGGAGTGCCTGGCTGTGTAGAGTGGCTGGATGCTGTTGTTGGCTTCAAATCTGGCCGTGGCAGATAAATTATCTAATCTTATCTTAGATAAACTATCTAATCTTATAACTGCCACAACAAGAACTTGAGGATCTACAGACCTTCCTAGGCCTCACCCGCCCAATATAAAAAAGACAGAAGGAAAACCAGGCAGTTGAGTGTGGTTTCGGACAAATCACCACCTTCCACAATCATTGTTCTAGAAATGGTACAGTCTTCAACATTTACAGAGCCTAAAACCCTTCATGTGGTGTAGTGCTACAGGAAAAAAAATTATATATAAATCAAAATCCTTATTTAAAAGGCTAACTTGAGGCTATTTAAAAATTATAATTAATTATTATTTATAATGAATAATTATAAAATGCTGATTTAACGAACTCAATAGAAATACGATTAAAAGCCTTAGTGAACCGGAAGGTCTACGGTCACCTGTGGTGTAGTGGTTAGCGTAACAAACTACTAAGCCCAAGATCGCGGGTTCGGTGGCCCTAGGATGTTTTAAGGGAGTAAAAAGTCCTTCGGAAGGGACGTTAAAAGGGGGTTCCGAGCCTATGCGATGTCAGGTAGTCGTTAAAAATCCCTATCCTAATTAAACCTGGATAGGCAAAATTTAGAGCTCCCACTGTAGCATCGTCCGAATAGCCACAGCAGCATAAAGTGACGTTAAATGAACAAACAACAACCCTAAGGTCCGATGCCGAATTCGCCAATCGCTGTTTCAACTTCCGTCATCTGACCACGACCCAAACCGAAATCTACAAGATTATCATTAACTTAATGCCCTCACATAAGCCACGGCTGTCTAACAGTGCTTATTTATATTTTTATTCTAAATAAGTTTGTTTGTTACTAAGCCCAACAAGTTCACAAGTCCATATTAACCTAACCAGAATCAGAAGAGGTTTAACACTAAAACTACGAAACGGTCAAAATGATCATTTGTTTATATCATTTCCTCTTTATGTCTTATTTAATATTTTAAGATAATGTCATGATTTTTATTATATTTGTGTATACAATAACATTATAAATTATTTCTAATTTTTTATAATTATTGGTCATTTTTTTGAGTTTTAAATATTTTTATTTTTTAAAGAGAAAAGATAGGTCCTCGGCCGGGATTTGAACCCGGAACCTTTGTCTCACCGTGACATCGCTCTACCAGTTGAGCTACCCAAGGCCGAGAGCCGGCCGAATACAAATCTTTTCTCTCATACGATCCCATTGTTCTCGTGCTCTCGCCATTTTTGCGATGAATTCACTAGAACGAAGTTCTTGGTTGAGCAACCCAAGGCCGGCAGGCGGCATATTTTTTTTTAAAATAAAAATATTTAAAACTCAAACAAATGACCAATAATTATAACAAATTATAAATAGTAATATGACTTAAGTCAATAAGATCCTAAAATTAAATTAATGTTCAAAGAACTTCGTTCTAGTGTATTCATCGCAAAAATGGCGGGGGCACTGGGGCTTTAGGATCTATGAGAGAAAAGATTTGTCCTCTGCCGGCAGTCGGCCTTGGGTAGCTCAACTGGTAGAGCGATGTCACGCTGAGACAAAGGTTCCGGGTTCAAATCCCGGCCGAGGGCCTATCTTTTCTCTTTAAAAATAAAAATATAAATTATTTAGTTCTTACGCTTCTAATTTTCAGAGATATCTATGTTTTTATATCTAAATATACGAACCGGTCATGAAAATAACATGAATACATTTTGTGTATTCCCGGACTTTTTATACATCTATAATACACGGAAATTCCCGGAATTCAATAATTCTACGTTTTCAATTTATTATGCGTAAATTTGTGTATATGTAATATATAAATTTTCAATTTAGTATTCTTGCTTGCCGTGTATATTTGCAAGTTGCAACCCGCACTGCTCTTTATGCTATGTTGATACATACTCTTTATGTTATGTAATTACAATATTTGAATAAAATATATTTTATTTTATTCAAAATTAAATTATCTTATGAATTTATAGTTTTATTTCTTGAATTCTACTATTTTGATTGATTAAACAAACAAACCGGTCATTTTGGCCGGTTGGTAGAAATAGGTATATGACAAATCTTCGTTGTTTTAGAGTTAAATAGCGAATCCGCTACGAAATCAATTTCAATCTCCATGGGATTCGAACATGCACAGCTGCAGTAGCCAATCACGATTTATTGAGTCGATTAGAAAAACAACTTCATGAAAACATAACATTTTTATTCAAAGTATTTACCCTCATTTTCTATACATTTTTCCTAACGTGATATCAAGTTTTCAATCTCGAAACTGAAAAAAATCAGGGTTTTGCGGTGGAAAAAAAACAGATGAAGAGTGGGCAAAACTGAGTCAGTAATTATGGATATTAAATTAAATATTTTATGAAAAAACATAATTAATTCTAAAATGATCTTTTTAATTATAGTCATACATTAAGATTGAATCTACCAAAATTCTGGCAAAGTTTTTAGATTGAGAGTTTCAATTGTATTAATGATATTATCGATAATAAAATACATCCGTGTGAACTGATAAGAAAAAGGTTAAGGCATTATAACAATTAATTTCGGAGGCCATTGAAATAAAAGAATGAAAAATTAAATAAAAACTCACGGTTGGTTCGCAAGATCTCAACTCCACAATTATCAATACACACTTTAATTTCAGGAAATATCAATCCGATTTCAAAAATTATTCATCATCGCAAACCATAGGAACGAAACAGTAGAATAATAAAATTAGAATAAATAACAGTAACCATAAATAAATTTCTATAAATAAATATCGAAATTGTATACGATAAATTGCAAATTAAAATATATAACTTGTAACATTGTCATAGCAACTTCATTAGCCGTAACATTGTATAAAGATGAAGACTTACTGTGTATCAACGCATTAATTTCAATATATATAAATAATGTTTTTTTTTTAAATTTATTTATTGATATTTACAACTGTATTACAATTATACAACAAGTAAATAGGCTAAGAGATACATAATGACATGAGAATGACAAGTAGAGAAACTACCCACTGGTAGTGCTCAAATCAAAGTTCAAGTAATGAGGTCACGTGGTCATCTTCTTTTCAGACGCCTCGGAGGATTATCGGGAATTGAAGAGGAAGCTAGGTTTGAAACTAGAGGGTTTGAGTGGGAATGAAGTTTGTTATGAAAGGATAGATACCGGGTTCGGGCCAAATCAGCAACAAAAGGGACATTAAGGTCGTTATGGATGACTTTATTCTTAACAAAATAAGGAGCATTGAGGATTTTACGAAGGATTTTGGATTGTAGGGATTGGATACGAGAGGAATTCGATGGCTTAGTGGAGCCCCATAGCTCTACTCCGTAAGTCCAAATAGGTCGTATGATGGTCATGTAGATGAGTCTTTTGTAGTTAATTGGAAGCTTAGAGCGTTTGTCTAGTAAGTGTTGAAGTAGCCTGAAACGTCGAGCGGTTTCTTGTCTTTTCAGTCTTGTATGAGGATTCCAGGTCAATCGTTTGTCGAGGTGCAACCCTAAGTATCGGATCTGTTCTACAGGCACCAGTGAGATATTATTAAAGGATACTGAAGGGCAGGAAGTCATTGGTTTACGACGTAAGGTAAAAGTGATTTGATGCGATTTTTGAGAATTTATTTTAATTCCTCAGTTTTGACACCATTCTTCAAAATCAGTGATATGGGATTGGAGGCTTTGGGATGCAATAAATGGATTGGTGTTGACTGATAATATAAATAATGTAGAGAGGAAATTAGTTGACTGGATGATATAATGGAGAATGGAGACAGTTGGAGGTTGCAGTCAAGAAAAAACCAAATGAGTGAATACCTATTTATTATTTGCGCCTACGTTTCGACCTTTGTAGCTCATCTTCAGGGCAAACAGAAAGAGCGACTGCTCGGGAACCGAGTAACTGACAATGTGACACTTATTGGGTGTCTAATTTGACAGCACCCCCCCCCCCAACTATCTTCATCCTTTTTTATAAATAATATTAATAAGGCTTAGCGAACCCAAAGGCTCGATGCCGACACCAATAATATCTACCCAAACCCAAATATATTTAAATACAATTAGAAAAATTAGTTTAACTATTCCTAGACCGCATATCGAGAAAGTTTATAACTTTCATATTACACTACAGCCTTTAGGAACAAAACAGTGGCCATAGATTAATTGCAGGGAGCGGAGTGGCTCAGTGGTAGAGCACTGAGTTGCCATGCTGGAAATCCTGGTTCAAATCTAGCTGCAGGCAAGACTTTTATTTAGTCTGTTAGCAGCCGAAATGGATCATCTAGGAATAGAGGGGCGCACCCAGGCTCTATAAAATATTATAAAAATAGGGTACCCAAAATAAGGTGGAAAAATCTGGCGGTTGAGCGTGACTTAGGACAAATCACATTCCTGCACAACCGTTGTCCATGAAACAGTACAGTCTCTACCATGTGCTGAACCGCAGACCCTTCACTGGTTGTAATGGTACAGGTTTGTTTTTGTTAGATAAATTGGTAATAATCCGCCTCGCGTACGTTTCGTTTATACTTTCGTTCATCGTTTATATTGTATAAAGATTACTTATTGACAACTATTTTACTATTAATATTTACGGTCACCTGGTTAGCGTGGTCTAGTGGTTAGCGTAACAAACTACTAAACCCAAGATCGCGGATTCGTAGCCCGGCAGGTGGCCTTAGGATTTTTTTAAGGGAGTAAAAAATCCTTAGTTACGCCGTCCTTCGGAAGGGACGTTAAACGGGAGTCCCGAGCCTGTACTATGTCAGGTACTAGTTAAAAATTCCTATCCTACTTAAACCTGGATAGGCAAAATTTAGAGCTCCCACTGTAGCATCGTCCGATTAGCCATAGCAGCGTAAAGTGACGTTAAATGAACAAACAAACTATTAATATTTAAGTGTAAAGGAGATGGTTGGGGGGTGCAGTCAATAAGAACACCGAATAAGTGAAATACTTATATTATGTGCCGACGTTTCGACCTACAGTGTAGGTCATCTTCAGGGCGAATGATGGGAAGCGTGACCGTTACAGCAAGTAACGGTTGCTGTAACGGTCACGCTTCCCATCATTCGCCCTGAAGATGACCTACACTGTAGGTCGAAACGTCGGCACATAATATAAGTATTTCACTTATTCGGTGTTCTTATTGACTGCACCCCCCAACCATCTCCTTTACATAAGATCATCCAGTCAACCATTTTCAACTCATATATTAATATTTAAAATAAATCACACAAGGTTAAAGAAGTAGACGGATCATTAATCATAAAACTACATAAGTAACCATAGATTGTTAAATGGGTACAGATGTAGTTAACCATTGATACAATTTAAGGGAAATACAGTATAATGTAATATAATTTTATTTACATGTTTCATATTATTAACTTGACTTACGAAACAAATGACAAATCTATAAAAATACACTTGAAAGTTTTGGATATACGGAGCAGAACTTCAACAAAACGCGTACATATAAACGATATACAAACAACACTATCCAAAATTCTAAGAAAAAATTTAAACTCTTCTTGGCTTGTTTTCACAGTAGGTACATACAACATCCATCTTTTCTTTCTATTTTCCATTCTCTGTTATCTGGACTTCCAATGATAAGATTAAAAAGACAACAAGAGATCAGAGGCAAGAGATCTGCTCAGAAACGATTAACCGGTTATCAAAAAATTCATATCCCTGCAAATGGAGGAGAAAAAAATCTAGTTCAAATTTTCTTGATGTAATGCTGTGCAGCTGCAAATGTAACATAAATATAACATAAAAGAATAACTAAAAAAAATCATGTATTACTTAAACTTATCTTTCTTTTTTTTTTGTTATTGTTTTGTTAGTACTTATACTAACTTCTTTTTTTTTTTATTCCATTATAGTCTTTTTCTTCACTGATCGAAATACAAAAATATTAAATTGAAATTTTTAATGAGTAAAAATTTACTGACTGTTAGCATTATTTTTTAAATAAAATGAGAGATAAAAAGTGAAACTTACGTTAACATTATTTCAAATGTCTGACAATAAAAAATGTAATTTTAACTTTCTTCCCTGAAAAAGCCTTCCACGTGTGGGACTGAAAAACATTTTACATTATAATTTAAAAGGTAATTTTGTACTTTAGAGGGTCCATCCAAATTTAGTTACGGTTTGTGATTATAATCCGTAAATAATTTGCAACTAATATGAATTAACTACATAATAATAAATAAACTAAATGAAAATAGTTGCTGTCAATTGTTAAAATCAATGACGATTCGGTAGCTCTAGTGTCCTTGGCTCGAGAACCCTATTTGCCCAATTTCGTCGAGTCATTCAATTCAGTTGAACACTGAAGACATCCTTTCAACCCTTTTTTTTTCATTTTAATTATTACAACAACATTCCCAAACTGGTTTCGACTACTACTAATGTTTGCATAGATTAGGAGGCGCAACGCTTGTCCTTGTGAGTTTGGACAGACAATTCTTCATCGTCATTGAGGTCACGCAAAATACTGCAAGCAAACATACCCCAAAGTGCTTTTAGCAGTTGCTTTATAGTGGGCAATTTAAGGCGAAGTAAACCTAAGACCTTAAGAATAAACGTTTCATGAAGATTAAATCATCAACTATTAATAAAAAGGTTTTAACATTGTATGACCAAACTGGAAGATAAAAATAAGTTCGTCAAATGACCATTCTCTCCGTTAGAATCCAATAACTTACTTTTCTACAGTATCGTTGAAAAATATTCCACTGATTCCTTTAGAATAGATCGGATACTTAGGACTACATCTCGACAACTTACAATCCTCATAAATCCTCATACTAGACTGAAACTATAAGAAACTACTCGCCATTTCAGACTACTTCAACACTTACTAGACAAACAGCGCTCTAAGCTCCCAATTAATTACAAAAGACTCATATACATGACTATTAAATGACGCTTTAGGGCTCCATTAAGCCATCGAATTCCTCTTGTATAGAATTTATACAAACCGAAATCCTATATAAATCAATAGTTTTTTTTTTTTAATTTATTGAAATTTACAACTATAATAATATTACAATAAGTAAATCTGCTAATATGTACAATATGGTATGGAAAACACTTGTGGAGAAACTACCCATCGATAGCACTCCAATAAAGTTCTACAGTAGATGGTCTCGAGGCCATCTTCTTTTGAGACGCCTCGGAGAGTTATCAGGAATAGTATGGGAAGCAAGTTGAGAGACTAGCGGATTCAAGTGTGTATGGAGCTTGTCATGAAAGGTTAGGTATCTAGTTTGGATCAAATCAGTAACATATGGGATATTAAGATCATGATGGATGAGTTTGTTTGTGACATAATAAGGAGCATTGAGGATTTTACGAAGGATTTTGGATTGCAAGGATTGGATACGAGATGAATTGGTTGGTTTAGTAGAGCCCCAAAGCTCAACTCCGTATGTCCAAATAGGCCTGATAACTGTCATGTAAATGAGTCTTTTGTAATTGATTGGGAGCTTAGAGCGTTTGTCCAGTAAATGTTGAAGTAGGCGAAAACGACGAGCAGTTTCTTGTCTTTTCAGTCTTGTATGAGGATTGCAAGTGAGACGTTTGTCCAGATGGAGTCCTAGGTAACGTATCTGTTCGACAGGGTTCAGTGGAATATTATTAAAGGATACAATAGGGCAGGAATTCGTAGGTTTACGACTATGGGTGAAGGTAATTTGATGGGATTTGTTAGGATTTATTTTAATTCTCCAATTTTGACACCATTCTTGAAGGTTTGAGATATGGGATTGAAGAGATTGGGATGCAACAAATGGTTCCTTATTTACTGATAACACACATGTGTCATCGGCGTACGTAGTAGACAGAAATCCTCAATAGTAAATTGTAAAATCCTCAATGCTTCTTACTTTGCTGCGAATAAAGTCATCCATAATGACCTTAATGTCCCATTGGCTACTGATTTCAATCCATACCCGACATCAAGCCTTGCATGAAAAACTTTATTCCCACTGGTTTCAAACCTAGCTATCTCTTCAATTCCCGATAATCCTCCGAGGCGTCGGAAAAGAAGATGGACTGATGACCTGTATGAAGAATTAATGTTCAGTTCAATTAGTAAAGAACTGCCAAATCCAAAAATTCTAAAAATAGAAATGCACAAATATTCGAATCAAAATATATATTGCGAGCAGGTTAACGGTCTAAATTACAATTAGCACGTTATCAGCCACACATTGAACCTATGGGATCTGCAGACCCTCGTGGTACTCATTCAGTCTCTATATAGTAGATACCCTTAATTAGGGAAAAACCTGGCGGTTGAGCGTGATCTCGTATAAATCACCTCCCTACAAAATCGTCTCATAGAAACAATTTGGTACCGCGTACAGAATCCAAGATGTAGTGGTGTATTATAATTTTGGATTATTTCTTTTTAACAATCTGTATAACATTTACTGTATTTCGTTAAAAATCTATAAATAATTATAACTTGGAATAATTTCAATATGGTTTTTCGTTTGCTGGACTTGTGTCCACACAGTGCTGTAGAAAGCATATCCAGTTGAAAAGAAAATTGGATCTTTAGTATATATATTTGTATATTATTTATTCAGAAATAAAATCTCGGAAAATGCAAAAAGAGAGAACTTGGACTGATTCGAAACTATCACATGTTAATTAATAATATTTCAGCAAAAATTACATAAAACATCCAAAATATCAACTTATAAAATCTCGAGAATTTTTTTTTTTTTTAATTTTTTTTTTTATTTGATTTTATTTAACGTCGCTTCAACTTCTGAGGCCATTAGCGACGACTGCTCTTATTATATTTCATTGATTAAGTTTGTTTGCTTCAGGTACATCAGAGTCCTCTCCAGCTCGTTATCATTTTTGAAAAGTTGGCACGTTTCAATTTTTAAATTTTTTTCTTATTATTTCATATTTCTTGCATTCAAATAGATGCTTGACTGTAATTTGTAGATTGTTGCAGCTTTGGCAGGTTGGTTGGTACTGCCCTAAAAGTAGGTGGAGATGTGTCAGCTTAGTATGACCAATTCTTAACCTGCTTATAATACTGCACTCTTTTGGCGTTAGGCCGTTTGGAGGGATCCAAGCGGTGTTTTTGTCTTTTATCTGACGGAGGTGGTTTTGAGGAATGCTCATCACTGCCATCCATACGGATAAAAAAATGGATCTTAACAAGGGAACGTCACTTTTTGCAGCTGCTTTAGCCCCCGCATCAGCTCGTTCATTGCCGCTTATTCCTGCAACGAGAGTTTGTTTTGGTAAAATAATATATTTTATTTGATTCATTAAGTTTAGAATGTAGCCAGATTCGCTGAGCAAGAAAAAATATGTTAATAAAATCACGAAATTGATGGGAGCTACCACGGATGAGTTGTGTATAAAAAATCATTTTTCCCTTAATTTTCTTTACTTGTAACGGATTTTGCATTTGAAGGAACTTTCCTAACATGCCATTTAATCGGGTTCAAGATTAGTTGACAAACGTGTTTACAATTCGAATATTAATGTGATATCATAGTAATATTCTATTTTCTTGATTTCTAAAATGATTCCAGGAGTCCTAGGAAAATATATAAAGTATCAGAATAAAGTATAGTTAAATAACAACTCTTGAGTAATTTGTTAAATTAAATATTATTGTTCCTTTACTTTCTTGATTAATGTTTTATAATAAAAATTCCACGTTAATTATTATTTTATGAGTACTTTTCCAAAGTGTGCCTAAGAAAACCCGGGTTGGGAGGCTGGCCCACACTTCTTGGCTTCTTGTCTGAGAATTAACTCTGAGAGTGCGTCATAAAAATTTTCAACCATTCCCGATCTCTACTACTATTAAGATAAAAATTTCGGCGTGTAACGAATCCGGTCTTAAATACCCAGTAGAAATCAGTTTTGATTTTTCATCCTCATGTTACCTTAATTGTAATAATTATAATGCACATAACTTCGTATTTTTATTTTGAAATAATGTAATGCATTATGACTTATCAAATGAAGTCAAGTAATTTATTACATAGAGATAATCACTAATTTATTCGAATCAAGGTATTGTTGATGTTGCGATAAATTATCTTATAATTCCTAATTGACCTTAACACAGGATGTAAAAGGAATTTTCAGGTAATTTAAATTATATCTGCGACAAAGGAAGAAACAATTTGACTTACAAAGATCGTACAATATCGTCAGCAGATTTTGATTTCATTTAAATTTCAAATATACTGAATATGCTTACAATGGCCACAAGCAGTGTGCTCTATCATTGTAAAAACTGGAATAAATTTGTGTAAATCTGAACCATTACAACTCACGTAGGGGGTACGTCCTAATATACTCGTATAACGACGTACAGTTTCTAAGCCAATGATTGTGCAATGATTTGACCAACTGTCAGGGTTTACGAAAATTAATTTTACCCATTTTATGTAGGCTTACATAAAGCCAAACCCAAACCCGAGCCTCTGAGATATATTGAGCACTTTCGAGAGAACGAGAAGATGTGACTTATTCACAAATTCACCTTTATACTTTTTAAGAGACTTCCGAGGTATAGACCGAGGCGTAGGTGGGAGGATTGCGGATTTGGGTTTGGATGGTTCCCCGTGGAAGGAAGTTTGCGGTCAAACCACTAATCGGTGGCGGTTTCCAAAGCCTTATCATTATTCTTTAATGAATAAGACAATTATCCTTCAATCTTAATAATAGCAAGGATGATCGTCTCAAGGTATTCGAAACTGATGTATTGCGCACAATATTTGGTTCCAAAAACAACAAGTCACTGGAGAATTCAGGAGGTTAAACAACGCGGTATGGCAAAAACCCTATTAATATAACTCGTATTTGTCAGTAATTATTTAAATTTGTGAATTTTAATTTTCATAATAGCTTTCAAGGAAGGTTTTTAAATGCATAAGTTTCACGAAAATGTAGTATTAAATGGAATATTCGATAGAAAAATGACGAAAGCAAGAGAATTTAGGAATACAAACACTTTAAATATAACTGAAGTTGTAACGAGATTCTTTTTTTTTTTTTTTGTCGCTAAGTTCGTCCGTCATGTGTCTCTACATATGTGAGCTCACTCTATTGTGGGCTGTCGTTACGTCCGAATGCATATGCATATGTAAATGCAGTGGTTTATATGGCCAAGTAATAGCCAAATTTTACTGTTTACCTTGTCTTTTCTTTTCGGCTCAGCGGTAAGCATCCTATTAAAATTTGTAAATGAAATTGTATATAATAGTCCAGGATCCCTGGTACATTTTTGCACTTGTTTACTACTAAGCCGAATCTTCGTGAATAGCTTCGTTTTGATGAGATGCCCAACAATTTCCTTTGCGAAAATTCTCGATTGTGGTAGCTAACAGAGGTAGTAAGGATAAAATATGTCGATTTGACGATTCTCCAAAATTTAAGGATAACGTACCACGCAATTTGTAGGACAAATGACAGTTAAATTATATAAATTTTAACTAAGTAAAAAAAAAAAAAATCAGCTGGTTAGTAATCTTTTTTGATGACCTCGTTATCGATACATGTTGGAGGGGGGAGACTCTTTGATCAAACCATATATTTTGTAAAAAAAATATTTTTTCAAATTATTTAGATAATTATCTTGAGATGTAACAAAAAAAATCCAGTTAATTATAAATTTTTATAGAATCATCAAATCGACATATTTTATCCTTGCTACCTCTGTTAGCTACCACAATCGAGAATTTTCGCAAAGGTAATTGTTGGGCGTCTCATCAAAACGAAGCTATTCACGAAAATTCAGCTTGATACCGTAAAACTGGGTGAATAGAAACGAAACTTCATTTTTTTATGTATAATTTATTTCCTACATAACTATGGGTAAATTGTGGCAACTATTGTTTTTTTTTAAGTTGCTATACTTTAGGCTGAAAGGGAAATAATGGTTTGTTTGGTTGGCAGCACAGGTTCCTGTTTGTATGTCTTGTTGAATTTTACCACACGATTTTTGTGTTTTTTTATCCACTTTGATTTTTCCAGGTAGGTCATAATACGTAGTGTTCTTCAAAGTAAATAGCTGTACAAAGTATAGTTTAATTATTCATATAGAAACACATAATTTTTAGTGTTTCTATTCACCCCACAAGAAAAATTTAATACTAAATCACATTTATACTATATAAAATACATATTGTGTGTTTTATATTTATGTTAGACTCTTATTTGACACAGCAGGACCCTGTAAAATGCCAAGAAAATACAAACCGGTGGTTGGAGGGGGCTACAAAAAGCATGATCCAAAAACAATCGAAATAGCACTTTCTGACATACAGAAGACTTCGGAAGTCTGCTGAGAAACATGGTTTGCATTATAGTATTATATATCGACACTTGAAAAGAGGCCTCAATATGAAGAACCATGGTGGTCAGGCAGCTTTATCTCTCCATTCAAAGGCATGATATTTTTCAAAGATGACCTGTCCGATTTCACAATTTATTAATCATAATTTAATCTTGTTAAATACGGTAATTGTCTACCTATTCAATTTCTTTACTTACAGTTATGTAACTTCTTTTGGTTATGTAGTGAAATAAATCATTACGTTGAGAAATAAATTTGTATTTATCCATTTACAAATTAAAAATACCATATTTAACTGTTTCTATTCACCCTCGATTCGTTTCAATAGAAAAAAATATGAAATCGAAGTACTGTTTCTATTCACCCCCATTTGCGGGGTTTTAAAATGTTTTAATTTTTTTTCTTTAAAATGAAATAAAATTAAAAAAATTAAATACTATAAACAAATAGGTCTAACAGAGACCTGTGTTTGGTCAAAAAATTGTGTATCTAGAACAACTACAAATATAGAAAATTTCAAACCAAAGTTGAAAATTGTTTCTATTCACCCCGTTTTACGGTAGTAATCAAGAGCAAAAATGTACCAGGGATCCTGGACTATAATCTTTGTTTTTTATTAATTATTTATCTATGGTTTTTTAATTGGTGTTATGGTTATGTACTTGATAGACAGAAAACCCCACTACCTGGTCACAAAGTTATAGATTGCCAAGATTGATATGGGTCTATTAAAGAATTATTTTCCAAATACCCAATAAGCACTGAGCTAATTAGAATAATGCCTAAAGATAGATAAGATATCGCGGTAAGGATGGTCTTTTGGATTTGGCGGTAATTAGTGGTCTGAATTTTTTTAACTGTGTTGGTTCGTATCGGTATCGAACTTTCGGGTCACGATGCTTTCATTATTATTTTTTACATGTCTTTTTTCGGGTATTTTTATGTTCAAAGATTCATCCATAAATGTGCCTACTTTCCTGACTGTGTCCAATAGAACTTCTTTTTGAGCCTCCCTTAAGACATCAAACGGAAGACCCAAGCTCTCAATAACCTTCTCTGAGGATTAAAGGATCAGTCCATTTGTGGATATTACAATTGGTGTTACCACCAATATATGGCAAAGATCTTGTAGTTCAAAGTATTACAATTGTTATAAAAATTAGATATTATTATTAATTATTTATTTTAGAAGCAATGGTCAGCCATCCACTATCTTCTTAATCTCTACACTCTTAAAGAACATCCTCGTGCAGCCTCGTGCAGGCATTCTTGGAGAAACATTGACTCATTGGTTTTTCTTTTATTTACCAGGTCATATGGGAAAATTTAATTAGGAAATTTTCCAAGAATGAAAAACAATTATTTAATAATGGGTCATCCTGTTTTGTAGAGGTAAGCATAACAGCCATTTATACCCAAGGTTGCGGGTTTCCTGCCTGGCAGGGGGCCCTAGGATTTTTCTTAAGGCCGTCCTTAGGAAGGAACTTAAAAAGGAGATCCTGGGCCTGTGCGATCTCAGGTACTCGCTAAATTTCCTATCCTAATTATACGTGGTTAGTCATTGTACCATAAAGGTTAAATCCAACTATTTACTCATCCATATAATTTATAATGTCAGCTGACAATTATGCATTAATAAATATATATACATTTATATCTTGGGATACAGTATAATTCTACTGATAAGTGGACGAAGTCGCGGGTTCGTAGCCCGGCAGGTGGCCCTAGGATTTTTTAAGGGAGTAAAAAATCCTTAGTTACGCCGTCCTTCGGAAGGGACGTTAAACGGGGGTCCCGAACCTGTACGATGTCAGGTACACGTTAAAAATCCCTATTCTAATTAAACATGGATAGACAAAATTTAGAGCTCCCAATGTAGCATCGTCCGATTAGCCATAGCAGCATGAAGTGACGTTAAATGAACAAACAAACAAACTAAATTTTATTTTTATTTTTTTTTAAAGAGAAAAGATAGGCCCTCGATCGGGATTTGAACCCGGAACCTTTGTCTCACCGTGACATCGCTCTGCCAATTGAGCTATCCAAGGCACTTCTCGGTCGAGGACAAAGCTTCTCTCTTTTAGATCCTAAAGCCCCAGTGTGCTCCCGCCATTTTTGCGATGAATACACTAGAACGAAGTTCTTTGAACATTAATTTTAATTTAGGATCTTATTGACTTTCGTCATATTATTATTTATAATTTTTTATAATTATTGGTCATTTTTTATGAGTTATAAATATTTTTATTTTTTAAAGAGAAAAGATAGGCCCTCGACCGGGATTTGAACCCGGAACCTTTGTCTCACCGTGACATCGCTCTGCCAATTGAGCTATCCAAGGCACTTCCCGGTCGAGGACAAAGCTTCTCTCTTTTAGATCCTAAAGCCCCAGTGTGCTCCCGCCATTTTTGCGATGAATACACTAGAACGAAGTTCTTTGAACATTAATTTTAATTTAGGATCTTATTGACTTTCGTCATATTATTATTTATAATTTTTTATAATTATTAGTCATTTTTTATGAGTTATAAATATTTTTATTTTTTAAAGAGAAAAGATAGGCCCTCGACCGGGATTTGAACCCGGAACCTTTGTCTCACCGTGACATCGCTCTGCCAATTGAGCTATCCAAGGCACTTCTCGGTCGAGGACAAAGCTTCTCTCTTTTAGATCCTAAAGCCCCAGTGTGCTCCCGCCATTTTTGCGATGAATACACTAGAACGAAGTTCTTTGAACATTAATTTTAATTTAGGATCTTATTGACTTTCGTCATATTATTATTTATAATTTTTTATAATTATTAGTCATTTTTTATGAGTTATAAATATTTTTATTTTTTAAAGAGAAAAGATAGGCCCTCGACCGGGATTTGAACCCGGAACCTTTGTCTCACCGTGACATCGCTCTGCCAATTGAGCTATCCAAGGCCCTTCTCGGTCGAGGACAAAGCTTCTCTCTTTTAGATCCTAAAGCCCCAGTGTGCTCCCGCCATTTTTGCGATGAATACACTAGAACGAAGTTCTTTGAACATTAATTTTAATTTAGGATCTTATTGACTTTCGTCATATTATTATTTATAATTTTTTATAATTATTGGTCATTTTTTATGAGTTATAAATATTTTTATTTTTTAAAGAGAAAAGATAGGCCCTCGACCGGGATTTGAACCCGGAACCTTTGTCTCACCGTGACATCGCTCTGCCAATTGAGCTATCCAAGGCACTTCTCGGTCGAGGACAAAGCTTCTCTCTTTTAGATCCTAAAGCCCCAGTGTGCTCCCGCCATTTTTGCGATGTCCTCGACCGAGAAGTGCCTTGGATAGCTCAATTGGCAGAGCGATGTCACGGTGAGACAAAGGTTCCGGGTTCAAATCCCGGTCGAGGGCCTATCTTTTCTCTTTAAAAAATAAAAATATTTATAACTCATAAAAAATGACCAATAATTATAAAAAATTATAAAACTAAATTTTAGTTTGACAAACACTATAAGCAACTGCGGGGAAATGCAGATAGGTTCAATATTTCCCCATGTCCGATGAAACTCCCTTTTCCGTCAGGTGAATATGCTTTGGAGACATCAGCTTACATAATACCGCGGCTCCAAATCTAAATGGTGACCACCTGGCTAGCGAAGACCTGGCCATGACATTCATACAGACGCTTAATGTCATCAACTCTAGGAAGCGGCTCATCTCAACGCTTTGTCACAAAACTTTATCGGGTTCGATTCACTCTTATTCTAAAATCTTTTGTATCCACGAGAACGTCAACTTTTTGACAACAACACACTTAACTGTCATCTTCTGACGATGTTTTTAAATTTATAAAAGTTAGTTCCAATAAATTAAATCGAGGAGAAAATAGTCCGGATGCAGGTAAATAAAAATTTTCAAGTAGTAACAATCTATTAAGAGCCAACGATCCCAGCTGTTTATCAGGAAATAAAAAAAATAAAAAATGGATAAACAAAAAAATAATATTTAAATATTTTCCCTCAATGATATAAAATAGCAAGTAATCATGGGGTGGTTAGCGTAACAAACTAGTAAACCCAAGATCGCGGGTTCGTAGCCCGGCAGGTGGCCCTAGGATTTTTTTAAGGGAGTAAAAAATCCTTAGTTACGCCGTCCTTCGGAAGGGACGTTAAACGGGGGTTCCGAGCCTATGCGATGTCAGGTACTAAAAAAAATCCATAAAAATCCATATCCTAATTAAACCTGGATAGGCAAAATTTAGAGCTCCCAATGTAGCATCGTCCGATTAGCCATAGCAGCATAAAGTGACGTTAAATGAACAAACAAACATGAAATCATGTGATTTTATCAGCGTTGCCTAGCAGCGGATCAAGAAACTACATTTTTTTCAGTCCTTCGTCCTGCTCGATCGGTTAAAAAAATATTTTTAAAATTGTCAAATCACAAAGTCGTTGTTCCTGACTTCTTTGAGCTGTTACGCATAATATAACATTGTTTTAAATGGAAAAATTGGAACGCATTGCTTTAAAAAAAAAAATTAGCTCCACCTAATTCCAATATTTTGATTTTGAGACCGAAAATGTAGCATTTCTGTGTTAGTTCAATACAAAAAATGTAGTTAAATAAGATTAAAACATTTTTCTTATAAACAATAAATTATTTTCTTATATATATAAAAGAAACTAAAACAAAAATACTTCATTATATTATTTAATGCAACATACTCAATATCTCATCATATGGTCACCTGTCATAGCGTCGATCGAGGCAGATTTCTTAGAAGCTTTCGAGTTTTTAACTAGTCTTACGCAGTTGCAAGGGCGGATTTTTTCCTGGGGGGGCACAACGGGCAGACGGACAAAAAAAATCAACAATAACTTAGAAATACGCTTGTAGTATTTATAGAAAGGCTTATTAAATTATCTAAACAATAGTTTCACTCATTTTATTTCTGTTATTTTAACAACTATCATCAGATGATTTGCCTATAAGTATGTACTGTAATGGATTCTCCACAGTACACAAACAACCGTCTGGGGGGGGGCACGTGCCAAATATACGACTGCCAAATGTATGAAGCACAAAGATCGAAATTCATTTTTCCATACTATTAAGAGGGAAAGTTTGGCCAGTATCTGAGCATGATCTATACAATACATTTCGACCCTAACTCACTAAATTTATTTACAGTATTGATTTCGAAAGATTGACATCTAATTTAGAATAATCATACGATGTAAAACATATATAAATAATGTTTTTTTAAAATTTATTTATTGATATTTACAACTGTGTTACAATAATACAACAAGTAAATAGGCTAAGTGCTACATAATGACAAGTAGAGAAACTACCCACTGGTATATTACTAAAATCACAAGTTCAACTAAGAAGGTCACGTGGCCATCTTCTTTTCAGACGCCTCGGAGGATTATCGGGAATTGAAGAGGAAGCTAGGTTTGAAACTAGACGGTTTGGATGGGCTTGGAGTTTATTATGGAATGATAGGTATCTAGAATGGGCTAAATCGGTAACATATGGAACATTAAGGTCATTATGGATGGTTTTATTTGTGGCAAAATAAGGAGCGTTTAGGATTTTGCGAAGGATTTTGGATTGCAAGGATTGAATACGAGAGGAATTCGATGGCTTAGTGGAGCCCCAAAGCTCTACTCCGTAAGTCCAAATAGGTCGTATGATGGTCATGTAGATGAGTCTTTTGTAGTTAATTGGGAGCTTAGAGCGTTTGTCTAGTAAGTGTTGAAGTAGCCTGAAACGTCGAGCGGTTTCTCGTCTTTTCAGCCTAATGTGAGGGTTCCAAGTAAGACGTTTGTCTAGTTGAGTCCCAGGTAGCGAATCTGTTCAACAGGGATAAGTGGAGTACTATTAAATGATACAGTAGGACAGGAAGTCGTGATTTTTCGGCGAAGGTTAAAGGTAATTTGATGGGAATAGCTGGAATTGATTTTAATTCTCCAATTCCGACACCATTCTTCGAGGCTTGGTAAATGTGATTGTAGGGATTGGGATGCAATAAATGGGTCATTATTAGCTGATAATACACGTGTCATCAGCATACGTGGAGATGAAGGTGTTAGGATGGGTTGGTATGATATAAATAATATAATCTTAATTATGTTAATTTGTAACAGTGTATAAGTAACAATTTCTTGTGTATATAAGTTAGAATTATCACAATTGTTGTTAATCCTTATTTTAAAAATGAATTTAAAAAACACATAATATACTCAAGTATGGAATGTGCCAAAAAATAAACGAAAAAAATGAAAAAACAATATCTGAAATATTCGATATCTCAAACCAATACTAATTGGTACTTACAGCAGTATTAGGTGAGGGATGAGTTAGTAGGGATTGGTCCATTGTCAGAGGATACCAACTTTTTTTTTTTAATAGGATATAATTTTGTCTAAAATAGTTAAAAAATATTACTGTCAAAAATCCATTTCTGAATACTATATATATGTATATATATATATATATATATATATATATATATATATATATATATATATATATATATATATATATATATATATATATATATATTTATATATATATATACTACATTACAATAATTTGAAAAGCATGATAAAGGGTTAGCTACTATGCTAAATACATACACATAATACGTACATTAGACAACCATAAATAAATTGTATATCGAAAAATATATTTGTTAACATATCTTTGTTTCAAATTAATTCAGAACACGAAAAACAAATATGACGAATTACAAACACAGATAACACACAAACACTGGTTTCACACAAATCGGTGTTTGTTTCTTGAATGAAGAAATTCCAGAGAATGAATCATTCGCTAAGGAATAAGCGGCAAGCATTATTAGACATTCTCAAGAGCTAAATTTTAACGAAAAATGTTTGTTTTATGAAGATATTTAGTTTTCGTAATGCTATGTACATAATTTAGGTAAAAATATTAGTTAAGTGTTTTTATTGAAAACGACAATTCCTAATCATTGCAATAAAATATTAACGATGCATTTACTATTGCAAAAAACATTGTAAGAAAAATAAGTTATCTAAAATAAATGCCCTGGTTATTCCTAATCCGATTTAACATGTTCTGATCCGAGTTTATAACTCAAAAGTTTTTTTTACTAAATAAATCCTTTCATGATGCTACAATCTAAAACAGACATTCTTTTCACTCTTCCTCCTTGTAACAGAGGCAGAGCCCTCTATCGCTTCCTAGGCCAACAACTAGATACAAAATGGCCGTCTAGACCAGTACAAGTAGGAACAGCAACAGCTACAAGTGAAGATGTGCTCCATTCATCTCTTAGCAGGTTAGGAAGGAACCCGCCACCAAGAAGGAGACATGCCATTCACATGTGGACAAACATTAACTAATATATAATTATTTTTTTATCATCATTATATTCTTCAATTTATGATGTATTTTACTTTCATTCATTTCTACCAATTTAACATATCTCATTAATAATACTGTATTATTAATTCAGTCCACTAGTACCGAAAAGAGAAGGTACCATATCCCATAACAAGGGAAGGTATTTTCTAAACGATAACTTTACACACACCTTCTTTTTGAATGGAAAAATTATTTAATTTACGATTGAAATTTTAAAAATTGACCAATATTGTCAAAATTAGAAATTGGAAGTGAATGCTTGAGTTTCGTGAGTAAATTTAAAATGTATATATGCATACTTGCTGGACTCAGTGTGCAATCCTTACTAAGCCAGTAAGCTCATGGAATTAAGACCACCTATCCACGAGTCTGCAGCGGCGCTAGTTCAAAATTATCCCAGAAGTCGACCTTTCCACAATGCCCATATAAATTGTAGCCGGTAGGGTAAACCTGCCCTACTTGTCCTAAACAGAATTAGGAAATGAAATCAAGCACCGATAAAAGAAAAAAATCTACACCACAGAAGCCAAGCAAGGTCTTGACCTATTTCTGACGTATTCTCTCAATACGGAATTCCTCACCAACTACAATAATTATTTGCGGTTTCTTTTGACTATAAAAGTTCGATTATTTTCATAAAGTATATATGCATAGATTTTTTTTTTTGCCCCAAGGATTTCTTAATTAGCGAAATATTAACTGATTGGTTGTTTTCTAGGGTTTTAAAGACTTATAGCTTTTTTTTAAACACGTTTTTATTAGTTTCATCTGTATGTATTCAACGGAATATTTGAACTAGAATTTCGGCCACTTCCAAACATCGAGTTTAATAAGTTTGTCTCGTCCTGGACTGGGATCTTCAGGATGGATGAGTCTTGAGCCAGGCGAGCACTAAGCCACATATGGTTTAATCTTTGGGGCAAACATATGGCTCCAATATACAATAACAATTGGGGAGTTTCTTATATTTTGTAACAAAAAATAATAGTCTAAGAAACTTTTTTTTTCTTTTTTTTTTTATAAACACTTTATTTAGACATTACAATCTGCCACTTATGGGCAATAAGTAATGGTGGTATGTAGCTACAATCATTCCATAACAAAACAAAAAAGTGGTATAAACAAAATAAAATAAGTGAATGTAATAAATATGTACATACGCAACATATGTAAAATAAAAGGAAATTAAAGCAAAAATGATAATAAAATAAAGTCTAAATAAAAATAATAAAAATAAAATAAACAGAATAATGTACACATTCAAACCCTATTTACAATTTGCCTGGGTCCCCGAACTAAGCTTCTTCCCCAGGAATGAGGGCAAAGCAGGAGTTCAGAAGGCCCGTGCCCCCTTTTCCAGCCGCTTCACTGGAATAAACTCCAATGGAAGCTGGTTGAGGGCGCGTCTCTAAGAAACTAAAAAACACGCTTTTGTTGCTAGCCGAAACAAAAATTATAAAATGAATATTAGTTTAAAAAAAAATTGAAGAATACGATTTTATTGTAAACAAAACTCAAAAATAGATAATAATTTTCAACAGGTATAAAATATGAATAGAATGATAAACAAAACAATTTTATTGTAATAAAACCCGTGTGTGGTGCTTTTTAAGTATTTTTATTACTTTTACCAATACAAGTCTACAACAAAAATTAACATCAAGCACTCCACGTTTTTTTAAGATAAAATGGATTTTTTTTATCACACTATTCTTATTTTATCATTTATATGATAAATAATCATATAGACTTTTCCAATTGCGTTCTGATTGTATCATTTAGCCTCTTTTTGAGTTTATTTTTAACAAGGTTTATTTTAATCTATTAACTCACAATAAAATTGCAAGGGAACAGAAATAATATCAAATCGATCAACAACATCAAAAGACAACACACTAATTGTATGTTGTTTGTTCAATTAAAAATCACTTTATGCTGCTATGGCTAATCGGACGATGCTATAGTGGGAGCTCTAAATTTTGCCTATCCAGGTTTAATTAGGATAGGGATTTTTAACGAGTACCTGACATCGTACAGGCTCGGGACCCCCGTTTAACGTCCCTTCCGAAGGACGGCATAACCAAGGATTTTTTTACTGCCTTTAAAAAATCATAGGGCCACCTGCCGGGCTGCGAAGCCGCGATCTTGGACTTAGTAGTTTGTTATGCTAACCACTAGGCCACAGGTCGCTCCACACTAATTGTAAGAGGCAATATTGAATTATCTAACAACTGTTGATACAACGATCTTAATAATGTTGACTAGCAACGACTCCATACTGTTTACTATCAACAAGACCTGTAGCAAATAAAAAAAAAACGATAAATTGTTAAATATAAACAAGTTATTTTTTAAATATTTCATCAGTTAATGCATAGATCTATCTCGTACTATGAAAAGAAAAACAGTTAAGTGGTAACTAGAGCACTCTGGTATGTATTGTTATTATTGTACAACAAACACCATTTCTACATTCTCATTTAGGGTTGTTTGCTTTCCTCCGCACTAAGCAAATAACAGCCTCATCCTGTTTAGTATGTTAGAGCGCTCGACATAGAATAACGTGATGTGACCTTACTATATTTACAGTTAATGGGAAAAGTAAAAGTAGTTTGTATTACAAACACAGGCCGTCAAACACATGTTGAGGGGCTTTTTATGCTTCCTTGTACGTGCTAAGATTTTCATTTTTCCACGTATATATCTTTATTACACTCTAGTTTCAACTTGACGTCTGTATCTGCGTCCCTACGTTACCATAGTAACTCAAAAATAGTGAGGCATAGAAAGTTGAAATTTCGAATTAAAGGTTCGTGCAAAGTCGAGTTTTTCATGTATCTCTTTGGTAGCACGGCCAAGAGTTACTTGATCTGAAAATCCTAATATTTTTTTAAAAATTATTTAACAATTTTTAATTCAAAAATTATCTCTTCTGGAATAATGAATTATATATTTTCTGAAATTTATTTATAGAAACTTTCAACTGTATTATACCAATACAACAAATAAATATAATGAATACATACATAATGGCAAGTAGAGAAACTAACCAGTGGTAAACACTCAAATAAGAAATTCAAGATAATCACGAGGCCATCTTCTTTTCAGATGTCTCGTAGGATTATCGGGAATTGAAGAGATGGTTAGGTATGAAACTTTTGAGCTTAAGTGGGAATATAGTTTGTCATTAAAGGGCCGATATCGGGTTCGAACAAAACCAGCAAAATATCGGGAGTCATCATAAACATCCGTTGCCAGTTCAAGAAAATAAAACCAATATTTTCCGATAAGATAATCGATTATGCAATATCCCCAGCTTCCACATTAGTCGGATAATCGATATTTAATGCAAAATTAATTGAGATTTAAACAAAAATCGATTATATTGTTTTCCTCCTGGCGCAACCTTCTGTTTGTCTGTTTGGGACACAATATCCTTCATTGCCGCCGAATAACCTTTGGTTTTGATTTTAATAATAATGTCATTACGTAATAGTCATTCTATTTATTCGTTGCATTATTATAATTTTAATCAATAAGCAAATTAAAATAAATAAATTTTCCAAAAATTTAAAAGAGATTTAGCCATTGAATGATCAATAAAGTTAAAAATTAGATAAAGATCTCACGATTGTATCACAATTATATTAATGCGGCACAATTTGGTATTTTTTAACCTCCGAAATTCTATCATCCCAAGACCTTTTCTGGACAGAATATTCAAAACAATGCCTTATTTTCGAAAATCATGAGATGTTCTTCCTTCAAAGTTGGCATTAAGTTTCATACTATTAGAGATCAGTTGGGACGATTATTGTTTTATAAATTGTAAGCTACGTTACAAAATGTCAAAAACAAAACAAGCATTTCCTGCTTTTAAACGAGCCTTTTTTTCCATTTTAAATTTAATTTTGTATAATTAGAGTACTACCACTGGGTAGTTTCTCTAATTGCCTTTAAGCATGACCGTATCGTCCATATGCCATCGCATATATCCATATCGTATATATCGCATATATATCCATATCCGCATATATCCATATCGTCCATATGCTATCGCAAAGTATCGAATGTGAAAAAAACACAGTTTTCGTTTTCGACTTTCAACAGTTGCTTTAGGATTGATAATTGATATAAAATTCATATAGAGGCATCTATCAGTCGCAAAAACAATGTAAAACGAATGTCATCGGTTTGACTATACTAATTTTTATTGAACCTTGAAACTGCTTTTTTTTTAATTCTCCTCAAAAGTACTGATTTTCAAATTCGATAATTGGAAATGGCAGGTACGATATGTACCATTCATCATATAGTCTCCATCTACAGTCTCCTCCCATTCAAATCCTCTGTCCAGCACCACAAAACAAGATCTCGCCTTTCCGATTTCTATATTCCTTCCCACAGAACTAAGGCATTCGAGCGCTCCTTCCTCGCCCGCTCCACCACTGTGTGGAATTCAATCCCTAGCTCTTCACTAGCTTCATTTAAATCCCTGCATTTCCATCATCTCTTGGCATCTCAAAAAGTCGCTCTCCAAGCAGGTCAAACGTCCGCTTGAATATATCAGTATTGTAAACTCGATCCCGCTACCCTTGTGTTTTGTTTATTTTTCCAACAACAAAGATGATACCGACTTTTAAATACATTATCGCATGCTATGCTAATCAATTATTTTAGTTAACAATCTCGCCATTAACTACTGTATTAATATTATTAATTGTTATTTTGTTAATATCAATATATTTATTTTCAACAATTAGTTAAAAACCAGTCAAGTTCTTCGTACTTTATTTATTTATTTTCTTATCTATTTCTATTTTTACAATGTTTTCTTACACTTGATTATTTCATGATTTGTGTTATTATGTAGCCTTCTGGCCAGAGGAATTTTATGTTTTTTTTTATTTCTAAAGGGACTTGGTCCCAGAATAAAGTTTATTTTCTATTCTATTATATTATATTCTATTCTATAGTATTTACATGTAATAGAGTTGTAAATTTCATTGAATAATAAAATAAAAACTTTTTTCTAATTATATAGAGCCCCGATACTAATATTATATACTATTATAATAATTAATATTATATAATTACTATATTATGTACTTGTAAAAGCAGAATAGTGAAGGAATCACTTCACAAAATTTATATATACAATTTAAAAAATATTTAAAATATATATATATATTCTGGCTCATATATATATATATATATATATATATATATATATATATATATATATATATATATATATATATATATATATATATATATACATTGTTCCGATTTTCCGAAAAAATAGGATTTACCGTTTATTAAAAATTAATTAAATTTGTATATCACGAACTAAGACCTTGGACATCCGATTTTTTGTTTACAGCGCGATTTTTATACTTCTCTATAGTTATCATTTCTTTTATATTCCGTTTGAAACTATTTTTCTCTTAGTGTATTATTTAAGGTTTATCAAAGGCGTATTTTATTAGGTTTATATATATATAAAAATTTTGAAGGATATTGATCGTATAAATATACTAAATTATACAATCAATAGAACTACAACTAATCAACTATTATACAATTTCGATCCAATATCTCGCAAACCAGCACTGTTATTCTTTGTAGCACCCCAAGGATTTTTTAAAGAGGGTAAAAATCTTTGATTATGCCGTTCTTTGGAAGGGACGCTTAACGGGGGTCCCGAGCATGTACCATGTCTGGTACTCATTTAGGATTAAAAATCCTTATCATATTTAAACCTGGATAGGCAAAATTTAGAGTTATCACTGTAGCATCGTCCGATTAGCCATAGCTGCATCAAGTGACATTAAATAAACATACGAACAATCAATAGCACGTCAGAAGGCTATCATATAATTTTAAATCTATTTTTTTTTTTTTTTTGCTCATTTTATTCCAATTTTCAACACACAAACACAATGGGTTGGCATTACTATGTTGTTATCGCCTGGTTCAAGTACAGACTTTGTCCAACAATACATCCTCAAGTACCTGAGCACTAGTCGGTTCACCTCGTACAAGACAGGATGACGATCATACTCCCTCAAGACGTAACACGGGACAACAATGGTGGCATCCATACAAGAACACCGACACGACTGGCAGCATCCGAGATCGCCGGTTGTGGACTAAATATAACTTAACACTAAAAATAATGTGAGGGGGGTCAGCTGATATCACAACACTGGCTTCCTAGATATCAACAGCCTATTGTAATACGAGAGTTTTTTGTTTTTATCTTTCAAATAAAAACTTATGTAGGTTACAACATAACAGCTCTTTCTAGGCCGAAACTATTTTTATTTACAAGATGCAGTCGCGACAAATACACTGGTAGGAAATTTAAACAACAAATGCAAAGCTATCCTTGATCTACTTTTAGATTATTTGTAGATGCCTAATTTAAAAAAAAAAAAATGTTCTAAAGAAATCGTAAAAGTGATTTTCAGTTCAAACTAATATTAGACACACGATAAGATCTTAAACAGCTTTCCAACTGGCACCCACCTAAGCATGATAAAAAAAAGAATAAATACATTAAATCCACGAAATTCCGAAAAATATTAATTTTCATTAACATTTGCTATTAGTTCGATTAATTTTCAAAAATTAATTTTATTAATCAGTTTTTCGTTGATCATTACTAATTTTTTCCTTATTAACATTTATATTATTAACCTAAGATTCTTTACGTTAATATAGACATAATATTGTTCACGTACGATGTGTTCATCCATCAAGTAGAAATATCTACACGATTTTATTTTGTTTAACTTTATAACATTTGGGGAATATGAGCCTATTTTAGGCTTGCATGATCAAATGATTTACTCGTTAATTTTATTCTGTTATAGCTTTTTCTTATACTTTACGGCATAAGTTACAACTCATGACTATTTCATTGATTTTTATATTAATTTAACTTTCACAAATTAAATGTTAACGATTAGTATTGGTTTTCAAATTAATCCTAATGTAATTATTAATCTCTAAATCACATTAGTAGTTTAATAAATTTTCTTTATCGCTCTATTAAAAGAAATAGTTTTCATAATAATTTTAAATAATTCGTATAAACACTATCAACTTGACAAGTGATCAGTAAAAAAATACAGTAAAGCTAAATTATGAAGAAAAGCAGAAACGTCAATTGTGATATATTTTTTTTTTATCAATATTATAAGTTTATTTTTGGACCGCCAAGTTATAATAGAAAGGAACATAATAACTAATGTATTTTTGTTACTAAAAAACCTTTTTGGGATATATTTAGCGTTAAATAAATAAATAAATAATTGTTTTAACTCGTCCGAACGTTAGCTATGGAAATTTGTTGCTTATTTCAAACAAAGTACTTTTACTTACTTTCATTTTAGGGGCATACTTAAATTAAAGGAACAATGTCTTAATTAACAATTGGTAGAACAATTAATTGTCTATAAAGCTGAACATGAAAAAAAAATCAAACTCAGTCAGATTAATTTGAATGAAGTAATGTTTTTTTGTTTTTTTATTTTTACCTAAAGTGGTAAAGAAAGTAGTTGGAGAGAACAAAATGTTTTTCATCTTTTGGTACTTGTGTCTTAACGCAGCCCTGGTTACTTTAGCCGACTTGTTCGCATGCGCGAGCAGTTACATTTTGGAACTGTTACATTTCTAACAGTTACCTTGTATTTATTGGAGTTAAAAAATTATCAACAATTAGAAATCAAAAGAATTTATTGAAAATGGAATAAAATAATAATAATGAATATTCCATAATCAATTAAACAACAATGAACAATTATGAAATAAAAGTAATGAAAAATCACAATAATGAAAAATTATTTTTAAAAGAAATATTTAAAAATGTAATATATGATGAACAATTAATTAAACAAGAATGGACAATAAACAATTAAAAAATACAAATAATAAAAAATCACTATAATTAAAACAAATAAGTTATGAAAAATCACAATAGTTTATAGACAAAAAATTTGTTAATCGCATTTAGATGGAAAATGCATCGAAACACACTTCAGTATCAAGATTTTAATTGCATTTCCAAAAGAAACGTTCACCACAATACAATTTCATTTCATGGGAATTGCTACATTGTCTTTGTTTTGGTAAAATATTTCGCTCCTGCAAAAAAATAATAGCTTGTTCTTCTGTTGTCGGCAAATCCCAAATACGCATTTTACACTAATTAAATAAATAACTAAAATAATAACAACAAAAAATCTATAACAAACAAACAATAAACAACAAATAACGAACAATAAATAACAAACAATAAATCAGCAATAATCAAAAGTCAGTAAGCAAGAAGAAACATAGAACATATCAGCTGTTAGAAATATAACTGTTACAATATGTAACTGCTCGCGCATGCGAACAAGTCGGCAAAAGTAACCAGAACTATGTTAAGACACAAGTACCCATCTTTTTTTAGAAGCATTGTGTTTAGAATTTATGTTGTTTTTTTTATGATCCACTGTTTATATTATACGAAAGCTCTATTGGTCGGTACGATTTATACCTTTCTTATTACTGCTATTATTTATTATATTGACTATATATATTATACATTTTTGTTAATAGCTTTCAAATATTTATGAATGTTACAAATGCGATACCTTATAATATACGAGGGCTTAATATTTTATACTTAAAATAGACAGGGAAAAAACCATCAATGTTTTTTAAATAAAACTCCTAAGAATAGGAACTTCTCTATGATAGGAAAACCGTTATAAATTTACAGCTAAACTTTAGCTCAATAACTGTAATTGTATATAATACCAAGATTGTACAATATAATATTATAATCACATTTTGCCTAACACTACTCTAACCGTTTCAAAACTTCCTAAGATATTTTTTAATAAAATCCAAACGTTCAACCTCATGAAAGCATCAGTGGCCGTCGTTTTGACCTTTACAGAAGACGCAGAATCTTTATTCATCGATTTATGACAAGAATTTATTACATTTGGCTAAAACAACAAAGGTCATGTTTTGATTATTGCTTATTTTTCTGTTCAAGTTTTCGGAAGAAAACGAAATAAAAGTTCTGGAGCGTAATAATGAACTTCCGCCCACAGGCGTAGTAGATAGATAATGTCGCCCGCACCAACCATCTTTATCTCTCATTTGTTTTTAAAGATATATATATATATATATCCTTTTTTTCTCTTTCACATCAACTATTTTTTTACTTTCTTTTTAAATATAAAAATATAAATTCCTCAAAATCCAACCCCTAAAAAAAAAACAAAAACAGTTCATCTAGTGTACTGGTGATTATGCGTTATAAAATATTTTTTTCTTTCTTTTTGTCTGAAAAATAAATCTATGAGATCTTATGAGATTCCCCTAACAACTAAAAAACTCTATTAAACTTTTTAAAAACAAATATAGAGTGTCTCTGGGTTGGATAATTGATCTCTTTCACATCATTGACTGAGTGATTGAACTAGGATTAACTTTATGTAATCATAAAAACATATTACGTAACTACTATTTAAAATAATTTTTAATCAATTGTGGTCATGTTCATAATGGAATGAGTCACAATTTTAATAGGAAGGCTGAGTAACTAATGGTCAATATTATGATGAGTATTACCGAACTTTTAATTGCATTTTAAGTAACAATAATGTTTTGATAAGTGCTAGTCCAGTAGGAACTTACATCTGTATCGGTCATATTTTACAGCACATCTTTTGTACTTTTTTATGTTTAAAAACTATGTTCATAATTTTGTATATAAGCATACTTATTGCTAGAATTCAAATATCAATGCTAAGTTTGGTTAATTCATCAAACTCAAGGCCAAATATTCCTTTAGACAGCATTTTGCTTTCATTATTTTAGTTAAAAGCATTGAGCAAAGATACAATTAAAGCAATGGCTTACATTCATAAAACAAATTTTGAACTAAGTTCCTACATTCCGATTGTTCAACAGTGTGAGGCTTAGAAGATGATCACTTTAGGAATTAGAGTTAAGCATACACCTCCATGTTGAGGGGCATAGGGAGAAAAAAAAAAGGAGTTAAGCTTACAAAGAAAACATCCTGAAAGAAACTGTAATGCAAACTCTGATTAATGTTGAGGAGATAGATGTTACTCTCAAACCGATTAAAAGGTAAAACCACAAAATTGTAAGTAATTACAATTGTAGAGTATCTAACATACAGGTATATACATATTATATCTGAGTCAAAAGCAAAGCTCAAAATGTAAGGAGTTACCAGATATCATGTCACTGGATGTCACTTCCGGTTTTTGGATAATTGGGCATAACACTTCATGATTTTGTCATATTAGTATTGAAGATTAAATAATAAAAACAAATTTAGTAAAGTTAATTGAACAAACACAACTTCTCATAATAAAACAAATTAACAGACATCTAATTAAGTAAATTATAAATAAATATTCAAAATTCAAAAGGTAATCAATTTTAAACATCGAAAATTTGTCTTTTTTTTATTAAAAGTAAGAAGTTTGAGCTTTGTGAAGAACAGCATTACTACTTTTCAGTTAGTAGTATGTTACTATTTATTTGCATTATATATGATAATAATGCAAAACATTATATATAAGCAAAATAATAGGCAGGAGGCAGAAGAGACATTGTAGCGAAACCTAGTGCCATTCATGTTAACTAACTGTCCTCTTTTCAACACTTAATGTTAAATTAGTTTCTATCTTTTGTCTTTTGTTCATTACATGGTGGGTTTCAAATCTCCCAAATTTATATGAGTTCACAAGTGGACGAGAGTTATTTAAAGATATAAAAGAAATTCAAGTTTAGTAATTTTAGTGAACTTCACACTCTATTCTTAATGTTGAAATTTGCAACATTTTATTTATTTAAAAGTAATGTTCTAATAAGTTCTTTAGAGAGTTTAGTACTAATTTAATTTGTTTAAACCAAAAGGATCAGAGGATAGTGCATTGCATCAAAAAGTTGCAAGTTTAAATATTACAACAATTCAGCGATAAGTGAGCTTCACAATGAAATTCAAACTATTTTGAGAATTCATTTTATCCGTTAACTTTTATGGATAATAATGGTTTTTTTATAGCTACAATAAATAATATCTAACTAGTTTAAGAATGACTTACTGAACTATTTAAAACAAGGTACCTACATTAACTGAAAAACAATCCATTGGTAACTCACGTTTTTCTCCCTTTACATTTTTTACCTTTTAAATGTTGTTAAAAATATTGTCTATATTATAATAACTTTATAAAATTATGATTCTAATTATAAAATAGTGTCTTAATCATCGACATGGTTCTAACATGAAAATCTTAAATCTAGGCGACATCTAGCGGGTAGTTGTTCAACTATTGTTTCATTTAGTTACCGCTCGCTAGATGTCGCTAAAATGAAAGATTTTTCCTATTTGAACCATGTTAGTATTTAAGACCTTATTTGATAATTACAATCAAATATTATATTTTTGCTCCTGCTACTAAACGAGTAATTTGATTTCCTACGTGAAATAAATCACATAATCAATTCACATTGATTCTCATTTTATTATTAAATATGTTTTTAAAAGAAGATTTAATTTTGAAAAACTCAAAGATTTGTCTCAACTTTATTTTAGTTATGATATAAAAAACGCTTATTTTTTATATTTTGAGCATCTTAAAAAGAAATATTGTTTCAATCTTTGCCAATCATGCTCAATACATTAAACTAACTTGTAAGATCCAGGGATAAAAATCAGTATGCAATGGATTATTTGTAAAAAAGAAGTTAAAAGTGATGTGAAGTTCTTTTTTTTTTAAAAAAAAGTAGCTACCTATGTTAAGACCGTGGAAAAATTCCAACGAAAAGCCCTTAGTCTCCAAACTAAAGCAGAAATAGAAATTATCTGTCCAATATTTCGCCCATTCAGGCATCCTCAGGGTAGATAGAGAAAAAAAAAACAACAAAAGAACAAAAACAAAACAAACCATGAATAATGCACCCAAGAAGCATCCCACCACCTCCAAGGCTCAAATGCAACTACTGAATCTTAAGGAAGGTTACTCGACCCCGGCTGGGTGATAAAAACAGCTGATAAATACCGGAGAATATGAAAATTCAACATACACTCACCAAACTACAAAAGCGCAACAGGAAAAAATAAATAATTGTAAACAACACCAAAACATAAGACAAAAAACTATATGAAAACATGAAAGTAAGATTGCAATGAAAAGAAAAACAACATTATCAAGACACCAGTCTTAACATTTATGTAAGGTCTCTTTTTATGTTTCAGTAGCTACCTATATTAGATATATTTATATTCTTCAGATAAAAATAGTATTAAAGATGTCTCTTTTTTTTTTAATAATTACCAAATGTCCCTGATAATTTTCTCCCAACAATAATTGTACATTATTTTACTAAAGTAAATAGAAAATCGAGGGAGCGGAGTGGCTCAGTGGTAGATTACTGAGCTGCCATGCCGGAAATCCTGGTTCGAATCCCGCTGCAGGCCATGACTTTTATTTAGTCTGATTGCAGCGGGAGATGGATCATATAGGATCTAGGACCCTCCTGGGGCTCACCCAGTCTCTATAAAAAATATTATAAAAATAGAGAACCCAAAATAAGGGGGAAAAATCTGGCAGTTGAGCGTGACCTAGGACAAGTCACCCCTTGCAGAACCGTTGTCCATGAAACAGTACAGTCTCTTCCATGTACTGAACCCCAGACCCTTCATGGGTTGTAGTGGTACAGGTTTTTTTTTTTTTAAATAGAAAATGAACCCTGATCAATTATATTCCAAAGTTTACTAAACCATATTAAATATGGATGTATATTCTAATGATACAATTAATAAAATTTTAATGATATTAAATTAAGAAGCAAAAACAACCATTCTCCAGTCCAATTATTTATTTTTTTATTTCCTATAAAGACGTTTCATATGGACGTATGTAATATAAAATTTATTGGAGATGCATTCTTCTCTATGGTCATTTTTTGCTCTCTATCAGAGCAATAAATTGTATATTATAGACGTCCATATGAGACAAATTGTATGAATCATGACAGACAATTAAAAAATTGAGAATGACCCAAAGGGTCGAAACGTCTTTATAGGAAATAAAAAAATAAATAATTGGACTAGAGAATGGTTTTTTTTGCTTCTTAATTTAATATCATCAATTGTTAGTCCAGTAAAACCTATATTATAAAATTTTAATATAACTCTCATGAATCATGTGAAACATAACATTTTAATACAAACCAAGCATACTCTAAAAAATTGCCTGTAAATAGAAAGTATATTGATGTGAATATTATTAAAATACTAAAGTCAAATTTGAATAATTATAAATTTTGAATTCCTGTTTGGTCATGGAAATTGTAACTTACTTCACTACGAGCTCAAGGCATTAAAAAATATAAGATTATATAACAGAAAAATAATTTCAAAATTTAAATAAATAAAACACAACCAATTGAAATTATATACAAACACCTATTTAAAAAAAAAAAAAAACCAAACGAATACCATTGCAGGAATAATCCCTCCAACACACAAAACACTTAATGCCCAGTGAAAGGGATTTAAACCAAGATCCAATACTTGTAGAGGTAAGGACGGTCAATTAATCACAGATAAAGAAGGGATCCTGGAAAGATGGTCCGACCATTTCGGTAGTCTGCTGGGGAGTGTTCAGAACCATGCCCTAGGATGGATCGAGGTGAATGACAGAAGAAATTAGCAGAGGCCAAGGTTCTCCAAGGCCAGTAATAAATAAATAAATACAATTAAAACAACACCCGCATGAATTATTTTTTAAAATTTTCTATGAATAAAATTCAGTTTTTCTTATGTTCTAAGAAAAAGTCAGAATTGAAGAAACAGTCATTTTGTTCCTCACATACCTATTCAAAAATAGTACCTACAAAATTTTAATTATACTACTTAAGTCCAAAATAAAAATTATAAGTCTAAGTAAGTCTCATCATAACTGTGTAAGTTTGACTATCTAAAACTGAACTTATTGTCAATTTTTACATGCACTTGTCTAGCAGCAACTCATGTGAAGTAAGCCTCACCGATCCACTCACATGCATAGGTCTGGTGGTAAAAAATATAGTTTGTCATTTCCAGGAAGTTGACTCCAGAGGTCTGTGGGTTGAAGTTTAATCACACGAAATGGTACATACGTTCAGGAGTTATACACTACAGGTAAACCTCTGCGATACACCTCTACGTGCGGGATTTGAACCAGGATTTATAAAATATTACAAGTTCTTAATTTTTTAAAATATAAATTGTAAATTACATTTTACTTAGTGATGTGTATACTAGAATCTCAGTTTCAGAAATAACAAACATATAAGGGCCAATATTACAGGTTATTACTATTATTACCACTATTATTTTTTAAGCTCACAAAAGGTTTTTATTTTACGTAATCTGTCCCAACTACCTGTATCACTATTACCCGTGAAGTGTCTGGGGTTCAGTACATGGTAGAAGCAGTTAGAAACATAACTTTTACGTAGTTAAATGATTATTATTCCTGAAAGGGAGGGCCTATGCAAAGAAAAGAAAGAAAATATAAATAATAAACTTAAATAAATATTGTATCATGTATAAATATTTGTGCATAATAAAAGGCAGTTTTTATTTCATTTCATTCTTTAAAACAACAAGTGTGATGAGGAATGGACACCGATAAACATGAAGAGATTCAGATATAACTAATACCCAAATCATGATATCTATATCAAAGGTAAACACAGAATAGGTAAAAAAATTCGAGGCTTCTTACAAAAAACATTTATATTTTACTAAGAAGTAAAAAAACTATTCTCCAGTCATAATTAATTATTTTCTCGCTTTCTACCAAGACGTTTCGACCCCTTGGGTCATTATCAATTCTTTAATTGTCTTATATTCTTTATATCTTGTTTGTAAGTCCAAAGTATAAGGCAGAGTGAAAAATGACCATGGGGAAGAATATATCTCCAAAAAAATTTTATATTATTGACATCCATATGAGAAAAATGATATAAATCAAGATAGACAATTAAAGAATTGATAATGACCCAAGGGGTCGAAACGTCTTGGTAGAAAGCGAGAAAATAAATAATTATGACTGGAGAATGGTTTTTTTACTTCTTAGTTAAATATCATCAATTGTTAGTTAAATGTTATCAATTACTAGTCCAGTAAAAACCTATATCATAAAACATTTATACTAATATGAAGTGACAGAATTTGTATTACTTTTTATTATAGTCCTGACAGAATAATAACTTCATTAATAAATACCTATCATTACTCTTAGATTGGTTTAAAACATTATCCAGAATCAGCTACTCTAATGTTGCAATGATATGATTTTTTTCAAAGAAATTTTAGTCAGTTCCATAGGTTGTCGCTTCGAGTTAAGTCACAATATTTCTTGATGAAACAGTTACAGAAATATACACATTTCATATAAATACACTATTTTTTCTATATTAAAACACATGATAATTTTATTTTCTAGAATATTAAGAAGGAAACTTACTTAAGAAAATTTGTGATGAGAGACTTGTGAATATGCATCATCTATGATCTCAATGAGAACTCTGAGTAGAAAAAAACTGTTGTATAAATTCATCATCATATTTGTTGAATAAAGCTTCCTTGTTGCAAGTCCTGACCTTGAAACCTGAAAGAAGCTCAATTCTTAAGGCCAATACAGTTAAAAGCATGAGTTGATGAAATTTCTATACAAAAAAATGATCTAATAATGTTTTACAAGTTTAACTTTATTCTGTATCATTAATGACCAAAAATTGTAGGTTTATTGCTAGATTTTTCAGTTAACTGGGTAGATTATGTCTTGGAAAAATGCTAAAAAGAAAAATTTGTTTGTAATTTTCTAAAATCTTTACAAATGGAATATAATAATTTTGACATCTGATATCTTCAATTGTAAAGTTCATTAGAATAATTAGACTTTCTTATTAATGAAAAGGGTAGGTCAGTGATAAGCTGAACAAAAACAAACTTGATTTCAAGACTTCATTTGACACTTACATTCTTGGATTTCACTTGAAGATACCTAGTTGTAAAAAAATACGTCAGTCAAATTTCAAATATTCAAATTCATTATATTTTAAAAGTAATAATAAGCTGTAAAAACAGCAGCATTTGTTAGATGATGACAAGGTCACATTAATATTAATATATTTATCAATTATTTTATGAATAATGTTAAAGTTCATACTCCTTCATTGGTAATTAATTCTACAGGTCGCTTCGAGTTGAGTCTCAAAAAGGTTTCTCTTTTCAATTGTTTCCCTTTTATTATTTTACAAAAATACAAGTTATCATGAGCTTTAGTATGGAAAAGAGAATGTAATTATGGGAACTGTGTATACTTTGATAATCATTTCATCTAGAAATGAATATTTCAAAAAATATCTATTATCTATACTTAGAAATTCTAGTTGAAGCTTTTATTTCTTGATGAAATGATTACCGAAATCTACTCATTACCCATAATTACATTCTCTATTCCATACTTAAGCTCACTATAACTTGTAATTTTGGAAAATATTAAAAATGAAATGAATAAACAGTTAAAACTTGAACTCAACTCGAAGCGACAACCTGTGGAACAAATACCCCTTTATTAGTTATGAATTTATAAAACAATTAATTTAAGATTATGATAGAAGAACAAAAATTCTACTTAGCGAAAACGGTAAAAGTTTTTACTATATTATACCTGATCTATAGACATCTATTTCACAGAGATACACAGAAATATTGGTAATGAATAAAAAAAATGGTTTGGGAGGGAAATTCCTTTTGATGCCAACCAATACCCCTTACCAAAAAAAAAATATATATATTTTTTAAAATTAACTTATTGGAATAGTTGAATTATTTAATTATTCACAAAAAATGCTATAAAATCAAAATATTAATATTTAACAATTAATTTCATAATATGACACGTTTTTGTACATTTATTTCTATTTTCACTTTTAAGAATGGAAGTAGTTCTTTTTTATTTTTATAAAAGAAAAGAAAATCCAGCTAAAATAAAAAAAATAATAAGTAAAACAGGGTTTAGAGTTTATTTAATCATAAAATTTAGTAAATCAATTAATCCAAAATTTTGGCGGTCATAACCTACCGATCTAAAGGTCATTGCTTTTTATCTGAAATAGGTTCAGAATAAACTTGCAAGTGTTACAGAAGTGTCGCCGTTATTCTTCTGAAAAAAACTATGAAAGGTAATCCAAACATGATATATTCATTATGTAAATTAGAAAGACTTAAATAAAAAGTATGTCTATCTTTCTTGGAAAGCGTCTTAATGATTTATTTTATTGTTTCATGATTGCTGAATTTTTCTAAACTGATGAGCTAATAGATCTATAAATCGGCCATTTGTTAAGTTAGACGAAAGAAGGTTTACTGTTTCAGAATCATAGCAATTCAAGTCTTTAAAGAGAAAACATATGTAAATTTATTGTTTTCAATAATGAAGATTTGTTTGTAATCGACTATGAAAATAAAAATTTAGTAAAACCGCTAAAAATTTGAAGCTTTTCATTTACAAGATTCTTATAATGACGAAGAAAAAAAAATTCGTTCATCATATCCTCGCGATAATGGATCAATTTCCTTGATATTTAGTAAGTTACAGCCCAGGGCGATTCTTGGAACTTCTTATTACAAATTGCCTTTTCGTTTCAAAATCGGAGCCATTAAAAGAATTAATAAGCTTTTAGCTCGGCCATTTACAAAGATAGACGGGAAATTTTACTATTTTAGGATCAGGAATCCGACTACTTTAAGGAAAAAAATATTAAACCTTTATATATTGTGTATATTTGCAGCCAACAGCTAATGAAACTTTCGAATTAGACGAGAATGCTAATAGAAATATTAGAGTCGAAACTAGGACTGATTCCATTTCTCAGAAAAAAAAAGATCTTATGAATGGAATGAAAAACTTTTAGTTATTTTTAAAACGAAGTTAATTTTCTTTCATAATGCAATAAAGCTACATGGTTACTTAGAAATACTAATCTTTATCTCGGATCAATCAAATTTTCAAAATTTCTTCAAGGAATGGCCTTTTTTCAAATCGATATAATGTAATTTAATATGTTTTATTATTATTTTATATTCTTTTATTATTCTTTTATTGACTGCACTCCCAACTATTTCTTCCTTATATTAGAAGTTACAGTCAACCAATTCTTCTCTAATATTATTATTTTAGTTTAGATATTTGAGTTTTTGGCTCTATTTTATTGATGTAATTTAATATGAATAGATACTACACTAATATATTATTTTATAGTGTTATTGTATTGCACAATGTAATGTGGAAATATACTGTTAAAATAGTTTAATACCTCTTTGGTAAGTTGTTAGTTGTTAGGATATAAGTTTTACTTTGTGAAAGGTTAAACTGGTGCTATAACACGTGACGGTGGTTAGGGAAGTTATATTGGTGGAACAATTTTCTTTTTCCTATTTATAGTGGTTGTGCGTTTGATTTTTGTGTAAAGGGAGTATATCCTCTAACAAAAAAATGGCTAAAACACATTCAACGACCAAGGCTCCTCGGAAGCAGGGAATAAATTATTCCAACCACAGCATGAATCCTGATAGATCTAAGGATAATTTGAAGGGAGTTGCTAAAGCACGTACCAAAGGTACAATAAAACGTCTTCAAATGTACCGTAATTTTAAGGCCAAAAGGAACAGGCAAGGTAAAGTTATATGCCCAGCGCCTTTTCAAGGTTGGGTTTCTTCTGGTACTCAAGCTAGGGTAGAGCCTAACAGGAAGTGGTTTGACAATTCTCGTGTTATAAGTCAAGATGCGCTTCAAAAATTTCAGGAAGAAATCGGAAAAGCTGTGAAGAACCCTTATGATGTTATAATGAAACCTACGAAACTACCTATCACCTTATTAAATGAAAAATCAAAATTCAACAGAGTTCACTTAGTAGATACTGAAAGTTTCGAATCGACTTTTGGTAAAAAGAAGACTCGTAAGAGGCCTAATTTGAAAATAAAAGATGAATTATCATTTGCCGAACAAGTTAAAACATGTGAAGAAACTTATTCTGATAAGGGAGATTTTGATATAGTGAAAGAAGATTTGGGTGAAAAGACTGCTCAGCGTGACTGGATAATGTCTGCTGGGCAGAGCAAGAGAATTTGGAATGAGTTGTACAAGGTTATCGATTCTTCGGATGTTGTTCTGATGGTTTTAGATGCTAGAGACCCCATGGGTACAAGATCTAGGAAAGTCGAGGAGTTTTTGAGGAAAGAAAAACCTCATAAACATATAATATTTGTCATGAACAAGGTAGATCTTGTTCCAATATGGGTAACCCATCGATGGATCAGTATCTTAAGCACTGAATATCCAACGATCGCTTTCCATGCCTCTCTAACTCATCCTTTCGGCAAAGGAGCTTTGATAAACATACTAAGGCAGTTCGGAAAGTTGCATTCAGATAGGAAACAGATAAGTGTAGGATTAGTAGGATATCCTAATGTTGGAAAAAGCTCTTTAATCAACGCTCTTCGTTCGAAAAAAGTTTGCAATGTGGCACCTATTGCTGGAGAAACAAAAGTATGGCAGTATGTCACTCTCATGAGACGTATCTATCTTATCGATTGTCCTGGCGTTATTCATGCTTCTGGAGATACAGACACAGACACTGATAAGGTCCTAAAAGGAATCGTTCGAGTTGAACTTGTTCCAGATCCAGATCAATATATTCCTGCTGTGCTTGAAAAAGTTAAACCGGAATACATCAAGAGAACTTACGGTATTGGCGATTGGGAAGACACTGATGACTTCTTGCTTAAAGTAGCTGAGAAATATGGAAAGTTGCTAAAAGGTGGGGAACCAGACGTTGTTACTATATCGAAAATGATATTAAATGATTGGCAAAGAGGTAAAATACCATATTATACTCCTCCTCCTGGATCTGAGAATTACGATCCTAATAAAAAAGAAGAGCCAAAAGAATCGACTGTTACATCTCCTGAAGAAGTTAAATCGAAGAACGAACCTTTCAATATTGTTCAAGACTTTACTAAAATTAGAGTAGTTAGTGAGTTCCCAGAGGATGCCGAATTAGATAAACAAGTGCCGAGTGTTCCAGAAATAAAGCCCAAACAGAAGAGAAAGAAAAAAGCCACTGATAATAGTAGTGATGAAGATATTTCATTTAGCGAAGATGAGGCGGAGAAGGAAGAGAAAGAAAAAGCACGCCTCATGACTAACATGACCAGTAAGGAGAGGAGGAAGATGGCCCGACTAAATAGAACAGGAAAAACTGGAAATAACTTTTATGAAGTTGCCAATGTGAAGAATCGTAACAGAGAAAGAGTTGCTCCAAAAATGAAGAAAAAGTAGATTCTTAAAAGTTTGAGAATTTTTTTCTATTTATTGCATTGGTTTGAATTCTTTTTCAAAAGAATACAAGTGAATTTTATGTACAAATCAATTGTAAATATTTTACAGAATCTGTATATAAATGTTATTTTGAATAAAAAAATATTTTTTATTTTTTTTACTTTATCCTTGAAATATTTTAATTAAAAAAATACTAGCCAATTTTAGTCACTAATAATGGTGTATATCATTATCAAATTTATTAGTATAATTATTTTACCAAACCCTCAAGTTAGCCATTTTCAAAATAAAATAATATTTCATTTAAAAAAAATAACATAATATTAATATCTAGATAGACCACATATCATAATAAATTGCCAGAATTACAGATTATCCTGGCGCTTATCAGGTCTTTATAAGTCTTAATTGGGGTTGAGCATAGTCGGAAAAATCACCTCCATTGTTGACTTCAATAGACAGTAGAGTCCCATACCATGAAATGAAACCAAACCTTCATCGATTGTAGTGGTTCAGTTTGAATAAATTAAGTACTTCATTTAATTGGTAATATAAGTATATTTTTTGAAAAAATAAATCGTTTTTATTATACCCAAAAGATTAAAGTCTTAAGGAGCTATCCCTCTCCTCAGTAATAAAATAACTTTAAAACTATATGAATATATAGTAAGTACAAATTATTTAAAGAAATGCCCATAAAGTTGGATCATTAATTGTTTATAATTTGTATTAATTTAATAATTATGATTTTATGGGTGCAAGAGGTTTTAACAATTATTGAACTAAATTTATAAAAATTACTTTAGTGAGTTTAAGGCTGTTAGAAAAAGTATGGTTTCGAAATTGTTCTAGATGAAATAGGAGGATGAAAATAAGATAATTGAAAGTTATGTATTTAGCCAGATTATATAAAAGTGATGAATGAGGTCAGTTATTCAATTTTAAGTTAAGATATTCGAAGTTCAATTGGGACCTTGAATACATGGAAGAAAATGCTCTGGGTGGAGGTAAAAAATTCTCTTAATTAGGGAGAAATGTTTATTATAATGCAATTGGGAAAAACCACAATGCAAAGCCTTGTGTTTCAAAAATACACCCACTTACCAGTCGACGTTTCGCCTATTCAGGCATTATCAAGACACAAAACCAAAAAGGGTTATGTGAATCACATCTGGAAGAAAAAGGTGCAATACATCCCAGCGATCATCAGCCCAAACATGAGACAGCACCCCACCACCAAGATGTTCAACATACAACAACAATTTGTAAAATATGATAATAAGATTTACCGACAATTAACAGGGTTGCCTATGGGTGGTGTATTGTCCGTTACGCTTAGTGGCAAAAAAAAAAAAAAGAGTTGTATGTTGAACGTCTTGGTGGTGGGGTGCTGTCTCATGTTTGGAGCCTGTTTGGGCTGATGATCGTTGGGATGTATTGCACCTTTTTCTTCGAGATGTGATTCACATAACCCTTTTTTGTTTTTGTGTCTTGATAATGCCTGAATAGGCGAAACGTCGACTGGCAAGTGGGTGTATTTTTGAAACATAAGGCTTTGCATTGTGGTTTTTCCCAATTGCATTATAATAAATGGTAGTGTTTCTTTTTGGGTTTTTGGCTCTATTTTAGTGAGAAATGTTTATTATAGAGCCAACGTTTCGACCCATATTGCAGGTCTTGATGTGCAAAATACATACAATTCAAAATGACTAAATTATGGTAAAAAATTAAAATGTATAAGCATCAAGAGTATTAATAACTAAGTGACAAGGAAGGTAATACACAAAGTAATATGAATACAAATTTTATGTATCTTTTTTTTATTTATTTATTGATATTTACAACTGTATTACAATTATACAACAAGTAAATAGAATGCGTGTTACATAATGACATGAGAATGACAAGTAGAGAAACTACCCACTGGTAGTACTCAAATCAAAGTTCAAATAAGAAGGTCAGGTGGCCATCTTCTTTTCAGACGCCTCGGAGGATTATCGGGAATTAAAGAGGAAGCTAGGTTTGAAACTAGAGGGTTTGAGTGGGAATGAAGTTTGCTATGAAAGGATAGATAAACCAGGTTCGGGCCAAATCAGCAACAAAAGGGACATTAAGGTCGTTACGGATGAGTTAATTCTTAACAAAATAAGGAGCATTGAGGATTTTACGAAGGATTTTGGATTGTAAGGATTGAATACGATAGGAATTCGATGGCTTAGTGGAGCCCCAAAGCTCTACTCCATAAGTCCAAACAGGTCGTATGATGGTCATGTAGATGAGTCTTTTGTAGTTAATTGGGAGCTTAGAGCGTTTGTCTAGTAAGTATTGAAGTAGCCTGAAACGGCGAGCGGTTTCTTGTCTTTTCAGTCTTGTATGAGGATTCCAGGTTAATCGTTTGTCGAGGTGCAACCCTATTTTTGTATCTAAAATATAAATTTTCTGTATTACTTATTTTATTCTTTATTACTTTGTGTACTACCTTCCTTGTCACTTAGTTATTAATACTCTCGATGCTTATACATTTTAACTTTAATATTTTATCTTAATTTAGTAATTTTTAATTGTCTGTATTTTGCACATGAAGACCTCCAATGTGGGTCAAAACGTTTAACGTTTAAATAAACATTTCTCCCTACTTTCGAGATTTTTTTTTACCTCCCCCCCAGACCATATTCTTCTATATATATATACAAGGTCAGCCATTATTATTCAAGGTAGTCTTCAATAACTTCAGAATGTAAGAGATGTATAAGGATTTCCAGATTTCAAAAGGTTGATCTACGGCTAATAATAGAATACATAATTTATCTGCCATTCCTCTTCAAACCGGAACCTCTTGATTAGTAGACAGTACCCATACATACTGAGCCATTCCACTCCAAACAAATTTATTAAAATATTTTTATTAACAGGTATGGTTTATTTCTTCAAGAGAAATCATTACAAACAAGCTTATGTGACTCCCAAGTTTCATTAATAACTATGACTATATTAATTAAATTAAGACAGACTGGGTATATTCTATAATCATACTGTTTATGGATTATTTTATCTTTTGTTACAAACTATTTTTGTTTGTAAAATATAGAAAAAAAATTTATTATTTACTCAATTTATTTGTTATGTCTAATTACTAAGTTAATAAATTCAATTGATTTATTTATTATTTATTAAGAATACTTGTTATAAAAATATTTCTTGAATTGGTTTAAAATCAATGGTGTTTTCCTAATATTGAGTTAAATGAATTGTCTAACATGTTATTCACTTCTTTATGTGGTAGTTTAGATTCCTTATACATATTTATTGTATTTTTCAGCATGTACTGTATTTTTGTTATATTTTGAATTATAGTACATAAACTTTGTTTCTTAGACATTGGCCACTTTCTCCTTTAAATATCTGCAGCCCTAGTGAGATATATATACAAGGGATCACATGATTTGCACACCATTTTTTCATTATTCATTTAAGTTGTTTGTTTATTCATTTAACGTCACTTTATGCTGCTATGGCCAATCGGAAGATGCTACAGTGGGAGCTCTAAATTTTGCCTATCCAGGTTTAATTAGGATCGGGATTTTTAACGAGTACCTTACATCGTACAGGCTCGGGACCCCCGTTTAACGTCCCTTCCGAAGGACGGCGTAACTAAGGATTATTCATTTAAGTAGTGACAGCCATTCTTATCTTGGCTGTTTATACTTTCTCTGGCTATGATGAATTTACTCCAGATCCTACTGGGTTATATTGGGGTGCTCTTTTCTGAGGATTTGCCTGAAATACACTCTCAATATATTTTGTTGAGATTTTTAAAAACAGTCTGTGACTACATTAAATTTACTGAAATGTGTTTTATATTACCCAAAGTATTATTTCTATTAATAATATTTCAGCAAATTGCAGAGTGGTGAAGTAAAATAATGCAGAATAAATTTAATATAATAACTAATTCTTCATCTTTTACTCTAAGAAACTTTAAATATGGATATTTTTTCAGCCATTTGGTGATTTTCCAGGTCTCTATGAGTTTTACAAGAGGAATGTAAATCTTTTACAATCTCCATAGACTCCACTGGTTAGCATTGTGAGATTGCTTGCTGAGTTTTTCTTGTTAGGCTTTCCATATCCTCATTAATAAACCGTATAAACCATAACTATAAACCAATTGGGTTTCAATAATATATAGCTGATCATCAACTATTCTTCTCTATTATTGAACTGTTTAAAGCATTCCTGCTTTAATAAAGCCTTTACCAAATGTTTTGGGATATGAGTGGAAAAATTACAAACAGAAAGCCTTGAGTTGTATTAAAAAACAAAAGAAAAAATACCAATAGAGATTTCTGTTTATCAACAAGCATATTTGTTTTGTTGTTATAGAGACTCAAGTTATTTTGTTTGGAATTTTGTCAACTAATGGTTTAAAAAATATTTTATACTTCTTTTGTGCCTTCCTTTCCTGTATCTAAAGGTTTTATTTATAAAAAGAAATATTTTTCGAACAATTTTAATTTTTTTTCTTTTCTTAGCCCAAATAAGAAAAAATCAAGATCCTTGCTATGGAAGAAGAAATCTTCAAGATGATCTCTAAGGACAACCTTCTGTCAGGACAACGTGAGGACAGCAGAATTAATTGTAATTATCTGGTGCAGATTAATCAATGAAGGTGAAAAAAAAAACATAAATAATTTTTACTGCTTCATTATTTAGATTAACTATATATAAAAATTATGATGGGGTCAATTGTCCGAGGAGAACTTGGTATTTTGCTATACTTCTAATTTTTGTTCTAAGAAACTGTTTGTAATATTTTGTAGTTGTAAAGAATGTGTTGGATGGTTTAAATAGAATATTTTCAATATGCTCTTTATTCTGTTCATTCTATCATGTTTCTCGATAATATTTAGTTATTGTTAATATTTATAAATGAATTTATAAATAGGCACCTACTTTTGAGAAACAACCATTTTTCATGAAAAAAAAATATCTTCTAGCAATCTACTTGTGAAGGTTGTCTTTTATGGAATTTTTCGATATGGATAGTATATGGGGTCAAATATTTCAATTTTTTCCCATATGAAATACATTTAAAACTGTATACCAGGATTTTTTATTGCCATGAAAAAGTTTTTGAGACATTGTATCTTTTAATGGATAGTTTTTATTTTCTCAAATGAATTTTTATCGTTATAGTCTGGTAATTTAGTAAATGACCTGCTCAAATTCCTCTTACAAAAGTTAAAAGTCCGCAAATCTCCTGGATGCAAGAGGAAAAATGCAAACACATGACTTTTACACTTTGCTGGGGAACATGTCCTTCTGTCCAATTCAATGAAACCGTCCTACCTATTTCCGACACAGTACGATACCTTGACTTCCTCCTAGACAAAAGAATTACATGGAATCCTCATACCAGACTCATTTATTTATTTATTATTTTATTATTTATTATTTATTTATTTTGTTTACATCATCGTTTTGTTATGGAATGATTATAAGCTACATAGCACAATTACTTATTGCCCACAAGTGGCGGATTGAAATGTTTCAATAAAGTGATTAAATAAGAATTAAAAAAAAGTAAATGACCTGCACAGTTCGGCTGCTGGGCATAGAAGAGCCACATTATTTCTCCCACTTGCGTACCTTGTTTGTTTCATCCTTAGTCCTCATCATGACCAAGTTCGCTCTTACTACTATATCTTTGCATTCTTTTGGAATTATTATTGTTGTTTTTCATTCGACCTAGCTACCCTTCGACTTCATTGTGGACCTGTTATTGATATTGTGTTCTAGACTCAGCATTTTTTTAACTCTATTTCCAATAAAGGTGTGATAAGATTCTGCCACAGGCCATTACTAAATTGCCTATGTTGTGTAATTTATTTAATGCAATGAATAATTCAAGACTTTAAGTCAAAATATTAAAATTTCTCAGCTGAATTTAAAGTAATTTTTGATAGTTGGTAGGTATTCGATTACAAATATATGCCAACATCAATTAGTGGAATTTTGGGTAGTATTGATTCTTATGTTTTAGTACAAAAGAAACGTATTTAGTAGAGCCATCTTGAATTGAATTCGAAGTTAAAAAAAATTATTGGAAATAAAGTGAACAACTTATTATTATATGGAAGAAAATGGTTTCGGTGGAGGTCAATAAATTTCTCTTAGATAGGGAGAAATGTTTATTAAGTAGCCAACATTTCTACAAACTTTGCAGGCCTTCTTCAGGGCTGTCGAGGGAGGGGGGCGTTGTGAATAAGTGAACAACTTATTATAATTATTGGAAAAAATTGAAATTCTCCATCACTCTACAATAGAATAAACTTAAGTTTGCATCAAAAATACTATAAACTTTCAAATTTAGCATATAATTTTGAATTGAGTTTGCATAAAACATTTGAAATGAGGGTTGGTCTATTTTCTGATTTTTTTTTTAAATTTAATTTTCCCAAACTCTTCAATACCATATCTCAAACCTTCAAGAATGGTGTCAAAATTGGAGAATTAAAATTAATCCTAACAAATCCCATCAAATTACCTTCACCTTTCGTCGTAAACCTACAAATTCCTGCCCTACTGTATCCTTTAATAATATTCCTCTGAACCCTGTCGAACAGGTACGTTACCTAGGACTCCATCTGGACAAACGTCTCACTTGGAATCCTCATACAAGACTGAAAAGACAAGAAACTGCTCGTCGTTTTCGCCTACTTCAACATTTACTGGACAAACGCTCTAAGCTCTCAATTAATTACAAAAGACTCATTTACATGACAGTTATCAGGCCTATTTGGACGCACGGAGTTGAGCTTTGGGGCTCTACTAAACCATCCAATTCATCTCGTATTCAATCCTTGCAATCCAAAATCCTTCGTAAAATCCTCAATGCTCCTTATTATGTCACAAACAAACTCATCCATCATGATCTTAATATCCTGTATGTTGCTGATTTGGCACAAACTAGATACCTATCCTTCCATGACAAGCTCCATACACACTTGAATCCGCTAGTCTCTCAACTTGCTTCCCATACTATTCCTGATAACCCTCCGAGGCGTCTGAAAAGAAGATGGCCTCGAGACCATCTACTATAGAACTTTTTGGAGTGCTACCGATGGGTTGTTTCTCCACAAGTGTTTTTCAAGTCGTATTGTACATATAGCAGATTTACTTATTATAATATTATTATAGTTGTAAATATCAATAAATTAAATTTTAAAAAAAATTAATTTATTGATATTTACAACTATAATAATATTACAATAAGTAAATCTGATAATATTTAAAATATGACATGAAAAACACTTGTGGAGAAACTACCCATCGGTAGAACTCCAAAAAGTTCTATAGTAGATGGTCTCGAGGCCATCTTCTCTGTGTATTTAATTAGTAGAAAGCTATTTTATGATAATTTTGTAGATTCAAATGCATTTTAAATCTCACAAAAACCATTATATCTTTTTTTATGCATTGTTTAGGCTGTTAACCAATGCGCTGATTACTGATAAACATTGTGAGTTACTCCCTAAGCAATCCTCTCACCTATACCTCGGTCTACTCCTCCAATGTTTACTAATCAGCTCAGCATTCATTAATTTTTTATAAAATCGTTTATAAAAATTCTTACTTATTTAGGGTAAGAGAAATAAAACCGTTTTCCAGTTGTTGTTTATTCATTAATTTTCACTCTTTAGAGACGTTTCGACACTATGGTGTCATTCTCAATCTTTTCTTCTCCTGCATCTTTTAACTTTAATAAATAAATTAACAATAATTACATTACTATAAATAATTTAACATAAATGTCCAAAGATAACACACTATAAGTATAAGTACCTGGAAAGTCATACTTTTAAAAATTCTTAGGAGATGATTAGTCCTCCATGGTCAACAAATAATATTGCATTACAAAACCAAATTTTGATCTTTGAACCATCAGATCTTATAATCCAGTTTGAAAAAAAAAATTATAAGAATGAAAAATTCTTACATTAAATACACTTTTTTTTAAATAATAGAACAAATATTTTTCTTTATTAAAAATGTTTTTTTATTTTATTTATTCTTTGAAGTAACATTTGCACCTGCGCAACTATCCTACCCAGCAAAATTGACCTTAATGCTTTGCAGGAATATGGAAATGTTCATGTCTTTATGCACAGTGTGATTCGAAATATTCCAAGGTGTATGAACAATTTTTCTTATTTAGTTATGTATCTTATTTCTGAACCACAAAGTTCCACTCCAAATGTCCAAATAGGTCTTAGTTTAGTGTTATTTATTTCACAAGTCAAGTGAAGATCTGTAATCCAAGAGATGTGATATACCTATTTAGGAAGTCTTGTCAGTTCTTGTCATTTTAATTTTTAATTTATATTCCAAATGTTTTTAGTACAAATATAGTGCAAAATAATGTACATAGTTTTTGGAAGGTTCATAGTCTTGACCCGAAGCTTTCCCTAGGGCTCGATTTTGTGAAGTTTATTTTGATTTGCCATTAATGACAAAAATAAATTTAAAAAAAAGTGTAGGTTTTTTACAAAGAGTTTTGCTAACACAACTTACCCGCTACACTACGCGGAAATGAGATATAGCGCTTTCTACAGAACCGAACGAGGTAAATATCGATTTGTTTAGTGATGGTCTTAATCGATAGGTTTCTTGTAGCAGCGTGACAAAGGCATCCATTATGCTCTGATGATGTATTATTCGAAAGTTGCCACGCTTTTTACTCGAGTGGGCGTACACAACCAAAGAGCTAAACTTTCTCTGAAGTTTTTAAGCTCATATTGTTTCAAGTTGTAATAACTTGAACAGGAGGACAGGAGTTTTGAACAAAACAGGAGCTCAACTATCTCTAACTACTGACTAACAAGGGGGAGAGGGTAAATACCACGGGTACCAGATCGGAGGACTGTTTTTTTATGTGTAAACAATGAGAAAAGAAAATCTATCATTAACTTCCTTATAACGATTTAATAATTCTCGTCTTCTATGCATGATTTAAAAATAAAAAATAAAAACTGCACGATAAATAAAAGTCGAAGTAGATTTTATCTGCATTACGAATATAATGAAAAAAAAATGAACTTATTTCCTAGGCATTCTTACCCGAGACGTTGATATATGCTAAAGTCTAGATTTAGATTCAACCCATTAACTTTTAATGATATAATTAAAATAGCATTAATTAAAAAACATTAATTAAAACACGACGGTTTAATAAAATGCTCGTGGGGGCACTTTACTCGCTTATCATGCTTTGTACCTTTTGTATCAATAGGTATATTCGCATTATCTCGTAAAATGTTTTTAAAATGAGGTAATTCAGAAAATATATTTAACATGTTTTCTCGAAATTCGATCAAAGAAATTAATATATTAATTTATATAAAATACATATTAAATAAAAAATATCAGTAATATACCTAATTAAATACATTGTAGTTATTAATTATGGTTAAAATTAATATATTTAATTAAATATAATTGAAAGTAATTATACTTTCACTTATTAAGTGTTGCATCCAAGTATCTTTTTAATTATCCTCATTATTTTAAATGATTACTGCTCGTTAAGATTGAACTAGAGATAAAAAAATTAGTTATACTAATACGTTAAAATTTGTTTTTATGAGTGATTGTTTTTATGAGTGATTCCTGAGTGGTTCCTGAGCAGTTTTCTGGACAACTGTCTTTTTAATCTTCTTATAAGAAACAGATTTGTCCTAGATCATACTCTATCGAAAGAATTTTTTTTTTTTTTTTAACCACTTTATCGAGACTGGGTTAGACCCAGGATGGTCTGATAGGATCCATCTCCGGCAGCTAGCAGATTACATTAAAGTCAGGCAGCGAGCGGGATTTGAACCCAGGACTTTTGGCATCACAAATAAGCGCTCTACCATTGAGACATTCCGCCCCCCCCCCCATTTGAACATGTACTTTAAAGATATTCTGGCTTTAAAGACCACTTTAGATACATCCAGAATGACGCTTACTCAAGCTTTTAACTTTCCTGTCAATTACTTTTAGAACTAACCAAAGAAATAGTGATATATAATAGTTAACAAATAATTGGAAATTAAAAAGAAAGAAATAGTAGTCTAGTTATTTGAATGAACTTATGAATGTGTTGTAAATCTCATTTTCGACGTAGAGATTTATAATCATGGCTGGTTTCAATTAAGGCGTTGAGCGATGAAAGAAATCTTAATATCCCCTTGTGTTACCATCCCATTAATGTTCATTCACTCTTGACAAATGACATTGGCTCTGAGCGTTCACGAGACGAAGATGAAAAGACAGCGGGACGATCCCGGTATAATAATTAATATATATTTAAAACTAATGAATGAGGTAATTTGTCGGAGATGTAAGGTCGGATCTCTCTTGCTGGAGGAGTCGAGAAAGCTAATTCAGGCGAGGCACAATGGCTTGGAGCCCCGCGGCGAGGCTATTAGTCCCCCGCGGGTCGACCAAACACAGAGTCACAATGCTGCATTGTCTTGGCCACTTTTCTCTGGGGGGTCACTGCCCGTGTCTTCTTCCAGGAGGTGGAGGAGCCACGAGCCGGAGGGAGGAATCTTCTAGAAGGTCTGCATATCCTGGGTAGGAAACCCGAAAGGTGGAAGAACTGTTAAGGTCGGAAGGATGTAAGGGATCTGTTCTGCGAGTATCTGAGCCAGTTATAACCAGGGAATCGTTTGGTTTATTTTCAAAAACAAAACTGTACTATTACGACCTATGAAGAGTTTTTGGTTCATTTGGTGATAGAGATTGTACTGTTTCTAGGACAACGGATGTGCTCTATTATTGTAAGTTTTTTTAAAGTTAGGTTTAGCCCCAGGAGGGACTCTACAACCCAAAGAACCCACCTCTGGAAGTCAACAAATCAAATAAATTATCTGACACAGTCGGATTAGAATCCGTGTTGGGTTGTTGGATGGGATAGAAATGTTGGGGAAAATGGGGATGGATATTTCTGGGTATAGGCTCTGGGATGGTTGGAACTTGGGAGTGGTGATGTTATAGTGGCACTTAGGACTTAGTCAAGGATTAAATTTAAAATTAAAAAATTAATTCCGTCTTGATCGTGTAAATAAAAAAAAAAACACCTTGGTTACATCAACCCATGAAGAGATTGGGGCTGTATGTGTTGAGATGGTACTGTACTGCGTCTATGATAACAGTTCTACAGGGAGGTTATTTGGTCGAGATCCCCAGGTTATTCCTCTTATTTTAAATATCCACTTTAGAAAGGCTGGGCGAGCCCCAGGAGCGTCTCCAGATCCCAAAGGACCCATTACAGGCTGCCAACAGAAAAAATAAATTATCTGCCACTGCGGGATTCAAACCCGAGACCTTCGACAACTCAGCGCTCTACTGAGCCACCCCGCTCCTTAAAAGGGTTCCCAAAAAAAAGGGTTCCCAAAAAAGGGTTCCCAATTTATAGAGGTTGGATGGACATGAGGGTCTCCAAACGTATCGTTCGAACAGCCATTGCAGCATGAAGTGATAAATAACTTAACAAACAAATGAGGCACTAGGGAGATGTCATAGTTTGTTTAGTCATATTGGCGAGTATAGAATACGAGGTTGTGATGAAAAATGATAAACAGATATTTTTATCTTACTAATATTATAAATGTGAATGTTTGTATGTTTGTCTCTCTTTCAAGCAAAAACTACTGAACAGATTTGGATGAAACTTTACAGTAATATAGGTTATACATCAGAATAACACATAGGCTATAGCAAGCGCGGATTTAGGGGAGCGCACAGGTGCACGTGCCCTCCCGACAGTTTTTTAGGTACTGTGGAGAATCCATTATAGTACATAATTAAAGACAAATCACATGATCATAGTTGTTAATATAACAGAAAGAACATGAGTGAAATTATTTGTTTTGATATCCTACTAATCCTACTTTCTACTAATATTATAAATGTGAAAGTTTATATGTTTGTCTCTCTTTCACTCAAAAACTACTGGACGAATTTGGATGAAACTTTACAATAATATAGTTTATACATAAGAATAACACATAGGCTATAGCAAGCGCGGAATTATGGGGGGGCGCACGGGTGCACGTGCCCCCCCTCTTACAGGTTTTTAGGTACTGTGAAGAATCCATTATAGTACATAATTCACATAAGGTAAATCACATGATAATAGTTGTTAAAATAACAGAAAGAACATGAGTGAAACTATTGTTTTGATATCCTACTAATATTATAAATGTGAAAGTTTGTATGTATGTTTGTTACTCATTACGCAAAAACTACTGAAAGAATTTGGATGAAACTATTCAGTTATATAGGTTATACATCATAATAACACATAGGCTACAGGAAGGGCAGATTTAGGGTACATGTGCCTCCCCAGTTTTTTGTGTTCTGTGGAGAATCCATTATAGTACATAATAAAAGGCAAATCAGGAACTTAGCCTCTATATAATTTAAGAAAGAAATTTGAATAGTTCCACCCCCAAGGGTTTCCCTTTTAATATAATAGGGGTTCAAAGGTGTTTTGGAATCCGTCATTTTTTAAGTTAGACATCTGGAATTTTGGATGTAAGCGTAACTTATTGTTAAAAAAAAGTAAATTGTTTATTTAAAATGATCTATCCCGAAACTTTATGTGGTAGACCAAATTCAACGCGAGCGAAGCTGTGGGCAAAAGCTAGTACTAATATAAATGGAAGTAACACCACAGTTCAACTATTTTACAAGAACAAGAGCAAAATGTCTGGATCAATTACCCAGCACCGAAAGGGTCTTGAGTTCAGTACGTGGTAGAGAGTATAGTGTTGTACAGGGAGGTGATTTGTCCGAGTTCACGCTAAAGCGCCACGTTTTCTTCCTGTTAAGGGTACTCAATTTATAGATGGTGGATGAGGCCCAGGAGGGTAACCACAGGATCCCTCTCCGGCTGTTAATGGATTAAATATATTATCTGCCACTGCCGGATTTGAACCCGGAACCTTCGGCACGGAAACTCAGCGCTGTAACACATGGATCTTTATTGTATGTATGATTTCTTGGATTGGTAGGCGCCATTTGATGTTTGGTATTCCTTGATATAATCACATCCATGATGTTAATAAGATGAACTAAGATTGGGTGTTTGCTGCTATATTGGTTTCACTGCCCAAACAATAAGCTCAGATAAATGTAAGATCCTTTGATCTGAATAATTTTTAAATAATGAAATGTGATGTCATCCTGAGATCGTTACTATTTAGATATAGTAATCCTATTTCATTATTGAATAAGAGACATATTCCTCTCTTTTCTAAATGTTGACGTGGTTGACTGACTAGGAGTTGTTTAGTAACGATATTTTTCATTTCTTTAAATACATTATATTTGTTATAATTTATTTTATTGTTACATGATATCATTTTTTAAATATTTTATTTGAAAAGTAAAGATATGAGCAGGACCGGGACCCGAACCCGGGTCTCCCACCTCTCCGTGGTGGTGACTTAACCATCTCTACATGTTGAATTGCCTAAGACTGCCGCTGTTCTGTCTCGTGTCCTTCATCCTACGGTACCGATCCTAAAGGACACTTAAGCTACCTGCTCGGTGACCTTGCCCTTTTTATTTAGATACTCTTAGAGTTGCAAATAGTGTCACATATAGCAATGCTTTGGGTCTCAGTTTATCTTTGTAAATTCTATGGATACTGTTATGGTCATCATTAACGTAACTAGAGTTGACTAATGGGGGGATTAACCCCCACCAGTCAACCACTCCAACATATTACTCCCTTCAAAAAAGATGTCTCGTAATATAGTTATAATATGTATTATACTATAAAATCATACAGCTTCAAATGAAATAAATATATTATAATTTTTTATAAATGTTATTTTGGAAGTTATAAATGTTATTTTCATTATAAATTGTTATTTTTGGAAGGGTAATCAAGAAATATCTTTTAAATAAAATTAACCTTATTTATTGGCTACAGTAACTTACTATAGTTAATTACATTGGGAACTATTTTCTAGACCCATCCAGACTTTACTTCTAGATTCTAAGAATCGTCTAAACTGTTCTCACATTAGCGATCTTATTGTTGCCGCTAGATGCCACTACTGCCGCTATAATAATATAATTAATTGTAAGCAAACAGTATTACGTTTTGGTTTGTCATTTTAGTGTACCTTTTATTCATTAAAATAACTTCAGGTATTTTAATACCACGAGAAGGCACACCACACTATATTCCTTTTAGCATTAACGTAACTAGAGTTGACTCATGGGGGGGGGGGGGGTTAACCCCCACCATTAATCATAATAACCATTAATTATAATAATATAATTAATTGTTGACGTATTTCATCATATCTAGTCACTATTTTAATTTCCACACTTGTACCACTTTACCACATTACTTGTCACTATATTCTCGTTACTGCTACGTTTTTATATATTTATGTTTGTTTCTCTCCCTTAGCCCTGAAGATGGCCTACATTGTAGGCCGAAACGTCGGCACACAATAAATAAGTTACACTTATTTAGGTGTGTTTATTGACCGCACCCCCAACTATTTCTTCCTTATATTATACATCTATTAATATTATATGGTCCAGAGTCATCGGTCAATGACATAAAGTAAATTGTTTAAAAAATAATTTTGTAAGAAGGAAATTTTATCAATCCTTCCGTGTTGTCAGCAATGTAGGGTAGAGAGTAGAGGATAACGAAGTAGTAGACAGTATGTTAGAGAATAGTCTCTAAATTAGATGTAGTCCTTAGCCAAGTTAGTTCATATGAATTTCTCTTGTATAGCCATGTTAAACCTGTTCAATATCTCAATAAATCTCTATATCTACCGTTTGTTGACTTATATTTTAAACGAGATTATGAGCACTGAGTTATTGACAAGGGAATTTTAAGGGAAAAAAATGAAGTCGTGATGATGGAATATTATTTAACATTTTTTTTCCTCGAGAGGAGGAAATGTAGGTACGATAAGTTATATTGAAATGGGATCGACTATAGAAGCAGTTATGGAAAGTGACGATTGAATAGCGACGAGGTAGATTGTTGGAGGGAATCTGTGGCCGTAAACGGGTTTGGATATTTAGTTGAGTCTGGGAGGAGTTGGGGAGCTTTGTATTGTTTCAGGAGTCCTGTTATCAGGAGGGCTCACAATACTGCTCTACAATCCGCCCTTGGGACAATGCCTCTCCTATCTGACCGGTAATTGAAAACCCATGCATCGCTGGTCTTTTATGTTGTCTTTGCATTTTTAGCCTCCCTGTTTCCACCCCCCCCCAACAGTTCTCGCTTTTCGCTTCCTCCCTAACTCGCTCAGATAGCTCGCTTATATCTGTCTCTCTTTCGCTCTTTGGATTTGGATCTTTGGAGTTAAAAAGAAGAAAAAAATATTAAAATGTTTTACTTTACAAAACTTTTCCAGTATCAAGGGGTACGCCCTTGTGTTCTTTTCCACGATGTGTGGGTGTTTTTAAAAAAAACTTATAACTTAAAAAATTTAGGTTCAGTTTTATAGTTCAGGGTTTTTCTATGATAATAGTTGCGCTAGCAGGTGATTTGACCGCTGTTACTTTTTGCCCCCTTTAAAGCTCCCCAATTCATTCGAATGACTTAATTTAATGACAACAAAGTCATATTTACATTAGTATTTTTATTTTATTTTATTTTTTTTTTTTTACGGATTAAAGGCAGGAAACGGTTGTTATTATTCGGTATCAACATAAGTTAACGAACTTAACCCATGTTTACCTCATTAACAGGGAACCACCGCCGAAGTGCTCTACCTGCGATATTCAACTCACCGTACAGCACATCATAGAAGAATGCTCTTCCTACCTAATTTATTTTAATTCCAAAGAGCTGCCAAGGCGACTGATTCAATCTCTTGGAAACAACCCCTCAAACGCAGAGAAAATTATTGCAATTTTAAAAGAAACTGACCTAAACACCAGAATTTAATTCATAATCTACAGTCCTAGAATTAGATTATGTCCAATCAAGAAATCCTATTAAAACCGACTTATTCTAGTGAGTAGAATTAATGTACATAATATAGTTAGTTACCAAAATTGTCTACAAATATCTGTGAGTGTTTGACCTAGAAACATATTGATTTAAAACATCTGACTATATATAGTTATAATTACTTAATTAAAAGACATCTGATCTAATCTATTGATTGTGGATATAATGTCGGAGAATACTGAAAACATTGTTTAACTCCTCATTATAAATGCAAGGGAAAAAAAAATAAAATAAATAAAAGATAGAAAAAAAGAAGAAAAAATGGAGAGAAAAAAATAAATTATTATTATTATATAATATTCTATATACATTATTGTAAAAGTAATAATAAGTATCATTCCGCACAGTTATAGCTTCAAAAGCAAGGGCGTAATAACCCCGCTGTTGATCGCCCCACAACCTCATCCTAATCCACAACATAAGTTAGCGTCTTTTGTCCCGAAATGTAAAAATCAGAATTTATAAAACCATCATCCTTCCAACACTACTTTACCGATGGGAAACGTGGCCGCTAACGATGAGGTATGAACATCGTATTAAGCTATTCGAAAATAAGGTGTTGCGCAGAATATTCGGTCCAAAAAAAGGATGAGGCCACAGGAGAATTTAGGAGTTTGTACAAAGCGGAATTGAGAAGCATGCACCCGGTTAATATGATTCAAGTGGGCGATGGGCTTGTTTAGAGATTAAATAAGTTATCCTCATCTGCCATTTTCGAACCTGGTTAATGGTATTTTTATTAATTAGTCGGCCTCTATTTAGGGAGCATGGCTGCTCAGTAAGTAGGAGGCTGGCTTATTCTGTTTAAAGCCGTGACGCTACTTAGTGGAATCTAGATACCCATCTGGGGCTCACCCAGCCTCTGTGTGTTGGCCTTACTTAAAATCAGCCAAGTCTTCGCCCCAAATTTAGCATCAAGTGATTAATAATAATTAGTTAATAATTCATTATTAATTAATAATAATGAAGTGGGAGATCCCTTTTGATCGGAAGGCGGAAATGTAGGATTAATAGCGGGCATTAAATATAGAGAAGGCGGTGAGTGCCTGCATTATTCTGGGACAGTTATTGATGTTAGTCGCTCGCAGTTGAGACTAGAATCCGCTAGGGAGTTTCTGAAACCTAGGCAATAACTTATAATATTATAAAAGGAGAAGAGAAATGCTAGAGAGAAATACTTCTCGGCAGATCTTCAGTCATTCATTACTAGAACAGCAAATTCTGTGTAGAGCAACAAGAATCTTTTAGCACTTTAGCACATTTTTCAAATAAAAATATTTTAAAAATTCATAAACAAACCTAAATATTATCTATCTTATATATCGGGTATATCGTATATACTAATACTTTACATTATGTACATGCTGGAGACTGTACTGTTTCATAGCTATGTGTAGTGAAATGGTTTACCCGTATCCCTAATGTTTACCTCAATCGATATTATCCATTTAAAAGAGGCTGGGTGAGCCACAGAAGTGTCTATAAAGGGTTGTGTACGGCTGCCAACAGAATAAATAGTTTATTAACCACAGCTGCTCTCGAATCCAGAACCTATAATAACTCAGCACCACAAATACTGAAAATAAACTTTAATGTTCATAAATAATTATTTAATGATTTGCTAAATTAATGTGAGTAGTAAAACAAGTTTGATCCCACAGTGATAAATAAGCATATCAGCCTTATAGGTAAATTTTATTACTAAGTTTCTAGTTGTTTTAAATTTTTTAAAAATTTTCATTAATAAGACAACTACAGCCGGTCTTTACATTACTTACTACATTAGCAAGAATCTCCAGCATTTAGTCGAGACTAAAATAGCTTTTCCACGAGATAGTGCGATCTTAATTTAAATCGATAATAAAAAAAATGACTACAACATTATTAAATTCGTTTTGTTATAGATGTAATATTACTAAACTATAAATGTATGTCTTATCTTGAATAAAATTAAAATCTAGATGCAAAGCATCAAGTATTTTTAAATTGTATAAATTTAATTTATGAGGTAAACCATTTTCCAGTCAATTTATTTTTTATTTTTTTTTTTTTTACAAATACGTTTCGACTATATAGTCATTTTCAATTTCACAAGTCCTTACTGGAATTTTCATCATAGGTCTGTAATTTAACAATTTAAAAATAATAAACAATAACAATAAAATTACAATTACACTAATTGTCCTAAAATAACTGAAAACATTTTAAGTATAGATACCTCATGTGAATGTCTATAATTTAAATCTACTTGGAGATACATTTTTTCTCCATCGTCATTTCTACTCTGTATTATACTTTGGACTGAACTTATTTATATATACCTTGATACTATTTAAATTTAAATATAAATTTATAAGAGTTTAACACTACGAAGGTTTTAATTTATTTTATTTTTGACCATGGAGAAAAAATGTATCTCCAAGTAGTTTTAAATTATAGACATTCACATGAGGTATCTATACTTAAATTTTTTTCAGTTATGTTAGGATAATTGGTTTAATTGTAATTTTATTGTTATTATTTATTATTTTTATATTGCTAAATTACAGACCTATTATGGCAATTCCAGTAAGGATTTGTGAAATTGAAAATTACTATATAGTCGAAACGTATTTGTAAAAAAAAAAAAAAATTTGACTGAAAAATGGTTTACCTCATAAATTAAATATTACATAAAATAGTTCAGTTGAATCCATATTATAATTGTATAAATTATGTGTTATTGCTCGTCACATTATTCTTCAAAATATATAAAAAAAATTATAGCTACAACTATTTTAAAAATAGTCCAAATGTATCCATTTTCATGTATCCGTAAATTTTTTATAATTTTCGCGATTATTATACATTACTGCTTACAAGGAAGTCTTCCTTACAATTGGTGGATTTTACATTACCTGGATTATCCACATATACGGAGGAATAATAAAAATTTGTCGTATCAAATTGAGTTTAAACTAATGAATAACGCATATTTCTTTTAACATAATTTGTTTTTTAATATAATTTATTCAATGTAATTTACAACTGTATTATATTAATACATCAAGTAAATAGAATGAATGTATACAATGACGTGAAATGGCAAGTAGAGAAACTAGCCAGTGGTAGTACTCAAATAGCAAGTTCAACTTAGTAGATCACGAGGCCATCTTCTTTTCAGGCCCCTCGGAGGATTATCAGGTATTGAAGAGGTTGCTAGGTTTGAAACTAGTGGGTTTGAGTGGGAATGAAATTTGTAATGAAAAGATTGTTATCGGATTCAGGCCAGGACAGCAACAAATAGGATATTAAGGTCATTATGGATTACTTTGTTCGTTACAAAGTAAGGAGCATTGAGGATTTTACGAAAAATTTGGATTATAAGGATTGAATACGAGTGGTGGAGCTCCAAAGCTCTATTTCTTAAGTTCAGATGGTTCTAATGATTTTCATGTATATGAGTATTTTGTAATTAATTGAGGGCATAGAGAGTTTGTATAGTAAATGTTGAAGTAGCCTGAAACGGCGAGCTGTTTCTTGTCGTTTCAGTCTAGTATGAGGATTCCAAGTTAATCTTTTGTCAAGGTGTAGTCCTAAGTACAGGACCTGTTCTACAGGAATCAGTGGGATGTTATTAAACGATATAGGAGAACAGGAAGTCGTTGGTTTACGACGGAGGGTAAAAGTGATTTGACGGGATTTGTGGGAATTTATTTTAATCCTCCAGTTTTGAAACCATTTTTCTAGGTTAGTGATATGGGATTGAAGAGTATGGGATGCTATAACTGGATCGGTGTTGACTGATAATAGACATGTGTCAACCGCATACGTGGTAAGAATAGTATTAGGATGGTTTGGGATGCCAGCTGTTTAAATTGTGTAGAGGATTGGCCCGAGGATACTTCCTTGAGGAACACCAGCAGATTGGGAAAAGAGGGACGAATAGACATCGTTATGGTTTACTTGGAAAGTTCTATTTGTGAGATAGGATTGTAGGATGAGAAAGTATGTAGAGGGTAGGAATTTGCGGAGTTTGTAGAGCAAGCCCGGATACCATACTCGGTCAAAAGCCTGTTCCACGTCAAGAAAGACTCGTTCGGGTAATTAAACCTACTTCATGAGTTTTCTAAAGTTTGCTAGTGATATTGGGACCTAAAATATTGAATTGCATACAATATTAAATTTTATTTTTCAATTACAATTTTCTTTTTATTCGCCCAATTAACTGTTGACTGTTCTGTTTCGCACCTGTTTACCTGGACTGAGTCACGTCTAATAAGCACAGAACAGAAAACATCACCTGCTCATCTGGAATTTCCTTTCGTTGTTCTATTTTATTTTGTCGGCTTTGGTTCAATTCGTATAAACTACGGTTAGTCATGATAAAATAAATTGAACTCGACACTCTTTCTTACCTTTTTATTGAAATAGGTATATTTAAATGCAGAAAACAATTGATTTTACTTCTGGATAGTGAAAAATTATTTTTTTAAATATACTTAAGTTAAAACTTTCTTATGTGTACGCATAAAACTGTAACACCACAAACATAACCTGACCTGTCACTGGGGAAGGTCACACCCGGCACAGTCAGTGTTGCCAGTGATTAAACAATTAATTTATTAGCAATATTTTTTAGCAACACTGACATAACCATATAGATAACCTCCCGAGAGTTGGTGAACAAAAAACGTGGTGTGTAAACAAGTGACTGGGCTTTAAAAGACTATTATTCAGCCTCTAATGAGAACTTTATTCAAGTATGTATAATTATTTCCTGTAATTAAATCATTTTCTTTTTGTAACCTGCAGTGCAGTGATTATTTATTATTTCACATACAAGTGTTTTTATTTTTCTGAATTTAGACTTTTATTTTTTTTCAAATTTATTTTAATTATTCGCCCCTTCAAAAAACAAAAGAATCTTATAGGCCAAACCTTTGACCTTTATAAGATCAAAAGGCACTCTTTTAAACTAAAAAAATGTCTGATTATACTTAATGGATCACTCCTTATAGTACAATCAAAATCAAATTGAATTTTAACACTCAAATCAATAAAAAACAAAAGTTTACAAATCCTTTTTTCTTTCTTTTTTTAAAGCAAAATGATGCGTTCTGTCTCAGTTGAGAGCAACAAGTATTATTCGGATATTTTATATATTAGCACTCATTTTTATATATTAGTGCTCTAAAGGTCTCCTTGAATAAATATCAATCCTACCAAGTACATATATATATATTTTATTTAATATAAAAAATTTCTTCAAATTTTATACTTGATTATCGTCAGTGCGTCTGGAATTATAAGTCTAAATTAAAAAAAACATACAGTATTGTATTTGTTTATTGCCATGGATATATTTTGGTAATTGTTTAAGAATCGGAAAAAACTCAGGATGTATGCTATCGTTTTTGTTAATAAAGATAAAACTAGCATTTTCTTGCGGTGGTGTTTTAAGCTAAAAAAACTTATAAAAACTTTCTGACTAAACTTCTGTTTTGCTCATTTAATGGTATTCCTACTCCTAAGGATATATGCAATAATTTGAAATAAAATTTTCCATTTAAAATAATCATTTTCTGTTATTAATATCTTATATATTTTGTGCCGGTTAGGTCTCTGTTATAGATATTCATATTCTTATAATTTAAACAGAAATTTAGATTTTTAAAGAAGCGTGATGAAAAAGCATAAATTAGCGTGATTTGTGTGTTTAAATAATTTCTAATTGTATATAATTTTGTGGAAAATAATGTTTTTTCCTGAAAACTAAATAGAAAATCGTGAAATTTATTTCACGTAAGCGAATGTTATGTGATGCACGCAGAGCTCCAGATTTTATCTCTTGATGGCTTCTAAATTGAAATCATATTATTTTTTATTGCTTTGTTTTCCAGTTGATTATTTTTTGCTTTTTTATGAAATTCCCGTGGATGCTAAATGGAAACTTTGATAATTGATTTTAAGCAAAAGTTGGATGATGTGAGCACCAGAATTTTCATTAACAATATATTAAACTGGTTATAATAGGGTTAGTTAAGCGAAAGATGGTAGTCTATATTAATAAACTAATATCTAAGGATTTCTATCCAATTCCAAATCCTCCCACTTACATCTCGGGCTGTCTATCGGACGTTTATCAATCGGTTGTTTGGTTTTTAGGAATTTGTTTGTCATTATTACTAATTGTGATCATGTACATTATTTCAATTATGTTAATAGGATGTGATGGCGTAGTGCAACATTCAGTGGATTCGTCCAAATATTTTACAGTTAGTGGCCTCGGCCATACAGTGTTCATACAGAACAGTTGGGGAGAAATTAGTAATGAAAAAAATGTACATACTTTTTCATTACTAAAATAATTTTACTATATAGTGGCGAAAATTTTATGATTCTAAAAGTGATAATTGTTTTAAATAAATTGATATTTTATTCTTGCAGATTTATTCATTTTTAACTTTCTTGTACTCATTGAAGGGAATACGGAGAATGAAAGTAAATTTTTATATTAAGATTTAAAGGGATCTTTATATCCAGTGTGATTATTCCTTAACCCCTTTTTTAACTGTTTCGACTTGACACCGTCGTATGTACGTTAAAGGGAGTAAAAAAGTCATAGTTTGCCGTCCTTCGGAAAGGTTTTAAAATGGGGGTCCGAGCTTATGCTGTGTCAGGTACTCGTTAAAAATCCCTATCCTTATTAAACCTAGATAGGTAAAATTTAGGATTCCCATCGTTGCATCGTCCGATTAGCCTCAACCTTGATCAGCATTAAATTAAGTTAACGGAAAAAACAAACCCTTACGTACTCGTAGGTTTTTACTTTTATTGGTCGCTTAAAAAAAATATCATACGAAAGTATTTTGGGTTGGTGTATAAATCTAGTTGTACTCGCCCTATTTGGTCACTACATGGTCAGCTTAAGTGGCACTTTATTTCTAGATCTTAATAGATTCTTAGCAAAATTTATATCTCTTTTCTAAAAATGGCTATTTTAAATTTAAGTTGTATTTAGTCCTTATAAAAAACTGAAAAGATGAGAAACTGCTCGACGTTTTCGCCTACTTCAACATTTACTGGACAAACTTTCAAAGCTCCGAATTAATTACAAAAGACTCATTTACATGACAGTTATCAGATCTATTTGGACATACGGAGTTGAGCTTTGGGGCTCTACTAAACCATCCAATTCATCTCGTATCCAATCTTTACAATCCAAAAACCTTCGTAAAATCCTCAATGCTCCTTATTGTGTCACAAACGAACTCATCCATTATGATCTTAATATCCCATAAGCTCCATATATGTTGCTGATTTGGCCAAACTATCCTTCCATGACAAGCTCCATACACACTTGAATCCGCTAGTCTCTCAACTTGCTTCCCATTCTATTCCTGATACCCCTCCGTGGCGTCTGAAATGAAGATGGCCTCGAGACCTTCTACTGTTGAACTTTATTGGAGTGCTATCAATGGATAGTTTCTCCACAAGTGTTTTTTTTTTTCATGTTCTTTGTTCATACAGCAGATTTACTTGATGTAATACAATTAAAGTTGTAAATATCAATAAATTATTCTATTCTAAAAAAAAAAGTTTTATATAAATGAAAATAATATATTAAATTGTAAATATGTCATCTCTGGTTTATCAGCGATAATACTTTACCTAAAACTTTAAACAATTTTTATCCGTATTAACTTTTTATCCGTTCCCCTGTTTATATTTTCCAAAAACACAAGTTATCATGAGCTTAAGTATGAAAAAAGGAATATAATTAAGGGAAATGCATACATTAAATTACAATAGTAATTATTTCATCTAGATATGAAATTTCAATTGACATACATCATCTCTACTTCGAAATGTTAATTGAAACTTTTATTTCTTATTGAAATGATTACCGATATCTACTCATTACCCATAATTACACTCTTTTTTTTTAATAATAAATCTCACGATTATTTATATTTTCGAGAATATTAAAAAGGAAACGAATGAAAATTTAAGACATATCGTGGTTTACCTCGAAGCGACAGCCTTCCTGGAACAGATACCTATTTTTGTAATCAGAACTTATTTTTTAATTCTGTAATAATTAATAAGCGATAAATTACATAATTAAGAATACTTGATGTTTTAACAGAATATTTTGATGGGGTTTAGAATGACGTTTTGCTCCATTTATTTATAGCTTGTTAGGAGGACGATGCGTTATATATATATATATATATATATATATATATATATATATATATATATATATATATATATATATATGTAAAAGGCGTACACTAGAAGTCTTTCATTTCATTGCGACGGATACGGTTGCCATGGTAACGGCTGTGAAAGAAGAACCGGGGAGGTTATTGTGATTTGTTTTGATTAGTCAGTAATTGTGTAAATAGTGTTGAAGTGTTGACTTTAAAATGATGTTCCCTTTTTTACAGAGAGAAACTCAATTTGGTTTTATTTCAACACATAATAATAGAGTGTTTGAATCAATTAACATTTTATATATATATATATATATATATATATATATATATATATATATATATATATATATAATATTATATCGTGCAGTGGTGCCCCCTAGAGGTAGAACGGAGAAGCTGGTACTCATTGGCATGCTGGAGCGCATCTCCTCCATTGCAAGTCTTCTCTCACAGCCATTGTCTTCTCAAGGACTCTAATTTTATTATTTGTTCTTGGCAAATTTTCTAACAGGTGTATTATTTATTACTTTGGCAGTTTTATTATTGGTTTACCTGTACTTATTTAAATAATTTACACCACGTTATTCAATGTACTAGTGTGCTATACAAAAACTATTATACATTTCATGCCTAACTTAGCTTACGGTATTATCAAATATTTAAAAAAATTTCTTAAAAAAAAAACAGGAAACAAAATTACATTTCGGTAAATCGCCTATTTAACTTGAATAGAAATAAAATATTTCCAATCATGACCTAATAATTATTTTATTGTATAATTGTTCTTATAAATTTAATTAATAAACGACAATTATTCAGAATTTTGATTTCGTGAGATGCTTCAGTGATCTTTCACTTTAATCTAAATACATTTTAAGATTTTTGAATTATTTTTCAAGATTTATCATTCTATTGCATTATTTTTCACTAAACAGTATAAAATAAAAAATTATCAACTTTAACCATTTAAATATTCTTAAATATGTTATATTTTTTTCCCTGAAAACTATTGCTTTCTCGGAATTTACATGACTTTTATTTCTGTTAATTTTTTTTCATCGCAAATTATAATTAAATATTGGTGTGGGTAAACAAAATGTATTAATCACGTAAGGGAATGTACTATAGTAATTTATAGGGAAGGGACTATAATAATTTATAAAACAAATTATGTTATAGTGATATTTTATGCAATACAATAATAATAGGATAGGTATTAGTATTAGTAGTGATACTTATACAATTGACGTAAAATGATGTAATAATATAGTAATTGTAAATTTTAATAATAGTAAAGCAAGTTCTAATATTAGATATAATCGTTTTAATATTAAATAAGAAACCATAGCGTTGTCTAATATTATTAATGTACATTATAATTAAATCGATTCCTAATGGATTGTCGAACTTGACTTTAATACAATTAATACAAATTACATTGCCTCCGTGAATAATAATTCTTAACAAATTTCGGTAAATTGATTTACACAGAATACATTGTACTTGAACTAAACTTTTATGATCTAAAAAAGTTTATGATATTTTGAATTATAGTCCAACAAAAGAAACTAAAGCATTACAGATAGGGGATAATAATTAGAATATTTCGATTAAATCTACTTTAATGTGGATACTTACATGTATTTGATTATCAGTAATTTTTGAATTATTTCAATTAAATTACTTAACAGAATTATTGCAGAAAGAATTAAACCGGTTGCTAATGGTACGATACAAATCAATTTTTAATATTATATCCTTTTCTTGAACAAAGCAAAGTTAATATTAATTACTTCAATACGATTCTAAGACCCAGAATTATTGTTTAATGTAACTGGAATGTTAAAAATTAAAAATAACATTCAATTCAGGTTTTGTCCATTCTACATTATATTGTGTTACGTGGGAAAATTTGTATCCATTTAGCTATTATCAAACTCTTTAATAGTTTATATCTTCCTGTTTTTTTTTCTTGCTTTTAATGGTAAGTGAAGGTTAGTTATTTTAAATTGAATTAAAATAAAATAATCCTAGTAGAGGAGATTCCATTAGCAGCTCGTGCTTCAATGCGTATTATAAAAATACATTTTATCGTAGAAGTAGCTAGAAAAGTGGCTTTATTCTACTAAAGGTATCGTAAGATTTATTAGGCTTTTAATACAAAATAAAAAAAAATAGATAGAAATTTATTTTTACTAGGTGTATTTATTCTGTTCTGAGGGGTTATTATTAATCCGTGCAATAAATTATTATTATTTTTATTTATGTAAGTTCTTGACGCTCCCTGCTTAAAGCATCAGTGGTGCTATGTTGACCAAAAGATATCTCCAGGTGGTAGAAAAATCGGTGGTAATTCTTGAGATTCATTATCTAAATGCGAAAAAGTATTCTTGCGTGTGTACTATATTTTTTCTTTTAAGCTAAAACTAATATGATATTTTTATAGTAACAGAACTAAAAAAAATATTTTTTTTTTACTTTCGGTAATGTTATAATTTAAAATATTATCTAGAAGCAAATAGGTGACTTCATCAGCTTCCAGTTTATGTGGTTTCATATTTTTAGTATTAACTGTTTTCACGATTTCTTCCATCGGTAGATATAATACTATCATACATAATGGAGCAATGAAGGTTTGAGGCGAATAATTCTGAAGCAAACAAAAAAAATTTTGCAAGGATATCAGAGTAGTTATTTTTCTGGAAGAATCGATATTTTGCAAAAACTACACTTCTTCCTCTGGCTTTTGACTCAAATCACTATGTACAATTTTCTCACACTGTCCTAAAAAACAAGAAGCAAAAAATAGATCACTCTAAAGACTGGAAACTATAAAAATACATACATAATTTACTACATATATATTTTTTTTCTTCCAAAAGACACTTTGTTTATCGGCAGGTTTCATAGGAGGGTATAGTATGTTGCTTTTAATGAATTTTACAGGAGTATTAAGTCCTTATATATGTTGTAATCGAAAATTTATACAAAATTATTATAAAATTCTATTTCTTAGCATGTATTGTTTGATATATTTGAAGGAATTTTGACAATTTTCCTACCAAGTGGCTATTTTCCATAGCTTATTATCACAGGTTGATTTACCAAAGCAACCTGTAAAAATATTGGAACTAGAGAAGATGACTGAAGACAGAATGTTAAAACGCTGAAGGGAGTAAAAAAAATCACGTGTCTGTATTTAATGAATTGTTCCACTGTGGGTATCTGTGGAATGCTGTTTTGTGTTTTTTAAGAAGGAAGTTTGTATGAATAATTGCTGGAGCAACTTCGGATTCTTCGTATTTAGGTAACAGAACAATGGAATCTCACTTAATTAGGCTGGATGGGAATGTATATAAATGTACCTATATTTATATACATATACACATATGCTTTTGTGTATATCTAGTTTTAAGTCTTATGAGCATAGAATTATAAAATAAAATTATAAATGATGAAATATGAGTTGATTTTAGCCAATTTTTTTCATAATTGATTGACTACCCTTTAATTTTTATCTGTATCCCTAGTTTGATAAAAACTAATATAAGCCATCGGTTAATTAGTAAATAATTAAAGGAAAATAATAAAGAGACAACATTATAATTTTCTCAATTAAGCCTTGATGAAGTCAGCAGCATGTCTGGCGAAACGTTGGCAGAATATTCACAGACACCGTTTAAACCAGAAGAAACAACTGAAGTTTTTTGTATAAATAGTGGCCGTGGAAACTTGATAGAGTATTTAACTTTATAATTTTTTTATGTAAAATAAATAGTCATAAATGGGTGTAACACTTCAAAATTTAAAATTTAATACATATTAATTTTAAATATACGTTACTGTTACAGATTAAAATTTATTAGAAAACATTGAAAAAAAATCAGTACTTTACCTTTGATTTAAAAAACAAATAATTATGATGCGTAAAAAATATTGATTTAAAAATGGATATTGCATTTTTTTTTGTTATTCAGAAAGACTTTAGCAGTGATTTAAAGTAGCTTTCTTCTCCAAAATCATTTCAATTATCCTTTTATTAAGATTTTTTTTTAATTTCTTCTTTTACTAAACAGTTAATGACGTTTCTAATTTAATGGGTTAAGGCATATTTAAATTAAATATAAAAACTTTAAATTAAATTATGTTTTTTAATTTAAAAAAATCCCTCTGGGAATAGTAACAACCCTTCTAACGTATCAGATGACGTTCATTCGTTCATCTAACGTCACTTCAAGCTGCTATGGCTAATCGGACGATGCTATTATACAGCTCCCTCTGAATTTTGCATATCCAGGTTTAATTAGCATAGGGATTTTTAAGGAGTACCTGACATTGTACAGGCTCGGGACCCCCGTTTAACGTCCTTTCCGAAGGACGGCGTAACTAAGGATTTTTTGCTCTCTTTAAAAAATCCTAGTGTCACTTGCCGGGCTATGAACCCTCGATCTTGGGCTTGATAGTTTGTTAGGCTAACCACTAGACCTTTAGTTAGTTACATTAAAACTTCATATCGATGCCTTAGTTCACATATGTACTAAGTGCTGTAAACAAGATTTTACAGGAGTCAACTTTGATAATAATTTAGCTTAAGAAATGCAGTCCAAGTTTAAGCACCCAATATATTTTTTTAACCTTCACAGCTTCTCTATTAATTTTATATCAACATATAACAATCTATGAGTTCCTGATCACAACTTTACAATATTATTTATATAACAAAACCCAATTTTGAGAAATTAGCTCTTAACACATTCATGAACTAAGGCCTCAATATGCCTTTTCAGGCTCATACCATGGAATACAATTTTAGGTGAAATCGTTTTAGAATTAAATCTGCAAAAGTTTCTTGTAATTGGTTTTGACATTTTTGTGTTGATTTCTTACGATTGGTTAGGACTGTTATAATTATTTTTTTGGTGATTTTTCTTTGAAATACTTCCAGGTACCTTATATGTGTGTGTATTTGAGACGATAACAATGACCTTAGTATTTTTCCAAACAAAATCTTTGGATTACATCTGCCTTTTTTTTATTAACAATTACAGTCCCTATAAGGGTATTCTCTTTCAAATTATCTTTATCCTCTAGATTCTTTTCCCCATCCATTTCTCCTCCGATTCCCAACCGGGAATCCGGCGCAGTTCTGCCTCCACGCCATCAATTCATCTTGGACGTGCCCGTTCTTCCTTTGCCTTCCTTCCGGCAATCGATTTAGCAGCCTTCTCGACAGACGAGAAGCTCTGGCATTCTTTTCGATCGATTAAACATATTCTTGCTATCTTGTTGCTTACCACAATATCTGATTCGGCATTAATCTCCATTATCTATTGATTTTTTTTCTTGATCGATTATGTCCCAATCTATTCATTGAAATATTTATAATTCTTCCTTTGTTCTTCACACCTTTATTTCTTATTCTATCTTGTCAGGAATTATATTCCACTGTAATATATTAATATATTACCACAGGTCTAATTATTATCTGGTATATGATTAATTTCTCTTTGCCTGAGGTGAGAAATTAATGTGGAATATTTTTATTATGTTTAGCTGTGACCTTAGATATTCCACATTATCGAAATTCTGTCCTTAATTTGCAATTTATTAATTATTATTCCATTGATATCTGTATAATTTCAGATATTTGGTTTTGTAAATAATAATATCTACAACAAGTTTATTCGTCTAGAATTATTGTTAGTTCACATATAATAAGTTGATCATTCTACTGTGATAACGACATCGTCAGTGATCTCCTAATGCTGTTAGTCAATTGTACCTCTGCCATTTCCAGACCTATATTAAAGAGTGGGGTGACCAATGGATCAACCTATATGAGGTATTTCGACTTGTAAAAATAACTAAATAAGTCGTCTAGAATCTTCGATTTGATTAATTTTATTTTCAAAAGCTTTGCTAATTACATTAACGAGAAAATACAGTTATCCTGTGTTGACTTCTTTCTCCGTAATTTTTTACGATTTGTACAAACAAATTTAATTACTTAACTTAAATTCTAATGATTACTTTGTTAAATTAATTAATTTAAGTTGTTCTTAGATGTTTAGTTTTGTGCGGTAGTTCCTGGATGGAAGTTGGAGCTGTTAGTGGTATCAGCTGTATAAATGATATTTTTCTTTTTTTATTATATTAACGATATTTTATTAATTTTTTTACTCTGTTTTTATTAGTAATTATAAAATAATTAAGGCATTGAATTCCTCTTGTATCAAAACCTTACATTTCGAAATCCTTCTTAAAAACCTCTATGTTTCTTAATTTGTTACGAATAACTTCATCCATAACGTCCTGGATGTCCTATTTGTTGTTGATTTGTCCCCATCACTTCAGTATTTTCATGATCAGGATGGCTCAATTGGTAGAGTAACCATGACGGAAATATGGGATACTCAGGTTCGAGTCCCGGTCCTGGACATAGCTTTTCTTTTCAAATAAAAATATTTAAATATTATAATGCAGTTGAAATTTCAATGGAGAAATAAAAAAAAATACTATTGAGAAGGAATCATTTATTTTTAATTTGCTAGTAATCTCAATTATCACCTTTCTCAACTAGTATCCTATTAGCTAACTGAAACCGAAGATGCTATCTTCTGCATAGGTTAGTCCGATAAGGATTGAATCGAGGGGGTGTGTGTTCGGGACCCGGCAAAGACCGCGCATGATATAATTCGGGTATTGTCCAGTAACGGTCCCCCCGAGCTGTGAGCTATAGGGCGATAACCATCCGGAAAACGTGCATATAGTTTAGAGGTTTAATCACTACTAATGCAAGGTTCGACGGCAACAAGCCAAACAGTCTTATCTAGATGTACGCGCGCCTCTTAGCGGCGTATCACTGAACTACGAGGCGGCACAAAGTGGGCGTGCCCAGGTTCGAGCCCCGCCCACCGCGGCTAATTACAGAGCCCGATTTCCAAGGCTCGTTACCGCCTTACATAACGCGGCCCGGGGCGAGCCGACCTATCCGCCGCCTCCTCTCTCCTCATTGGTCAGCTCCCGTTCCAATGGATTTCTGGAATCCGGAGCATATGCACGTCGCTGGAGGCTCCAGTTCTGGTCCTTATCGCGGGTAGTAAATGGGCCAATGAATAAGCTCCACAGATGGGATATGTTCTTTCGCCCGATATTTGGTCGGCACGAGTCCGAAATTTCGAAAGATGATGATTAGGACTTAATATTACACAACAAGACCGGTTCATAGATCAATCACCCTCTCTCATCGCTCGTCTCCTCGCTCTCTCTCTCTCTCCTCTCTCTCTCTCTCTCTCTCTCTCTCTCGTCTCGCTCTCTCTCTCTCTCTCGGTCTCTTCTCTCTCTCTCCTCTCTCTCTCTCCTCTCTCCTCTCTCTCTCTCTCTCTCTCTCTCTCTCTCTCTCTCTCTCTCTCTCTCTCTCTCTCTCTCTCTCTTCTCTCTCTCTCTCTCTCTCCCCCCCCCTCTCTCCTCCCCTCTCTCTCTCTCCCCCCCTCTCTCTCCCTCCCCCTCTCTCTCCCCCCCATCTCTCTCTCTCTCTCTCTCTCTCTCTCTCTCTCTCTCTCTCTCTCTCTCTCCTCTCTCTCTCTCTCTCTCTCTCTCTCTCTCTCCCTCTCTCTCAACCCTCCCCCTCTCTCTCTCTCTCTCTCTCTCTCTCTCTCTCTCTCTCTCTCTCTCTCTCTCTCCCTCTCTCCTTTATATATGTATATATACACACAAATTCTTGATTCCTATTCTTCTTCCCATTCTTCATCAATTTTGCAAGATTATAAGACCAACAAAATCTTGAAACTTTGTCAAAAGAAGTTTAAAGAACTGACTGAAGCCTCTGTGCGTTAGTGCAGTATGTATATTTCGAGATCAGAAAAGGAAACTTTACAATCTCAATATTTATTTTTTTTTATGTCTGTTATATTTACGGAACGATTACCAATATGATTTATTAAATCCACCTCCAATTCGAAATTGGGGCCAGGTGAACAGGTGTGTAGTAAATTAACTGAATATATATATCTGTCCAAGGGGCTACATTATAAGATGATACAGTATTTACTTAAGTATTTTAAAATAAATATAAATTAAAAGGTTCGTGCTTGTAAAAAGAAAGGAATAAAATTCTAAAATAACAAGAATTAAGGTGAAAAAGAATAAAAATAAAAATAAATAAAATCACACAACTTTATAAAAAAGTAATATCTTTATATTATTGAGTGAGAAAAATTCATAGTAATTCATCTATTACTTCTGATTTACATGGGCTATTAGAGATTATAACAGATTAGAGAGCATCTTTTTTTTGGGAATTTAGGAGATGTAGTAAAAGTGTGAATTTGAATGTGGATAAGGAAGAAGTATGACGGATATTAGGTGGGAGTGAGTTCATAAGTCTGGTGGAACGGGCGAGAAAGGAACACTCATATGATGTGGTTCTTTGGAAACGAGTAAAAAGGTCGGACAAGTGAGATCTTGTGCCCTGGTATTGGATTGTAGAATTAGAGTTGAATTTTAGGGACTGTAGATATAAGAGGGATATTGTCAGTTGATAGTTTGGTATAAGAATGACTCCAGGAAATAGTCACATTACAATATGGTTGTTTATTAGCGTCTCCGTTTGCTTTGGAAAATACTCTAAATAAAGGAATTACAATAATTCAAGAATTAGACTATCAAGAAGAAATTATTCAGATCATTTATAAGGCCGTTGAGAAAGATGGGGTATGGTTCAATCGACCGTCTGTAGATATTTACGAAAACGTAGAAACAGTTAGAAAAATATAGGCACATTTAGGAAAAAAGACGATTAATATTCTACGGACATTTACATAGAACGGGTGATGGGTGAAGCTTACTAAACAAAGTTTTATCTAAAATTATTATTGGAGAACGGAGATAGTTGGGGGGGTGCAGTCAAAAACACACCAAATAAGTACTAGACTTATATTTAGTAAGTGCCGACGTTTCGACCTACAGTGTAGACCATCATCTATGTTATGAATATAATATTAATATAAAAAAGGTTGGAACATGAAGGATTTAGAAAAAAATAGTAAATTAAAGATATAAAATGAATGATAATGGACTTCTAGAGGTTACATTACCGTAATAAAATGGTTGTTTGTGGTATAGAAATCGAACAACTTTAACTGCATCAACTACCTTCAGAATCCTTTTTTTTATTTAATTTTCCCCTAGATTTTCGTGATTCTGCTAATATAAAATAAAATAATATAAAAAAATATAAAAATATAACAACAATATAAAAAAAGGGCCTGTCAAATTTGAAGATTCGATTTTTATTTCACTAATTGCAGCTTTCATTTCAAATCTAAAAGTTCAGGCACTCAAATATTTCAGCTACGTTTTTGATTACTTATACGAGTAATCCATACAGACACACATATATGCATATATACAGTCCCTGGTCATATTAATGTGACCACCAAGAAAGATTATTTTCTTTTTGTTTTTTCCTAATTTTTTTTAAATACTTTCGCGTGTCTTAATAAATTGCTGTTTTAAGCAATGGCAACACTGTTATAAGTTTTTTAAAGTATTTTTTTTTAGTAATGGCAGCATTGGTTTTAGTACAGCCATTTTGTTTTACGAGTGATGGCGTGCATAGTTTGTGTTTGAAATTGTTGTGGATTTAGTTTTTTTCATCAATATTTAAAATAGGGTGACACCACAAAATATTTAAAAAAAATAAAGATTTATTTTCGAAACAATTTTTTTCAATTTCATATTATTATCAGATAACTGACTTACCCATAAAACTAATATTTAAACTCGATTTACATCATTACGCATACAAAAAGATAATGCAAACATGTAACAAGAACGAATATTTTGTATAAGTTTAATATTTTGTGGTGTCACCCTATTTTAAATATTGATGAAAAAAAAACTATCAAAATAGTTAAAATCCTATTCTTCTTTACTTTATTGCACTTTAAGTTTATTGGAGTATCCTTTAGGATTGGAAAAGGAGAATAAATAGATTTCCCTATTGACTCTAACAGGACCTTTATTTCTTAGCAACAGTATTAAATAATTTTCTATATTTATAATACTCGTTATTATTTATTGTACTTTCCTCATACTCATTTCTATTACATGAAACTTCTCTTCTTCTTTCTCTTCCTCTTGTGCCTTTCAGCGTCGAGGTACCGGATCAACCCAGGATCTCCATCTGTCTCTATCTCTCGCCATAATCCTCAGATCAGACGCTTCTCCAGGGTTTTTTTCTGGGAGGTGATTGCTTTCTAATAGTATCGTTCCGGATCCTATCTCTTCTTGTCTTGGAAGTTACTCGTTGGAGAAATTTCATTTCGGCAGCTCTTAAACGGCTCCAGTCTCTATCCAGGAGTATTCAACTCTGAGCCCCATTTAAGAGAACTGGAAAATATACGATTTTGAGTGTACGATTTTATGAGTTTCAAGTCCTTTCCTACTTCTCTTTTGCCTACAATAGTGTTGCAGATCTGGTAGTAAACATTGCTGTTCTGCTTTCCCATTTCTGCAAATCATTGTGCCCAGGTATGTGAATTCCTCTTCCATTTCTTGTTCATTGCATACAATATGTATATCTTCAGGATTTCTAACATGATTATTAACATTCCATTATAAAATGAAACTAACATTTATAATTTCAGGAAAATATGCAATGGTTCATTTATAGTAATTCACTTAACACTGTCAGCAATGTAATATGTCTATAATTGTAATATAAAATCCGTTAATGCTGAAATTTAAAATCAATAAATCAAAAAAACAGTAAGAAAAATTACTAATATTCCCTTGAAATTATTGACACAAAACTACGGAGAGGCATACATAAAAGTTAGCTTTGTGTTAATTGGTATTTAAGATTTATCTAAAAAATATTCTGATTGAAAATATTTTATAGAAGATCAAAATTAACATTTTAATAATTTATAATATTAAATGTTGTTGTAGAATCTTTTTACCATTGTTGAGATAATACGATTTGAACTATTTTAATATTAATATATTAAAATTTTAATTTTAATATATTTTAAAAAGAAAATAATCCAATAAAATATGAGTTTTTATTAATCATGAGAAATTTAAAATATAAAAACAGCTGACTCAAAATCAATATATCATATAATATTTAGCGAGATTGGAGTAATTGCAGACACTTAAGGGGTAAATTTAAATTTTTATTTTTTTAAAACAATATAAATTCATAAACATTTTTAATTTAATATTTTCAAAATAGCAAAACTTGTTTAAAATTAAAATGATAGCTTTGATCTTTATTACCTTGATTCTGAAATAAAGGGTGTAGTTGATGTAAATGATTATTTACAATAAAATACGAAATATTGAGATTATTGAGATTGAGAGTGCCCATTATAGAAAATACTACTTAATTTAAATTTTATACAGTTGTACCACGATTAGGATTCACGCGTTTTTTCGGTCCAGTTAACATTTTTATGCATGTTGTAAGTCACATATTAGCCATGTATGGTATGTGTAGTTTCAACATATTTCTACATGATGCATTAGGAAAGAACCGCAGGAAAATGACTTGGAAAAAAATGTTATTCTTGACATATCTTCAATCAAAAAAATTCAAAATAGAGAATGTAATAATTTTTTCGTTTTCGATCTATAACGATTCCTTTAGGATTGATGTATGTTATAGCAAATTCTTGAATCTGAATTCACTTTGTAAAGGGGAAAAATAATTCTGTCCAAATGTGGAATATGAAACTATCTTGTTCAAAATCAAAGTAACGAATAAAAAAATTCGTTCTGCATTCGTTATTATGAACTTTTTTTTGGACTGGGAATTTCAGTCTCGAAAGTAAACAATGGCGTGTTTCATCTCTTTCGAGTAGTAACAAAATCAAATTTCTTGAAAGACATATTTTTTAATATACCATATTCGAGTGTTGTATTTTTTTGTAAAAGCAACAAGGTGCTTTAATGCAGGTTGTAAATTCTGTAATTATTAATTAATTACTATACTTAATAACTATACTACATAATATACTATAATTACTATTAATTAATAATTAATGCAGGCTGTCATTGTAAGAATTAAGTTATGCAACACACACAAATAATTGTTTCATTTTTTTTTTTTTTTAATTTATTTATTGATATTTACAACTGTATTGTTGTATTAATAGAATGCATGTTACATAATGAGATGATAATGACAAGTAGAGAAACTACCCACTGGTAGTACTCAAATCAAAGTTCAAATAAGAAGGTCACGTGGCCATCTTCTTTTCAGAAGCCTCGGAGGATTATCGGGAATTGAACAGGAAGCTAGGTTTGAAACTAAAGGGTTTGAGTGGGAATAAAGTTTGCTATGAAAGGATAGATACCGGGTTCGGGCCAAATCAGCAACAAAAGGGACATTAAGGTCGTTATGGATGACTTTATTCTTAACAAAATAAGGAGCATTGAGGATTTTACGAAGGATTTTGGATTGTAAGGATTGGATACGAGAGGAATTCGATGGCTTAGTGGAGTCCCAAAGCTCTACTCCGTAAGTCCAAATAGGTCGTATGATGGTCATGTAGATGAGTCTTTTGTAGTTAATTGGGAGCTTAGAGCGTTTGTCTAGTAAGTGTTGAAGTAGCCTGAAACGTCGAGCGGTGTTTCATTTTAAATTTTGTTAAGGGGGTTATCTTATTCTCTTCTTAATCCTATCGCAGGCGAGCGTTTCTTCTGTAGAGCCTGATCCATTGTGCCCAGATTCCTTGCCACCAATGCCTCCCAAACACCTTCCCAGGTTTTCCTAGTGCGTCCTCAGTTCCTCATTTCACCCACGTTCATATCATAGGATAACTTGTCTATTGTCTCACCAGTCATTCCTCAGACAATTCAAAACTATCGTATACGATTCCCCTCCGTACCATGTGATGAAGGCCGAGATTGTTCCTTATGGTGGTATCTCCATGGTCTAGAATGGGCTTGTATGTTTGATGGTTAGGGTCCATGATACACTGGAATAAGTTAGGGTAGGCAGAAAGGTCGTCTTGTAAACTTTCTTGTTTGTATAAGCCAATGTTGGCTTTAAAATAAATAGTTATCCATACTAAAGAGAATTTTTTCTTACCTCCACCTGGACTAATTTCTTCCTCATCTATTTATGATATAAATATATATATATATATATATATATATATATATATATATATATATACCTTATTATTTATTATCATTTTTCTATGGCGCTTCAACTTGGTGACGAATCCTGGCCTCCTCTACCAGCTTCTTCCAGCCGTCTCTATTTTTCGCAGCTATCATCCAGCATCTGACTCCCAGAATATTCCTTGTGTCTCTCTCTACACTATCCGACCACCTCAGCTTCGGTATCCCCATTCTTCTCGTGCCCTACAGAGGTTCTGTAAAAGCATCTTTTGGAATGGCCTCGTCCTCCATATATATATATATATATGACCCTATGGTCAACGAATATTATTCAAGGTATCTTCGTTAGGTTAGGTAGAATTGCTTATGGACACTCAACATCAAGGGTCTTCAGTGTCCGTCCTTCAATCTGTATTATTTCTTTGTTTCTTTTTATATGTATACGTGTATAATAGAGTCCTGATTGCTAGTCTATCCATTTATTCCGACAGCAGTCTCGAATCGACTATTTGCTGTCTGAAGACCTTCCTGAGGCATACCTATCCTCTGTAAAGTAGGTCTCCTTAATATGGAATAACTTGATTGTTGTTGTCTAAAATATCTACCTCATTGCACAGATGTTGGTTTAATAAAGCACAGTCTCTATCATGTTCTGAATCCATTACCCTTCATAGGTTGTACTGCTATACTTATTTGATTTTTCGTTTGAGAATTCTTTCCATTATTCTAATGCTTAATGAAGATCTTGTGTTTAACATCATTATTATTCCAGCCTAGAGGATTCGCAACTTTCTTAAAAGTCCATTCATTGCCAAGGCTTCTCCCCTAATCCGGGATAATGGATTCCTCTGCCGTTACTCCCAGATCTAAGATAGGACCCCCCGAGTTCCCGGAGCTAGGTGTGTGTATCATTCTAGGTGTGTATCATGTACTAATAGGAAACAAATGTGGACGGCGGAGGGTGCTAAGACAATAGGATCAGATAGCATTCATTAGGGAGCATTTCCTGGCTGGACCGCGGCCAAGCGTCGAGTTCTGCCAGTCCTGGCCAGTCCTCGAGAGTCTTTGTCATTGTTCGCGCTTCTCTCTCCTTTAGCTAATTATCTTTGGCACTCTGATTAACTGCTTTCCTCTTTCCTGTTATGTTAATTTATTAGCTATATATTATTACTATATATTACTTTAGTATAATGCTATTTTTTCCTTAAATGAACCAATCAATGATTTCAGGAAAACAAATATTAATTAATATAGTCGATAAAAATGAGCAAAATTCAAAGAGAAGCATAAAATAATTTATAGATTTGAAATAAAAAAAGAAACAAAGCCTCCGAAAAATATTGTGAAGGTGTTAAGCAGCAATTGCTAATCGGACGACGCAACGAGTCATTTTGCCTATCCACATTAATTTGTACAGGAATTTTTAAGGAGTACCTGACATTGGAGAGGATCAGAGATACTTTTTTTTAGGATAAGTACTTTTTGCTCTGTTCCAAAAATCCTAAGGCTACATGCCACGCTGACTTTTTATTTTGGGCATAATAGATTATGCTATCCACTACATCACAGATGACTGCATATTAATTAATCATGGTTGTAGAGGAAAAACGAATAAATTCTTAATTTAATTGTTCATATTTTTAATCCTTTATAGATTCAGTCCGATATTCTTAGTAATGTGAAGATAAGTATAATACACATTATAATCCGAAATAATAAAATTCACAAATAAGTCACATAGGTTTTAAAACGATATTTTTACTATTTTATTATATAATATTATTTTCTATTCTTAACAACTAAAGCCCTCGAATTTTCTCTGTGGGTTTCTTATACTTAAAGAAGCCAGATTGTGATATTTTCGTAGTGAATAAGCCAATTAGCTATCAGGCATTTGCTTGAAAATGATTTACTACTTATTAGTATTCCATTCAAGTCAAAGTTGAGGTGACATTGTTGAAAATTATAATAGGCTGTAAAGGGGTAGACCGAGGCGTTGGTGGGAGGATTGCGTTAAGAGTGTCTGGTATGGATCTGGGGTTGGGTAGTGATCCATGGACGAACATTTATAAGCAGAGATTGGAAGTCTCGACGTCGAGCCTTAGGGTTCGCTATGCCTTATTATTATTTCAAGAAAAAGACTACGAGAATCACACAATTCTGCTTCCACAATACAACTCACTATCTCTAGACAATATTCGACTTAATCACTTATTGCCTAGGCTTTAGATGTACGGGTTATATTGCAAGTTGTTTTCTTGGAACTACAAAAAAAAAATATTTGATGTAAATTCTCCCATACCCTTGAACGTCTGATCTGTAGGCACCTGCGTAGCTCCAACAAGCGTTATCTCCAGATCTAGCGTTCAAGAATTAGCAAGTGCGATGCTGTTAGGAAACACTTCTTTTGGATCGGCCTCCGCGAGTGGCCTGATGAATTGAACATTAGCGGCGGATGTCAGCGAAGAGTAGCCGTGGATGAGTGACGAGGAAGTAGAACTATTCCTGTCACATGGACCAAGGAGGTACCGCGAAGGGAACAAAGAGGAACAGAGTCGATAATTGGCTAACTAATGTAGATAAAGAGGGTGGGAATCCTCCATGGCCGCTCATTAGTATGTCTCCATTAGCCGCGTCCTCTGGAGCGTATTCATGACCGCTGGAGGACGTGCTCCGAATCCAGCTCTTTGTCGGCGCCTACCTCCGCGAGCATTTCGGCTTGGAATGCCCGAGCCTCCAGGCTGTCTGCCACGGCCGAATTCTTCCCTCTTGTCTTTTAGGACTTTTTGCCTTGTCGTATCAGCTTTCTACCTTGTACGCCGTGTCCTTTCCCAAGTACCCAACCATCTGGAGGGAGTCTGTCCGTTCTCTGGAATGCCACTGTAGCACATGTTGCGTAACGAGAGGACATGGAGGACCGCCTCGTATTCAACTTCAAGATCTTACTTGTATTTGAAGCCTTCCTGTTTGCCTAAATCACGCTCAGTAATGTCCCATGAATCAATTAATAAAAGTAGCAATACTATCTGAGGCATACTAATTTCATAATATGAAAACATTTTAAGACTTTTTTTTTTGTTTGGTTGTTTACAGAAGCATTAATCCTGTTAAACATTTTCTATTTTTAATATAATGATTGAAGAGAAGGGGTACCAGTATTTAAAAAAAAATTATTTATTTAAATTTACAACTGGATAATAATAATACGTTAAGTGAATGGAATCAAAGATACTCGAATAATTTAATAATAATCGAATAATAATCGAAAATAATAATCGAATTCAACATAGTTGGCTAATATCTTCTTTTCAGACGTCTCGGACGCTTAGGAGTTGAAGAGGTTGCTAGAAACGAAAATGTATGAAACTAGTTTGAGAGGCAATAAAGTTTCTTATGAAAGAATTGATATCGGATTAGGTCCAAATCAGCTACAATTGGGACATTAAGGTGATTATGGATCACTTTATTCGTAACTAAGTAAAGAGTATTGAGGATTTTACGAAGGACTTTGGATTGTAAGGATTGATTAAGACAAGAATTCGTTGGCTTAGTGAAGCCCCAAAGTCCAAATCGCCCGTATGATGGTCATGTATAATTGATCTGGAGCTTATAGCGTTTGTCTAGTTAGTGTTGAAGTAGCCTGAAACGGCGACCTGTTTCTTTTCGATTTAGTATAAGAAACGTCTGTCGAGAAGTAGTCCTAAGTACCAGATCTGCTCTACAGGAATCAGTGGGATGTTATTTACAGACTGCAGAAGGACAGAAAATCATTGGTTTACATTCAGTATATTAAATTTGAAGACAATACAAATTGAAAAAAAGACAATGACTGACAAAATTGAAAATAAATTGTCCAAAAAGTTGATGATTGTACCTATTTTTACTTACTTATGTATTATGTATGAGATTATGTATTAAATATCTCAATAAAGTCTACAACTCATGAAAACGTGAGCTATTTTTTGAACGTCCTGGATTGAGGTTGCTGCCTATATTTAATAGGCCTATTTGGCTGGTCATGTGCTGCACTGTATTTTCTTTTAAGTTGATTTTTCTTTTTGTGTATATCCTGGTGATGCCTGAATTGGAAAACTAACGTTGACTTGTTAGTTTTATTTCTCTTTTTGAGTTTTTACTCTTTTTTTATTGACTTACATTTTTAGCAGGCTACCTCCAATGAGAAGAAATCCGAAATACCAAACCATTCTTGAAAATAGAACTTCTGCATTTATGGTTTAATTCGTCTTTGTCGCTTCATACTTCTTGTGATATCGCTCGTAATGTTTTTATATATCGTTTCAGGAAGTGAAATCTGAGATAAGAGTTATCTAATGGGTTCATGATTTAAGAATCATTTTTATAATGATGGGGGGAGGCGGAGTGGCTCAGTGGTAGAGCACTGAGTAGCCATGCCGGAAATCCTGGTTCGGATCCCTCTGCAGGCAGTTACTTTTATTTAGTCTCTTTGCGGCGGGAGATGGATCATATGGGATCTAGGAAGGACCCTTCTGGGGCTCACCCGGACTCTATAAAATATTATAATAATAGGATACCCAAAATAAGGGGGGAGGGAAACCTGGCGATTTAGCGTGACCAGATAATCTTCTTTGTATACCTGTGGTAACCGAATATAAGTTAATTGTTTGTTAACTAAACGGTTATCCTCCAATATTTATAAAAATTTTAATTTTAAGACTACTTTAGTCGTATTGGAGATAGTAATTTACACCTCCTTAGAACTGATACATTTATTTCGTAACATGTTATAATTATGGGAACCCATTTACACCTATCGCTGGACCAACCCTCATTATTCAAGTTGTATGAAAATATTCAAATCACTTGAAAATTGTTGTAGTATTGTCATATTCCACATTTTTCTATATGTTGAACTTATAGATTTATTACAAATCGGAAGACATCAGTTTCAGAACTTTTCATTCGTTTATTTTTTGATGTTTTCGAAAAGAAAAATCATACTAAAACTCAATATTATTTTTCTTTTCGAAAACATCAAAAAATAAACGAATGAAAAGTTGAAAAAAATAAACTCAAGAGTGTAATTATTGTTAATATGTATCTTTCATCAAGATATAATCATTTCACCTAACATTTCGAAGTATAGACGACATATGTCTGTTGAAACATTCATTTCTTGATGAAATGATTTCAGAAATATACATATTTCTTATATAATTACACTAATTTCCTATAACAAAGGTGATTATTTGTGTTTTGGAGAATATTAATAAGGAAACGAATAAAAAGTCAAAACTTGTTGAGTCGCAACAACTCGAAGCGACAGCCTGCAGAACAGTTTAACATTTCTATTTCTGTTCCTGTGGTCTAGTGGTTAGCGTAACAAACTACTAAACCCAAGATCGCAGGTTCGTAGCCCGGCAGGTGACCCTAGGATTTTTTAAAGGGAGTAAAAAATCCTTAGTTACGCCGTCCTTCGGAAGGGACGTTAAACGGGGGTCCGGAGCCTGTACGATGTCAGGTACTCGTTAAAAATCCCTATCCTAATTAAACCTGGATAGGCAAAATTTAGAGCTCCCACTGTAGCATCGTCCGATTAGCCATAGCAGCAAAAAGTGACGTTAAATAAACAAACAAAACATTTCTATTTCGGTTCTATCAATTCCTTTTCGATAACAAATCGTTGCCTACATTCCACGCCCTAGTGCAATACCCTCGAGAATCCTTAGTCGGGGCTATTTCCAAGTCAAAGTACATCGTGTGACTCCGCGGAAGGGTTGGCTACCCCTGGCCGTTTCCCAGGCGAGCCGTTGCACTTTTCCAACACGGGGGGTGTGGCCTCGAATCCGATTGGCTCGCCGGGCTCACGACTCTCATCCCATTGGTCGATCGGATCGCCGGGCTCACGACTCTCATCCCATTGGTCGATCGGATCGCAGCTTCGTGCCGGCTAGAAAGCTTTATATCTTAACTGGTATTAATAATAGGGCGGAGCCATCGCCCAAAATAAAGGTCACAAGTACCTTTCCCCCCAGCTGGTTTTATTTTCTCGGCGGACGTGATGTGAAACTCGTAATTATTATGAATAATTTCTCTCTCAGAGCCAAGAACAAATTGACGAATTAATCATCGTTCTTGATTGGCCAGTTTGTTTCCTTTTGTAGATCTCTTATATTCGAGATCCAAACTTGTGGCGTAAAAAGAATAAGAAAGAAGATAAGGTATATTCTCTGTGCTATCATAAGTACCAGAAGAAGTAGGAAGAAAGATAGGAATGGTTCCTGTACAAAAATCTGAATGATTACAAATTTCACAAATCCTATTGGGATTTATCTCTATAAAATCATAAATTTTCGTACATAAAAAAAGACCTTAATGTCGCAGCATACATAAAAATTAGGAAATGGAAAATACACGGTTTTCTTGTACACCTATTAAGCATGTTAAAAAAAGGATAATGGATCAAAATAAAATCTATATGTATGATAGTAGATTACTATTACCACTATAAGTTTTCATCTTTACACTTTTCTATTTGCCAAGCCTCGAAAAGAAGTTTTGGGCGAAGTTTCACTTGCGGGTTTTCGCCTCTAAATTCAGTGAGCTTCAATTCCTTATAAGATTTTTAAATTGAGTTTAAGATTTTCATAGCTGTTAAATTTTAAGCGCCGTGTGACTAATGGAGAGAATAAGAAAAGTAGAAAAAACAGTTATGAGGTTCATTTTGAAGCAATCTATAAAACGCCATTTGGATGAAGTTACTCGGTCAAAAAAACAAAACAAGAAAAAGAAAACGCTTAGCGAAGTTTTGTACACAGATTTATATGATGGAAAGCTCTAGAACAACAAAAAATATTGAACGTTATCACAATAAACGAGGCTCTGAAAGACTGAAAGAGGACTCGTGGGATTTACTGAGTTGAATGTAGAAAATCGCACCGATGCAGAAATAAATATCAAAGTTTGAGCAGGGAATATTGCGACAATCTGAAAAAAATGGAATTAACTTCTAGAGAGCAGCAGAATGGGTTATAAAGGAATGTTGGGAAGATGCAGATCTATCAAAAGTCGAATAAAGATCAGAGGATGGAGATATTGTGTGCTGGGAGTCAACAGCATACTTCAACTTGAGGAGATGTTAAACTTAGAAAGGTCTTTGTGGGTTAATTATTTGTGAAAGGAATGTGCCTAGAAAATATTGCCTTTCGTTTGGAATAGAAAAGCCATTTCACTCGTCTTGGTGATAGGAACCGGAGAACGTCTCGTCTCGTCTCGTCTGTAACCAATCTTATATAACTACTTCTGACTCTTACCAATCTGTCTTTAAGACTTCCCGAATGATCATCAGACACAATACAGCAATAGTAAAAATGGAGGAAATAGTTGGGGGTGCAGTCAATCAAAACACCAAAATAAGCATAACTTATTTATTATGTGCCGACGTTTCGGCCTACAATATAGGCCATCTTCAGGGCGAATAGAACACGTTACAGCTTGGGGAGCTCAGACACAAGTAAGAAAAAAAAAATCTTTTTTTTTTTTTCTTTTTTTTTGTTTCTTACTTGTGTCTGAGCTCCCCAAGCTGTAACGTGTTCTATTCGCCCTGAAGATGGCCTACATTGTAGGCCGAAACGTCGGCACATAATAAATAAGTTATGCTTATTTTGGTGTTTTGATTGACTGCACCCCCAACTATTTCTTCCTTAAATTAGAAGATACAGTCGACCAATTCTTCTCTAAAATAAAAATGGAGGATATGAGACAAGTTCCGGGGATGAAAGAGTTTAAGGTTAAAAATTCGTAATATCGAGAGTTGTTGGGAATGTAGCGATTCCAGGAGATGGATTGGTCAATGATGATGCCAAAGTTTTTAACAGAGGAGAAAATTTAATGGGAAGATCATTGAGGTATCGGTTATACCAATTATGTATTTATGTATGTAACTAGTAATTTGGGTATAGGTGGTGAGGTATTGTCTTAGTTGTAGTTTTGAATGGTGTATTTGAAATTCATATATATTTTTTTCTTTAATGGATTGCTATTTTATTGGTTCTCCTTCTGTCCTGGTGATTCACGAAATGGAAAAAAATGTCGATAGGTACTTTTTTAATATTAGAGAAAGTTTCAGGTTTGAAATTTTCCATTTGTATCTAACAATTAATTATTTTTATTTATTTATGTTGTTCATCGCTGTTTGAGAAATGATAAATAAAAGATCATTATCTTCGTTTGGAGGGTGTTATATTTGTATTGTGTTATAATATGCTCTCACTTCTTTCATGAATCACTCGATTGTGTTAAGATATGTGCATATTATATTTCGACGATCTCTTAAATTTGTTATTATAAATATACATTTTTAAGGACTAAAGATAATAAGTAACAGTGAAGCCTCGGCTTCAGAATAATGGACGACTGCTTTTAGAATAGACTTATCATTTCATCTCGGAACTGACAGAGGCTACAAATGCAGTGTAAGGTAGCTCACTGTTCTTCACGATAAATGTTTCTTGTGAACTGTATCAGCCAATCTAGAAGAAAATAAATCTGAAGGCTGTGTAGCTTTGACAAAGTCTTAGGAGAAGGTTTTTAGCTTGAGGAACAATATTTATCTTCATTCAGTTGTATTTTCAAAACTCATTGTAACAAAAAATTACACTAAGACTGAAATTATTCATGACAAATTAAGAACTTAAGGGGTGGTTAAGTCAAATTTAGTCCAGAGAGAATTAATTGTATAGTGAGATGCGGAATCAAGTCATTCTCGTAGTTTTTAGCTTGAAATAGAGTTGTAATATGTAAGCAACAACTACATTTTATGCATTTGACTTCACCACGTATGCAACCTCCTGCATTTTCCTCAGTACGACAGGAAAATATACGCTCAGAACAATTAACTTATTTTGGAGAAAATTCGACTTAGCCACTTATTCACCGGAGCTGAAGATATCACCATTGTAAAAAAAATACAAACAATTCCTTTTACGCAGTAGAGAACCTATCATAAAAGCAAAGATTTTTGATTTTCAGATTTCAATTCGACTCACCCTGGATTTATTTTGACTATTTCCGATCTGTTATTTGTACGTTTCTCGCATGACTCTAGTTGTTAAGAATTTTGTATAAACAGAAGTAACTTAAATTGTTTATAGAGAAGATAAACCGGCAGTGGCACATCCCTTGAATTTTTAAACTGATTTTAACCGTCCGTCAATTATTAAGGTAGACAAAGGAATCATGGTTAAAATTCTCTATTAGAATTTTGGGTTCCTCTTCTCAATTTTGGTCCTCTAGGACCACGTTAAGGAATTTCAAGGATTCAAGCGTCCCATGTCGAGCTTCTTTCTTCCTTTATCCTTTCATTATATATTATATAATATATAGGTTCGATAAGGTATTGTCGAATTTTCTCCAAAATAAGTTAATTGTTCTGAGGGTATATTTTCCTGTCCTACTTAGGAAAATGCACGAGGGTGCATACGTGGCGAAGTCAAATTCACAGAATGTAGTTGTTGCTTACATATTACAGCTCTATTTCAAGCTAAAATCTACGAGAATGTCTTGATTCCAAATCCCACTATACAATTAATTCTCTCTGGACTAAATTTGACTTAACCACTTCTCCGAAACTGCTGATACTGATTTATCGAAAACTGATCTTAATTTGTCATGGGTAATTTCAGTCTTGTAATTTTTTGTTACAATGAGTTTGTTCGTTCATTAAACGTCACTTTATGCTGCTATGGCTAATCGGACGATGCTACAGTGGGAGCTCTAAATTTTTCCTATCCAGGTTTAATTAGGATAGGGATTTTTAACGAGTACCTGACATCGTACAGTCTCGGGACACCCGTTTAACGTCCCTTCCAAAGAACGGCGTAACTAAGGATTTTTTACTCCCTTAAAAAATCCTAGGGCCACCTGCCGGGCTACGAACCCGCGATCTTGGGTTTAGTAGTTTGTTACGCTAACCACTAGACCACAGGTGACCTTTGTTGCAATGAGTTTTGGAAATACAACTGAATGAAGATTAATATTGTTCCTCAATCTGAAAACCTTCTCCAAAGACTTTGTCAAAGCTATACATTATATAATATATTACATTATATTATGCTCTTTCCATTTCTCGCCTGTCCACATGCTGGTTCCTTTTCTCTTCTCCTTCTCCTGGAAATGCTCAAAACTACGCAGCTACCTTTTGAAAGTTGTTCTGTCTTGTATCATATCATGAGTTAAGCTAATTTCTGTAATATATTTTTTTACTTCCTTCGATCCATTAGTCGCCATTCTTGCTGTTGCACACATTTTGAAAGTCTTGTTGATTATGTTTTGAATGTCTGCCAACATCCATCCTCACTACGTGAACAAATAATTAAATTCTCTTCATGATTACGTCCGACATCTTTTCAGATTCTTTCTATTCGAACATGTCTATATTCCTCTTTACTCTCTCATACAAGACTGAAAAGACAAGAAACGTTTTCGCCTACTTCAACATTTACTGGACAAACGTTCAAAGCTCCCAATTAATTACAAAAGACTCATTTACATGACAGTTATCAGACCTATTTGGACATACGGAGTTGAGCTTTGGTGCTCTACTAAACCATCCAATTCATCTCGTATCCAATCCTTACAATCCAAAATCCTTCGTAAAATCCTCAATGCTCCTTATTTTGTCACAAACAGACTCATCCATCATGATCTTAATATCCCATATGTTGCTGATTTGGCCCAAACTAGATACCTATCCTTCCATTACAAGCTTCATACACACTTGAATCCGCTAGTCTCTCAACTTGCTTCCCATAATATTCCTGATAACCCTCCGAGGCGTCTGAAAAGAAGATGGCCTCGAGACCTTCTACTATAGAAATTTATTGGAGTGCTACCGATGGGTAGTTTCTCCACAAGTGTTTTTTTTTTCATTTCCTTTGTTCATACAGCAGATTTACTTGATGGAATATAATTACAGTTGTAAATATCAATAAATTATTCTATTCTCTCTATTCTCTCCTACGTCCTGAAAGGTCCGAAGCCTTTTTGGTGAATTTTCCTTTTTATTGTTTCTAATCCTTCTATATCTTCTATTCTCAAGATGATAAATTCTGCGCATATTCTTTTTGTTTAATTACTGAATTATATTGTTTAATTTTGGTTTTATTTAAAAACTCTTTTTTAATGTATGTAACTTTAGAAAGTTGATAAGCTGATTCTATTTTTTTTCTACTAGTACCTATCATTTTTTAAATGTCTTGCAACGTTTTATAATAAATTATAAATTTAGTAATACTTAATTCGATACCTCCAGATTATAATTTGATTCAGGATGACATTTTTAGTCACCGATTTATTAGAGTTTTATCATTTTTAATTGTTTTTTATAATATGATTTAGGGTCAAATTAAGTTTGTTTTAATGTATTTATGAACGAATACGATGCTCCAATAACACCACTTTTTTTTTTTTTTTTTTTTCCCCGATCCCTCAGGAAACATGAAACAAGTAAAAATAATGTGATTAGTAACATACTAAATAAGTAATTATATATTATAAAATTAACCTTATTCTACTAAAGAGTATTAGAAGGTCTCTTAACTTGGAACAAAACATAAACATAATATATAATAATACATAAACATAAAAAAAAAAATAACACTACTCAAAACCTTTTCCCCATTTTATACCCTTTATTTGGAAGATAATATGATATATATATATATATATATATATATATATATATATATATGCGTGTGGTTTCATTCATACATAATTAGCGTGTGAGTAGATATAGCTAAAAAAGTGTTGAACCATATGTTGGTACCTACCCATTTTGTCAAAAAACGGTAGATACGGTTATGTTTTTAAGTGTGTTTGCAACTGCAAAGGTTTTTGTCTCTCTTGAAAGAGATTAGTTAGTAGATATATTATTTATGATCGAATTTAGAAAAAATATTTGTAAGTGTAAGTAGATGATACAAGTAGTTATGAAAGAAATATCAACTTATCATAAAACTGGACCTCTTTGGGAATCCTTGCCTTATACTATTTGATATCAGTGTACCTATATCTTATGGTGTATATTGTTCTTTGTACTACCACCCCCCGGTACCCCTTCGAAGACAATAGGACAGCACCGGCTAACAATTAGAAGTGGCGATAGATAATTGATTTGGAGCGGACCCGAAGAGCTCGTTACCCGGAGCAGAAGAAGGTTCGTGGCAGAATAAAAAGTCCAGTGTCGGGTCTTATCGGAGCGGCATTAGCATCGCCGGTTCACGCGAGCTACGCCTCCATGGTTTTGTTTTAACCCAGGGGGGGGCGGGGAGGGGGGTCCATAGCGTGCAATACGTCTTATCTCAGCCCGGGTTGTCGCTCCACTACTGCCGAGATTTATGTATTAGTTGTGCTCTTCGGGCCTCCGCCATAATGTACATGTGCCGCAGATGCTAATCCCGTTGTAAATAACAGGAACCATAACGTCCAGATAAAAACATGGCGTTTTAATTCTGCATTAGGCGATATTTTCTCATATCTACTTCTATTCTTTGTATCGTTTTACGAAGTCGCCGCCAAAAGAGTTAATTTAAAACGAGAACTGGAATAACTCAGATGAATAAACTATTCGTAGATGAACAGGCCAGATAAAGGAATCAAACACATAGCAGCCCGAATTTACTAGAACAGATATACATAATTTCTTTCAACAGATTTGGAAACTTTGACATATGAAAAAAAAATCTGCTTCAAAACATTCCGCTAGCGATGTGATATTTATTTGACTGTAAAGTTTATTAATGTTAAAAATGTCTTCTTATTGCATCCATATTTATGATATGAATTTATTGTAAAACAAGATAAACCACTGCATATCACCTCATAAACCTAACCATAACCATTTTATACTTTCTGAATGGTGCATTTGAGCATGCATGGCGCCCAAACATCTGAGTAAAAATAAAAGTGTTAAACATATATACATGTGTGCTTGTACCTATACGATCATATATTGAAAACAAATTAACACATTTCTGTATTTTTTTACATTATAATTAAATGATAACATCTATCTAAATTCACAAATTATACTTAGAAATTGATTAAGAAATATGTTGTATTACATTATTTATTTATAATGTATATAGGACTGTATTCATTTCTAGTTAATAGTTACTAAAGAATGGGTGAGACGTTCGTTGACTTTTTGAGAAAATTATAATCCATTTTTTACCTACCGTAATAATAATAAGTGTTATAAGTCATAACAATACATATTAATAATAATTAATTAGTAATACAAATTTCTACAAATATTTTACTTGTTTTTTATTAATCATTAACATTTTGTGTGTATTATTTTTTAACAATATTGTAATAATTATTTACAATGCATAATAATAATAATTTTATATATAAGTTTTAATTCATAATAATCATTAACTTTATTTTTTTCCAATTCTTAATTTTTTTTCAATAATAATGATTGATTTAAAGCAAATGTTTGACTTGGACAACCGGTTATAAAAATTTATATTAATTAAACAAAACATGTAAAGAAAAAATTTCCGAATTCTTCTATAGATTCGATAGCCACCAGATTCAAATCTAGCTGTGGCAGATAATTAATTAATTTGTTAACAGCTACGGGTATTCATAATTGTGGGATATACCAGTGTGTTCAACGTGGTTAAGACAAATCACTTCCCTGCACAAACGTTCCCTTAGAAACATTACTGTGTCTGTATTGTACTTATTCAAAGACCCTTCATAGGCTGTTACAGATTTTTTAAAAATTTAATTTTACTGTATTGTTTTCTTTAATTTAAATCATTGACATCGTTTAAATATTATAATAATCCCTTACTTGAAGAATTTCTTGAATTCTTCCAAGCACTAAGAGGGCACAATGGTGGTCTTAAAATATATTTAAAAAAAACAAAAGAATACGTCAAATAAAAGTAAGAAAGAAATAGTTGGGGGTGCAGTCAATAAAAACACCTTAATAAGTTTATACTTATTTATTGTGTGCCGACGTTTCGGCCTACAATGTAGGCCATCTTCAGGGCTATGAGAGAGAAACAAACATTACAAAAATATAAAAAACGTTGCAGTACACAAGAATATGGTGACATGTAATGTTGAAATTATAATAGTGACAGATATAATCATTAAAGAAAACGAATATAAAATACAGAAAATAAATGTACAGAAATGATAAAATGTAAACATAATATAAAGGGAAAGAAAAATGAGGAGGTAAATAGAAAGATACAAAATGAGAAGATAAAATATAGAAAAAGGGGTTGGAATATGAAGGATTTAGAAAAAAACTAGTTTAATTATCGATATAAATGGTATGACATCAGACTTCTAGAGGTTACATGTATAATAATAATGTCTAAAATGTAATATAATGTAATTACATTTTACTTATGTAACCTCTAGAAGTCTGGTATCATACCATTTACATCTATAATTAAACTAGTTTTTTCTAAATCCTTCATATTCCACCCCCTTTTTCTATATTTTATCTTCTCATTTTGTATCTTTCTGTTTACCTCCTCATTTTCTTTCCCTTTATATTAGATATGTTTACATTTTATCATTTCTGTACATTTATTTTCTGTATTTTATATTCGTTTTCTTTAATTATTATATCTGTCACTATTTTAATTTCCATATTACATGTCACCATATTCTTGTTACTGCAACGTTTTTTTATATTTTTTTCTGTTTGTTTCTATCTCATAGCCCTGAAGATGGCCTACATTGTAGGCCAAAACGTTGGCACACAATAAATAAGTATACACTTATTAAGGTGTTTTTATTGACTGTACCTGCAACTATTTCTTCCTTACATTAGAAGGTACAGTCAACCAATTCTTCTCTAACGTCAAATAAAGGTTTATATTAATATGTAATAGCATCGCATCCTTCATTAAAAAAATATACTGACTTATTTTTTTTTTATGATAAAATATTCTTAAGACCCTCCTAGTGCTTGTAAGAATTTGAAGAATCCATTTTTATGTAGTGGGATAGGGCCTTCGGCATTCTTGGACAGTGTACGCCCCGAAAAAGTCCCAGGTGAAGACATTTCTGTGTTTATAGTTAAAATTAAAATAAACGTATTGTTTTTATTACACCACTAAGATGGGGGATTTATTATAGACGAAGTAAGACAAAGAAAAAAGAGACTAAAAAGAGAAGTAGGGCGCAGGTAGGGCGAGGGAACACAATCTGTGCTAGTGATCGCCGGCTCCCAAATTTTACGAGGGCCGAGCAGTAGTCGCTCGCCACCACAAATAATCCACTCCCTTACCTGCCCTTGCGCCATCTTCCATAAATCTCCCCTTCTTCCCTTTTTGTTAACCTCTGTGACGTGCAGTAAACTTCTTGACGGAGGTCCAATATGGTCCTTCGACTAATGGATTCCACCAATGAGTTCTGATTCATGTGGCACTGACGCCTGCCCGATTCCGTCCGCCTCCGTAACGGGTAGTCTGCGGTTCGCCTGAAAAAAAAAAGGTTGAAATCGATAAAGCTATGCTTAAATAGGACTAGTAATGTATTTCTTTATATTTTGTAAATAAACGTATCATGCAATTTTATTATAATATGACTAGAAAGTATGTAGAAAAGGACGGGCACTATCGCGGAATCACACAACTGTCGACTTGCTACAAAATATTCTCTGTAATTTCAACTATAATAATTGATGAATACAAGTGAAAAACGAGATAACGCACTTTTTTCTAAATGTTCTGGAAGGGAAAATTTCCGCGGAATCGGTATCATTATTGTTATTAAAGTACATACCGATTGTCCTATCAATGTGACAATGAAGAGAATATTTGAGGATCTTAGAGCAAAACTCGAGGAAGTCACCTTACCTGAATCATTCGGAGGCATTATGACATCACCATAACAGCTGTTATCAAATTTTAATAAAAAAATTTATCTCATTTTTGTTTTGTAATTGTAGCTTCAATTATGGAGTAAGTACTATCTTTTGCCCTCGGCTTCGCTGGCGTAGAATTTGGTCTGCCACATAAAGTTCGTGAAAGGTCTTATTAAATGAATAATTTAATTTTTTTTTTAACTTTAAGTTACTCGTACATCCAAAATTTCAGAAGTCTAACTTCAAAACTGACAGATTCTATACAATCTTAAACTCCTATTATATTAAGGGGGAAACCCTTGGGGGTGGAACTATCCAAATTTCTTTCTTATATTGTACAAAGAACCTATCTGCAAATTTCAAGATGCTAAGTTCCTGATTTGCCTTTAATTATGTACTATAATGGATTCTCCACAGAACACAAAAAACTGTCTGGGAAGCATGTGCCCCCGTGAACCCCCCTAAATCTGCCCTTGCTTTAGCCTATGTGCTATTAGGATGTATCCTATATTACTCAATATGTTTCATCCAAATTCTTTCATTATTTTTTGCGTGAATGAGTAACAAACATACATACAAACTTTCACATTATAATATTAGTAGGATATCAAAACAATAGTTTCACTCATGTTCTTTCTGTTATTTTAACAGATATGATCATGTTATCTGATTCTCCAAAGTACCTAAAAAACTGTGGGGGGGGGACTTGCCCTCTTGCGATCCCCCCTATATCCGCGATTGCTGTAGCGTAAGTGTTATTCTGATGTATAACCTATATTACTGTAATGTTTCATCCAAATCCGTTCTGTAGTTTATGCTTGAAAGAGAGACAAACATACAAACATACACATTTATAATATTAGTAAAAGGCCGTGGACATTATCGGAAATTACCAATATCGTTATAGACAATACCAACAACCATCGAGTTTGTGATTGGAAGGTGATAGAAAAAAAAGGTTCTAAGAAGCAAAATACTGCTTGGGTTCGATTTGTTTCTCTAATAGACGAGCCAATGTCATCTATTTTTTCCGATTATATTTGCATGTCTTTCCTTTTTTATCACTCTTCAGTTCTCTACCAATGCTCTGTTGAATGTTATCTTCAGTTGGATTTGAGGGGAGGCCATGGGAGCCATGCCCCCCCTCCCCTAGAGTTCTCATTAGTTGATATTGACCTGAATTTTAGTTGGTTTTCAACAAGAAAAAAAACACATTTTACACACCAAAATTATTCATTGTATCAAATGTTTTCTCAGTTCGGAATCGCCGATTTTGGATACACCCAAATCGGCGATTCCGAACCCTTTTATGTTATTTATTCACATATAGATAGCGCTTTGATCAAGGAGCTTAATTTATCCATGTTATTGTTTTCTGGCCTCAGTTGTCGTAAATTAAAAATTGACATTATATGTACATATCTTCATTCAAAAATGGACAGTATACTTAGTTAACAGATTCACATTGACCCATGGCCCCCCTCCCTAAAAATTCTCCTAGATCCGCCAGTGTTAAGTAGAAAACCTATTTTCATTATCAGTTAGCGTCTGTTGTAGAAATTCCTCGTGTTCAGAGAATTCTTTCAACTTCGTCTTTCATTATTCTCTTTTTTTCTTCTCAATTTCTTTGAACACACTCTCTCGAAAATATGTCAATCCTGAAAATTCATTAATTAATAAGAACGAATCAATCTAAAAGAGTTACCATTGCCAATTTTGTAATATTTACATTTTAAAATAATGTTTGCTTCATCTTCGTTCTTACCCTTTCGGTACTGTTTATTATTAAAGCTAAACATTCAAAGGAGACATTTAAGCGCAACAAAATTTATATTGAATTTGAGTTTTTTGTGTCCCCTGTATCTGAACTGTTTTATGAAAAAAGAGTTGGAATATATCTCGTTTCCTTCTTTTTAGTATAATTTGTTCTCAGAAAAGTACTCGATTTTTTAATATATAAATATATGACTGAATATATGAAATAAATAATTTATTCCTTAACAACAACGGATGGACACTGGTATCTACAGACACTCCTGGGGCTAACCCAGCATCGCTAAAGTGGTTAGCCCTCAATTGGGGGAACATCTCGCGATTGAGCCTGATCTCGGACAATTCACTTTCCTGCATAACCGTTGTCTTAGAATAAGTACAGTCTCTAAAATGTATTGAACTTAGGATCTTTCATGGGTTGTTATGCTTGGAGTTTAGACAAAAAATCTGACTAAATCATTGAAGACATAAATCTCGAAAAATATTGCCACTATTACCTAAGCTTTGACTGTAGTTGCATTTAAATCAATCGATATTGTTCCTATAGTATTATTGGCATTAGCAACAAATGTATATAGCATCAAATTGTGAATAGCTTACTACTCCCCGTCTTAAAATACATTACCGAATTTACATCTCTTTCTAATCTTGTTGTTGCTAAACCCTTTCTTATACCCTATTTCATTCTCTACTTCTTGTATTGAATAATTTATGTATTAGTAGTAATAATAATAAAAAACGGAGAATATGTTGATAATAAATATCTAGGAGATATGATATTAGATCTCATAGCAGGTGCAGGGCTGATATACTTCCGTTGTAGTTAGACAAGTTCTAATTCTAATCTTTAAGGATGATTAATTAGGACTATGTTGATAATCTTTAAGACTCAAATATTATTACACAACTAACTGAGCAGCTGCGTACGTATATCTATATACACATCTATCTGAAGGGACGATCTGTTTGAGTCACTATCAGAAAAAATAATATATATAACAACACTAAGATAATATCCAGCTGTTTTTACTGCCTACTTACTACGCTACAAGGTATCATTAATTCATAAAAAATAAACCATTAATACTAATAATAGAGTATAATATTAAATATTTAAATATAAACTATAATAACAATATTCATAATAAAAGCGCAGCAAATGATAAAATTGTGCAGAGAGTTTATTACATTTTTTAAATAAAATTGGCGTCTTTCTTTTGCAGTCAATTAAAAAATTGTTAATTTCAAAACGAAACCCAAAAATTAAAATAGTAGCTATGCAGAATAAATTTATGGCTTAATGATGTGAAATAATAAAAAGAAACAACATAAGTATTAAAAAAAAATATATTAAAAAAATATTGTTAATAAGAGAGTTTACTGTCCAGGAAATTAAATTTTTCATCAAATAAGCATTGTTAGATAAAATAATATATCATTATTATCTATATAAATATATCATAAACATCTATAATGTAACGGTATATATAACGTTTCCAGTTTATTGAATAAATAAATGAGTCTATAATAATAATAATAATAAATAATCTTATATTTATACTAGAGTCCTAGGAATGTCATTCGGCCTCGACAAATGTGCAATGCTCCATGTAACCTAATATTCTTGTCAAAGAGTACATCAAGATACCTTAAAATTGCCCGAAAAGATATGCAACAAGAGATATTAACAACCCTCAAAATTAGATTACGAAAAGTCCTTTAAACTCAGCTAACAGGAAAGCGAAAAATCAAGGCCATTAGCACCTGATCTCAGTTATAGCTTTGGGATATTGCAATGGTCAAACACCAGCCTGCAGGAGATGGATCGTCTTGTACGAACAACTCTCACACAAGAACGGGCCCACCACGCAATATCATCCAAGGCTCGCCTGTACATACCCAGGAAAGAAGAAGGACGTGGGTTGATAAGCATCAAAGAAGCTTGCCGCAAGAAGGAAGTGGCCCTGCGCCAATATTTCCTTGCACAAACAGAAGGGGTTTATCTCACTATTTCAAGGATGGATTCTGGTCTAACTGCACTAAACCTGAGCAAAGGTGCTGAACCATCAATTATTTCGGACAACGAAAGGTTGACGGAATGGTAGACAAAAACTTTACGTGGGAGGTTCTATCACAAATTGAATGATAGCTCCATTGGCAAGGAGATGCCAGTTAATTGGTCAAAGGCTGGCAAGATATTCTCCGAGACAGAGGGGTTTGTGATCGCCATTCAAGACCAAGTTATCGCCACCAAATCGTATAGAAGGCATGTTCTAAAGCGCTGGAGTCAATCCAACATATCACTGGAGGATGCGGAGTGTTGGATACTGGTACCGAGTATCCCCAGAGGCATAACAATGTGGCATAAATTTTGCATCAAGCCCTGGCTGTGACATACAACCTACTCGATAATAAGACGCCTTATTATAAGTATCATCCCAATGTACTTCTACAAAAAGGTCCCTTTAAGCTATATTGGGATGAATCCACTGTGCGTCATAATAAACCAGACATCCTCCTTACAAAGATGAGAGATAGAAAAGCAACTATTATTGACATTTCAGTCCCTAATGACACTTATGCCAGTTCTTCTTTCGGACAGTAACTTCGAAAATATCAGGAACTAATGGCTGAAATAAAAGAGCTCTACCGAATGGTTCCTAAATCGACGGTGGAGGGCACTGAGAATCTGGGACTTCCTCTTGAAGTCCTCAAGGAGGCTCAACAGGCAGTTCTCATAAACACTAATAGGATCGTCAGAAAATTTCTGAACGTTTAAAGAAGAAAAAATAAATGCAAAAAATAATAACTGGAGATGGTTCGAATTGTCCCCCATCTCTGTTTTGAACCCGCAAACGCGTGAAATAAGAAAATAATAACAATAATAATAATAAGTATACAGAATTCTATAGAATTTAATAAAAAAAATATAATCTACCATAATTTGAACATCAGAATAATTTTAAAAACTAAAGTCTACAAGGGATTTGGGTGTGTGTGTTGGTCCGTGGATGGAGGTTTGTATGCCGAGATTGGTGGTATCGGCATCGACTTTGGGTTCGCTAAGCCTTATTATTATTAATGCTATATAAATCTTTTATAAGTCTATTAACTCAGATGCGGAAACATGATTGCAGTCCTGAAAACAATCTGTATCAAAGCAAGTGGGCTGGAAGATTGGAAGGACATGTAGCAAGAAAGGAGGGCAACATGTTACAAATTTTGATTCGGTAAGAAAAAAAGGCTGAAGATCAGGAAGTTGGTGGAAATGGAGGATGGACGTTTAGAAAAAATGGACGTCGAGAAAGATGTGAAAAAAGTACGCACTTGATAACAGAGAAGGGTGAGATATAAAAAATTCAAAACTGATAATGATATGGAATTAGTCCGATTTAATTTGTTTTTGTTTGTGTTATTGATATTTACAACTGTAATAACATTACATCAAGTAAATTGGCTGTATGAACAAAGGACATGAACAAAAAAATCACTTGTGGAGAAACTATCCATTGATAGCACTCCAATGAAGTTTTATAGTAGAAGGTCTCGAGGCCATCTTCTTTTCAGACGCCTCGGAGGGTTATCAGGAATATTATAGGAAGCAAGTCGAGAGACTAGCGGATTCAAGTGTTTATGGAGCTTTTCATGGAAGGATAGGTATCTAGTTTGGGCCAAATCAGCAACATATGGGATATTAAGATCATGATGGATGAGTTTGTTTGTGACATAATAAGGAGCATTGAGGATTTTACTAAGGATTTTGGATTGTAAGGGTTGGATACGAGATGAATTGGATGGTTTAGTAGAGCCCCAAAGCTCAACTCCGTATGTCCAAATAGGTCTGATAACTGTCATGTAAATGAGTCTTTTGTAATTAATTGGTAGCTTTGAACGTTTGTCCAGTAAATGTTGAAGTAGGCGAAATCGTCGAGCAGTTTCTTGTCTTTTCAGTCTTGTATGAGGATTCCAAGTGAGACGTGAAAGGAATTTAATTATCATTTCTAAGTCCACGCTTGTGAATAGAGATGATGTGATCAAGATCAGGCACAATCTCCAGGTTTTCCTCCCATTAAGCTTATCCTCTGTATAAAGGCTGGGTGAACACCAGAAGGGTCTGCAAAGCCGAATCACGGCTGCTTGCAGAATAAATGGTTTATCAGTCATAGTGTCTCTCGAGCTCAAGACTTAGAGCAGAGTAATCCGGCAAGGTCACCTGTGGTCTACTGGTTAGCGTAACAAACTACTAAGCCCAAGATCGCGGGTTCGTAGCCTAGCAGGTGGCCCTAGGATTTTTTTAAGGGAGTAAAAAATCCTTAGTTACGCCGTCCTTCGGAAGGGACGTTAAACGGGGGTCCCGAGCCCGAGCCAGGTACTCGTTAAAAATCCCTATCCTAATTAAACCTGGATAGGCAAAATTTAGAGCTCCCACTGTAGCATCGTCCGATTAGCCATAGCAGCGTAAAGTGGCGTTAAATGAACAAACAAACAGAGTAATCCAGCACCCTATGCACCGAGCTACCTCTCTCCCATATTTATACTTAAACCAATCGTGTTTTTTAAAAAATATATTTTATATTCTTTTTGATCCTTAGATGTATTATGAATATATCTGTGAGGAAAATGAATTTCATTATTATTTTCAGTTTATGTATTAATTTTTCAATCCTGATAATAATCTATCTTTCGTGAGGCCTTTGTTGATATATCTGTCTAAATGACAAATCCTTTCAGGAGACATCTCCAGTTTAGGCCTTGGCATTCCCACGGGGGAAGAAGAATTTTTATGGGATACAAAATAGAAACAAAGGACCCTCATATATTAATTATGTGAGTGAAGAAGAAGGACCACAGGAGAAGATGGAATAAGGAGAGGCAGGGTCCTGAATTAGTCTTGTCCTCTTTTATCTTGGACCACGATCCGTCATCTGTCCGTGTCCTTCCTGGCTATAACTGGAGGGCTCTTATACACAATGTGTCTGGTATATATGTGTATGTATGATTATTCATTGTAAGGCTAAGCTTGGGTTTCAACAGTATTCAATATCCGTCGTAGTTAATGGAAACAAATGTGTTCTTAATTGTGAGGAATGAAATATGAATTTTGTCCAAAAAAAAATTAAACATTTTATTCTAGTTGATATTTGTCGCACTGATTACCTAACTGATATGAGCGTGATTTATTAATTGAATGGAATTGAAATTGTAATCATATAATCATATTCATCCTATCGTATTGTTTCTATTATTCTATTTGTTTATTTAACGTCACTTTTTGCTGCTATGGCTAATCGGACGATGCTACAGTGGGAGCTCTAAATTTTGCCTATCCAGGTTTAATTAGGATAGGGATTTTTAACGAGTACCTGACATCTTACAGGCTCGGGACCCCCGTTTAACGTCTCTTACGAAGGACGGCGTAACTAAGGATTTCTATTTTTCTATAACTAACTCATCTAACGCATCTATGCCTACCTCTTTTCCTCTTTTCACTAAAGTGCGCTTCTGGTATTTTCTTCTGAACTCCTTCATCCTCGATCCTGACTACATGCCCTACCCATCTCAGCCTACTTGCTTTAATATAGTTAACAATTTATTTTTTCATATTATATATTTGTACTTGCAATCGGCTTGCATCGTATCCGGTAAGTTTTATGTCGATTGAGATCCGCATGAATAATTAAGAGAAAACTTTTGATAAGTCTATGATATAACCTATGAATGATCGACAAATAGGTTTATTCCCGATATATTATTGTTTTATTAATTTTACAGTTGAACCGGATAACATAGAAGTAAAACATATGTTTGCCTCGACCAGTAAAATGTGATGTTTTTTTAGTATGTTAAAATATTTTAAAGATGGGATGTTCATGTGGTTACGTTTTGTGTGATTCGAAACAAACCAAAGTGCTTACTTGCATTTACCGTTACAATTATACATAATAGAATTACAAACAAAATATTCAAGAACAAATATTGTTATACCATGTATATATGGTAGAAGAAAGACTACAAATTTACTGGATGTAAACAGATTTAAAATCCAGAGTACACTCTTTGTGGAATCTCAATTCGAACGTCTTGGTTTGAATTTTACATACTAAGGTTATATTTTGATTGGAATTTTACAGAAGAAAGTTCTGGTAAAATCAAATCTCCGTTAAATGAATATCAACCAAATCTTCAACGACTTGGACATCAACAGGTTAAAACCTGTAGGTATTTGAACGCAATTACTTACTGCCTTCTCAATCTATGGTATAACTTCAATTAAGTTCTGTAATCCCCTAAATTCTCCCATGCTCTCATCCTTTTTCGGACCGAGTATTCTACGCAATACTTTATCTTCTATGGCCTTACGACTGTTTTCATTCATCAGTTAAGCGGTCCCGTTCCTCACCCACATAGAGCAGTTGGAAGGTTATTAGTTTTATAAATTCTAATTCTCATGTTCTAGACCGGAAGATGAAAACATCCCTAGGCCGACAGGTTGTGATCGTGCTGAAAGCGCCGTCGCTTCTTCTTCCGCCGATGGCAACATCTGGAAACGCCGAATCTTCCTTATTAAACCCAAATGAGATGATGTTGCCATGGAGACTGACGCCGACGTCACGTGATCTGTCATCGTCAAGCATCTGTGTATGTTTAGGAGAGTAATCTATTCAATAGGCTCTATTATATCGCGGCAATTTAGATATGTTTCAAATCGCGATTTCATTCAGACCCTTACAGCAATTTTTAGATTTTTTCCAGAACCACACCTGTACCACTACGAGTCATGGTGTTAGGTTCAGCACTTGAGGGACAACCAGGTTTTCCTTAATTCGCCAATCCAGGAGAGAGGGAAAAAATAGATATCTTGAGGAGGACAGAAAACTATAGACAATCACTGCAGGGGTTAAACGACTAATTATTTTTCGTTTCTAAAATAAAAACCTGCATACTCAGAACTCAAACATGTATTACTACTATTTTGCAAATAAGAGCCTCCAAAACGCCATTATTATAATATCACTATTAAAATAAACCATATTTTTCCATTTACTAAACTGTATAAATGCCCTTACACCAAATGAGTGAACAATAGTTTTGGATCACAACCTGTCTTATTAACAACCCTTAGATATAAGAAGTCTTAAATTAAAAAAAAATATATATTATCCAGCAGATAGCTTTAAACAGAGAGTAGATTAGTATGCTTCAGTTTCACGAGAAATTCAGTCTTGATTTCCGTCGATGGTTAAGAACTGAATAAATAAATCCATTTATTAAAATTATGTACCTGATTTTATCATTAGTCACCCACAAATACAAAAATTATTATTAATATTAAAAAGTAAGTTGAAAAGTGACCTTACATAAATGTTAAGACCGTGGAAAAATTCCAACAAAACCCTTCAAAAGTCTCCAAACTAAAACAGAAATAGAAATTATCTGTCCGATATTTCGCCCATTCAGGCATCCTCAGGATAGAAAGAGAAAAACAGTAAAACAAAACATGAATAATGCACCCAAGAAACATCCCACCACCTCGAAGGCTCAAATGCAACTAATGAATCATAAGGAAGGTTACTCGACCTCAGCTGGTTAAGGTTAGATAAAAACAGCTGATAGATACTTCAGAAATTCAAAATTCAATATACACTCATCAAATTTCAAAAAGCACCACAGGAAAAATAAATAATAGCAAACATCACAAAACTTAAGACGAAAGACCATATGAAAAAATGAAAGTAAAAATGCAAGAAAAAAAAAATTATCATTATCAAGAAACCAGTGGACCTACGGCTACTCCACAAAATATATTAATATAGAAAAGTAAAAAAGAGACCTTACATAAATGTTAAGATCGTGGAAAAATTCCAACGAAAAGCCTTAAGTCTCCAAACTAAAACAGAAATAGAAATTATCTGCCCAATATAACTATTATAATGTCTCTTTCTACCCTGAGGATGCCTGAATGGGCGAAATATCGGACAGATAATTTCTATTTCTGTTTTAGTTTGGAGACTTAAGGCTTTTCGTTGGAATTTTTCCACGGTCTTAACAAAAATTATAATAATAGTTTATTAAATACATTGGCCATCGATTATATTTATAAATCAATTATTTTTGTCCATATAAATATAAAAATACACGCATGCATTTCCCTAAACATTATATGTTTATTTCATTTTGTTCTGTATATTTGCTCTTTTTTGTTCGTTGATTTGATTTATTTCACAACGGAATTCAAGAATAAATCCATCGATGGAATTCAACACTACATCTATCAATAGGATTCAAGACTAAATCCATCGATGAAATTCAAGACTAAATACATCGATGGAATTCAAGAATAAATTTAGGGATGGGATTCAACAATAAATCCATCGATGGAATCCAACAGTAAATCCATCGATGGAATTCATTACTAAATCCATCGATTAAATTGATACATTGATGGAATTCAAGACTTAATCCATGGAACGAATGCAGGATTAAATCCATCCACAGAGTTTCTACATCGATGGAATTCATGACTGCGTCCATCGATAGAATTTAACACTAAAGCTATTGAATTCAACCGTGGAAAGCTCTAAGCGGGGGGTTATAGCTTTCAGAGTAAGAACAACCAGCATACTGACAATATGGAGGAGTTCACTGTAACTCAATAGACCAAGTAGAAAGCTCATACCTTTTCTACCCTGGAATTTTCTAACAGTTCAAAAAGTTTTGGAATGAAATATCATAGAATAAACTAAAATTTGTTAAGAAAAACGGTTAAAATGTGCATTTCAAACTCGAGACAATCATTTAGTGAAGTGGATGCTGTTTCTCTACTAACTGGAACTTTCCACCTCATCAATGACGATCTGATGATTAGAACAGGAGAAAACAGCATACAGTATAAAAAAAATATACCTGTGATGGCGAACCTTATTAACATAATCGAAAATAATAGTGTATTATCCAAAGTAAATCTTAAAAACGGCCAATATTGAACTTGTAGAACTCTTGCTGAAACACGAGCAACCCATCAACATTGCCCTCCTAAAATGAGTTAAACATTTTCAACTACGTATGATTATTTTCTTATGAGGAATAAAAAAATGCTTTTATATATTAAATTAAAAAAAAAATCATGATTCACTTGCTGGACATTTAAACTTTAAAAAACACATTGATTATCTCAAGTAATTTCTTAATTAAAAAAAAAACAAACATTCTTCTAAGTGTTTACGCTAGCTTTAGCATTGAACTACTTGGAATGAAGTAGTAGGACTATTAGTTCAGAATACACGTTAATTATCTTCGAACCAGTTAATTTTTTTTAATATGCACTTAATATTATTGTCCGTTAATGGTCGGTTTACAAGTACGTGGACCTGCTATGAAGACTGATCAAGTAGGCAGTGATAGATAGCAGGCTCCTGTCATCATCAGGCACTGTAACCGTATGTTATCATCCCGTTAACGACATTCAATTAGTTATCTGTTAGTTTAAGCCCTTATCTGATTGTGAGTACTATCGCTTCGAGTACCTTCGTGTCCTGGCTTAGTGTCTACAAAAAGTCTCTGAAAAAAACTTTCGACGCAGGTGTTAAGATATTCAAAATATTTAAATCCCACTAGACCAAAAAGAAAAAAAAATAATTACAAAAAAATAAAATAAAAAAAAACCTGAGAGGGTACAAGGGTATTAATAGGTACCCAGGTCCTATAGTGCACAAACCCCGAAATTACCTTAATGCCTTATATTATATTGGCCGATGGGTGGGGCTGTATAAAAAATAATCACGCTGTGGCCCGAGGGGTTATATATTGGGACCGACAACCCTGCTCGGGACAGCGCATCCAACATCTTATCTCGAATAAGTCCACTTCTATCTTCTCTATATCGGGCAGCTACTGACTGTCCTCTTTTGTATGTTGGTTGAAAGTACGTCAGTTGCTTTGGTTAATAAACTATAAATAAACTACCCTGAGTCCAAAATTTGGTGTAACTATATTTTATAGAGTAGGTACTTATGTGTTAGACTAGAGTTTCTTTTTTATTTATTTCTTGTATATTTTGCTACAATTCACAAAATAAAAATGCTGTACCAATAGACCAGTCTCAAATTAAAAACAATTGTGCAAATTTAAATATATCTGTGGAGAATCATCATTTACAATAAAAGAAAAAATGTATAAAAAACTTCCAACAGAAAGAAAAAAAAAATAATAATAATAAAATAAATAAAATTAATAAGTAATTTTATTAATTAGTAAATTAGTTATCTGATAATAATATGAAATTTAAAAAAAATAGTTTCGAAAATAAATCTTTATTTTTTTAAAATATTTTGTGGTGTCACCCTTTTTAAACCATATTTTACATATTTATGACAAAAAACTAACAAAATAGTTAAAATATATGATACAAATAATAAATCAATAATAAACTTACCGAATCCGACTTATATTTAATGAAAAAGAAACAATAAATCCACAAAAATTTGAAACACAAATTATGCACGCCGTCACTCGTGAAACAAAATGGCTGTACTAAATCCAATGCTGCCATTACTAAAAAAAAAGTACTTTAAAAAACTTATAACAGTGTTGTCATTACTTAAGACAGCAATTTATCAAGACACGCGAAAGTATATAAAAAACAATTGGAAAAAACAAAAAGAAAATAATGTTTCTTGGTGGTCACATTAATATGTACTGTATATGTATATATAATAATAACAATGAAATGAAAGAAATTAGTATCCTACTATAATAAATTTTTTGTTCGTTTATGTACATACCGCTTTGTACTATTTTTTGTATAGTTCCCAATATTTTTTATAATTGGGTTTTTATTGTTTTTACACTTAACAAAAATTGTTTACATGTTTACTGTTTGTTGATAAATATATTAATGTAAGGTATACTTAATTCTTTATGCATAATTTTAACTTTAGTGTCATATGCATAATTTCCAACAATTCTAAGATATTTGTTTTGGAATATTTGTAATTTTTTGTAATTAGTTTTAGACATGTAACTAAATATTGGGCATGCGTATGTTAGTATAGGTCGTAAGCAGGCATTATATAATGATAACTTATTATCTGTGTTTAATTTAGAATTTCTATTAAAGTAAGAATATATAGTACACAGAGCTCTTGTTAGCTTTATTACACACAGAATCAGTGTGAAAAGTAAAAGTTAACCGTTTGACTAGAGTTACCTGATAGGCTCATGATATATATATATATATATATATATATATATATATATATATATATATATATATATATTGGTTTCTACTTATCTTGACTGTTATGGAAATAATATAATATTTAGATCTTGAGTTTCAGTCTTTTATTTCTTTATTAACTTCTTAGGCGACGTTTCGAGACTAGGTTAGTCTCATATTCATGCCCTGACAGTGAACAAATGAGCTTTTTAGTAAAAACATCAAACAGCACACTAAAATAGATGTAAAATGACCTGTGTAAGTTGTAATAGATAGGGTGTACTTACAAGTTCCAAAGAATGAATCAGTTTTACATTAATCAGTTGCCTCATAAAACAGCATAAAATGTTTGTATTGCAATTGCTGTGATCAATGAATAAGTGCTATAAAAATACTTATTCACTGAAACTCAAGATCTAAATATTATATATATATATATATATATATATATATATATATATATATTTAATGAGTTCTTACTGATAGCATTAATGTACTATCATTTATTACAAGGTTTATTACTGTCTAGGATAAAAGTAAGTCCAACTACTCTTAATAAGTCCAAGATCGGGAGTTCGAAGCCCTTGGATTTTTTGAAGGACTAAAAAATCCTTGGTTATGCCATCCTTCGGAAATGACGTTAAAATTCAGGTCCCGAGCCTATACGATGTTAGTTATTTGTTAAAAATCCTATAATAATTTAACCCGAATAGGAAAAATTTATAGCTCTCATTGTAGCATCTTCCGATTAGCCATATCAGTGTAAAGTGACGTTAAATAAACGAACAACCAAACAAGGTTTATTACTGCCTATTTATTAAACATACCATCACAAATTACAATGCATAAAAACATAAAAAAACAGTACCGCTACAACCCATGAAAGATTCAGTACGTGTTATCTTCACCATTTTAAGATAGTATCTAAATGAGCATTTTCATAGACTTTAATTATGAATATCCCTGATGGATTATAATAATTGTATTTCTTTGGGTATTTTTTCTAATGAAAATTAAATTGTTTATTTAATAAACAAAAGAACAACATATGTTCTTATGATGAATTATTTTTTAGATTTATTAATCTTGCATTAAAAATTATGAAGAATATTTTTTTCATTTTATCTTTATATATATATATATATATATATATATATATATATATATATATATATATATATATATATATATATAAATATATACACACACACATTATATGCGACTGCATCGCAGCCAGCTAATTTGATGTCGATTATTTATTTATGCCCTCTATTAGCATGAATAATTAATTGAAGAATAATTAACAATAACCAATTTACCAATAAACAATCTATAAAAAAATGTTGGAATGCATGCAAAACAAGTCCAGAAAATATTAAAATAAAATAAATTATAAAATTGTTTTCTCCACTCCATCCATGAACCTCGGACAATTGTCTTTGTCGACAATAATTGTTAAAAATATATTGGATTGAAATCGGTTTTACTTCCGTAAGGTATTTAAATTATATTTTATTTGATTTGATTGTTTTATGACTAATTTGGAATATGGTTAGGCAAGGCGTTATATAAGAAGTGTATCTAGCTGATCAGTAGTGTATTATTTTTCTCTAATAAAGAAACAACCATGTAATTAAAAAATATCACTTACAATATTTAATTAATCAATTGATTAATTATTTAATTGACAACTGTCAATTAATCACAGGAGTGGTTCATTTGTTGCGATGTTGTTCTATCAGAGTTTGCAAGAAGTGCTCTTAGCAAACCTCCTCACGTAATTGTGTGCACATTCCTTCGTCTACCGCGATAACAATTTAGCTCTCTCAAGTGCTAAAGCATTTAGTTGAGAAAAAAAAATAGAAATAAAGATAAAAAAATGTCTAGCAGCAGATTGATTGGATTGTGCAGTTTGCGGTGTGAATATTTAATGGTTCGTTGGTCCTAGAAACATAAAAAAAAAATTGATGGAATGAAAGTAAAATAAAATTGGTGGCAGATTTATACCGAAGCAAGCAGTCTGCAGATTAAAAAATCAATTGCTTCTAATATTATGCCCTATAATACACCATGTCCACAAAATAGGTAATATTTTAGGTAAATTAGGTTAAATAAATACTCTAATCAATATTACCAATTGCTTTTAAAATCAATTACGATGTTCTTTAAGCTATTTCTATTAGTAACGAAGATACTAATTTTAATAGTCCAAAGTTGTGGAAAATTGGCTCTGCTGAACTAATACAAAAATTACAAACATTTTTATTTCCTTTACCTCCAGGGTACAGTTATGTACGCACATAAACCAGCCATTAATGTGTAGTAATTAAACCAGCAGCATTGTAAGCAGGTGAGAACCTCATGCTCCACATAAAAAGCATCATTGAAAAAATATTAAATGTGTAGCGGAAAATTCTTAAAAAAATTGTTGGAACAAGACTACATTCAAGACAAATCACGCAAAAGATGATCTAATATAGCAGCAGATATGAGAAAAATACGATTGAAAATCTTCGGACACATTAGCAGACTTCTCCCAATAAGAATAATCAACAGAAAATTTACTTACATACAAAAGGTGAAATCAAAAACACCATGGATCACACAAGTAGTTCTACAAACAAGAAGCTGCAGATACTGGAGGCAAGAAAGCCTTTAGAAGAAAAATAGAAAAGTGGAATGTAATGTAAGAAAGTCAGGTTCCGAAAAGCGCTGGGACAAATTGAACAGAAGAAAAGAGGAAATGGCACGGAGAAAAAATGAGAGAAGCATCTAAGAATACTAAAAAATAAGTCAAAAGGGCCAGCAAATCAACTATCATCGATAATTGGGCCTCGAACCTCAAGGCGATTGGGAAGGTGAAGAAAATTAAAGGTTGGCAGGACTTCTTCCATGGTCTTCTATGTCTTCTAGGATCAACAAAAATTTCCATCTCGAAATCTCTGGAACCAGAAATCTCTGGAACCACCGTTGAACAGTGCACTCAGTTTTGTGCTGCCTTCGATCCGTAATTGTACTGACTTCGTTCATATTTCTGGCCGTTTGGATCCTTTAAATTAATATGCGAAATTAACGCTTTGACATCTTAGTAATGGCTGAATTATTACAAAGTACCAATGTTATAGAAGTAAAAAAACATTTTTGTTTGAAAAAGGATTAACACGATTTTACATTCATACTAGTCGAAACACCAACGAACATAAAATTTAATTATTTTGAGAGGGATATTTAAATAAAATATAAAATTCTGCAATATTTACCGGACACAAACTTAATTCGTTTCATTAGTATAAAAGCATTGTAATTTGTCCTAATGACGATATGAAGTAGTTTGGTTTATTTGTTTGATCCATTCTTGTTCTAATATTTTTATAAGCTTCAATTTCTTATTTTAAAATGCTTTATCCAAACGAAAGTTACTGCATAAAATTAATTCCATTCAAATAATTTTCATATTTCGTGAGTTAATTGCTTTCTGTCTAATACCTTTTAAACATTCAGCAAAAGAAATTTCAAAATTCTAACCAACGCTCTGGATATTAATTCTTCGACCAAAGCTAAAGAACTATTCCAATAGACAGTGACAGGTATGCGGGCAATGCGAGCTAATTGCTGGTTCTAGCCGAAATATTCATTGATCATGATCGATATAATTAACACGGACGTCAGGGGGAGGGGGCGGGCGTTCGCCGGGGGCGGTGGCAGAGAGGCGGAGAACAACAGTAACATCGAGTCCTGACTTGGTTAGGTTAGCACTCGGCTAATTGCCGGTCTATAAATTAATGGAGCTGTTCGCCTCCAGCCATCGGCGGCAAAAAACATTCCGGCCTGTCATTTAAATCGCCCAGAGCAATGGACTTGGAGTGGCATAGAAGCAGGAGCAAGAGGCACATGCTACTGGCTACTTCATAGTAGGTTTTGATAAACGGTATACGAAATCGCAGTTTGTATGATTTAACATCACTTTAAGCTGCTATCGCTAATCGGACGATGCTCCAGTTCGAGTCCTAAATTTTTCCTATCTAGGTATAGTTAGGGTCGTTAAAATCCCTTTAACGAGTACCTGACAGTAGGGAATGGGATGTTAACCATTATACCATAGGTGACTCCGAGATATTTTAAATCCATATTTTAAAATATGACACGGTGGTATCATGATAAAACCAACTGCCGAGAAAGGGCTTTTGGATCTGAAACCATCCTTGGAGCCCACCTAGCCTCTAGAAAGTGGATACCCAAAAAAGGAGAAATCCTTTGAGCGTTTAGCATGATTGGACAAATCACCTCCCTGCACCATCGTGTCCTAGAAACCGAATAGTCTCTACCACTTACTGAACTAAAGACTCTTCATGAGTTGGGATACAGGATCATAAGTACATGGCATTTGCGTATTATTCATCACTTTTTATCAATAATATCATGAATCTATAAAGTTAATTAGAGGAATCAATAAGAACTTTTTTTTTTTATAAACACTTTATTTAAATATTCCACTCTGCCAGTTGTGGGCAATAAATAATGGTGCTAAGTAGCTATACAGTCATTCCATAACAAAACAAAAATTATAGAAACGAAAATATACATACATGTGGTAATAAAAACAAATTAATGCGAAAATGATAATGAAATAACGTCTACAAATAAAATAATTGCTTACATTCATACCATAATTACACCATTTACAATTTGCCTGGGGTCTCCGAACTAAGCTTCTTCCCCAGGAATGAGGGCAAAGCAGGAGTCTGGGAGGCCCCTGCCCCCTTTCCCAGCCGCGTCACTGGCATTAAACGCCATTGGAAGCTGGTTAAGGGCGCATGACATCACACACACAGGTAGTGAGTGGAGAATCTGGCCAGTACTCCAAATAACATTATTAAATCGTGTTTCGGGGCCATTGGCGGTAAATTCAACTAAAAAAAAAAGATTGTTGATGGGTTTTTTATTTTTATACCGAAACTTACAATATTAACTTCCATCCATATCTTCATGTTTACTTCAATATGAGATATTAATATAATATCTCATAATATTTATAAATTTTTATTATGAGAGATTTTCATATATGCGTACTTCCTTTATTGTCAATTGTATTCTTAGGGCAGCAGTCAGATATTTTAACTATTGGTTCGTTTCATATGGAATGCCCTTTTTAAAAGTTAAGGTTAATATATTAATATATAAATATAAATTTAGTAAAACAAATTTATTAAATTAAACATTTTTATTCGTACAAATGTACTCTCATTTGCATACATTTTTCACAATGCGTTTTCCATTTTTCAAACCCGGAACTGAAAAATTCAGAGATTTGTGATGAAATAAAGTTTTAAATAAGTTTTTGACTTGAGAATCATTTTCTGCAAATTTTACCCTCAAAGATGTCCAAATTTTTAAACAGATGAGAATTAGTTTTTGATGAATCTGACGAGGTGGGTGTGAAACGACTTTGTAATCCAGCTCGTTTAGTTGAATAATGATTTATTAATTACTTGCAAACTTTAATTTCTAATTGCAGTTGTTCGTTAACCTATGGCTGGCTTTTGTTCGCTGATTCTATATCCATCTACATATACAATATCACAAGAAACGCAAATTATCTCTAGTCCCACAAACTTATACGCTGGCGACGGATGAACACAGATCAGTAAATGGTTAGTTTAGCAGGCGGTTTTAAAGGCTGCAATTAGGGCATTAAGATAGTGTAATTTATTAAAAATATTCTCATAGCGTGCTTCTGCCTCGCGTGCCGAGTCGTGATATGACGGATAATAAAGTTAGTGAATTTTCAACCGCCCGCCCTCGCCCTCACTAAGGCAACTGCAAACAAATATAAATCCATTCCTCCTTACCCTACAACAATTTTATGATCATTGAGTAATAATAAATATTTGTATATATATTTGTATATATATATATATATATATATATATATATATATATATATATATATTAGCTTATGCCCGTGGCTTCGCTCGCTTGGAATTGGATCTGCCAGATAAAGTTTCGTGAAAGATGATTTTAAATAAATATTTAATTATTTTCTTAAAATATAAGTTACTCCTACATCCAAAATTTCAGATGTCTAACTTCAAAACTGATTTCCTGATTTTCCTTTAATTATGTACTATAACGGGGAGGGCACATGCCCCCATGCCCCCACATAAATCTGCTCTTGCTGTAGCCTAGGATGTATAACCTATTTTACTCAATAAGTTTCATTTAAATCCGTTCAGTAGTTTTTGCGTGAAAGAGAGACAAACATACAAACTTTCACATTATAATATTAGTAGGATATCAAAACAATAGTTTCACTCATGTTCTTTCCGTTATTTTAACAACTATGATCATGTGATTTGCCTTTAATTATGTACTATAATGGATTCTCCACAGTATCTGAAAAACTGTTGGGGGGGGGGCACGTACTCCGGTGCGCCCCCTCTAAATCCGCTCTTGCTATAGCCTATGTGTTATTCTGATATATTACTGTAAAGTTTCATCTAAATCCGTTCAGTAGTTTTAGAGAGACAAACATACAAACTTTCACATATATAATATTAGTAAGATATATATATATTTAAAAATATATATAAATATGTATATTATGTTTTGGTTCTCGAGTTTCAGTCCTTCTTTAAACTTCCTTAGGCGACGTTTCGAGACTAGGTTAGTCTCATACTCATGCTCTGACAGTGAAAAAATGAGCTTTTAGTAAAAACATTAAATAGCACATTAAAATAAATATAAAATGACACTGGCAAGATGTAATTGGATAGGGTGTACATACAAGTTCCAAAGAATACAATGCAAAAAATTCCACCCACTTGAATTTTTCATGTTTTCATCTAAAAATATTTCTGCTTCGGATTGGTCTGTTTTTTAAAATTAATAAATTTTCTTTATTATAATGCAATTGGGAAAAACCACAATGCAAAGCCTTATGTTTCAAATCCAGTAATACACCCACTTACCAGTCGACGTTTCGCCTATTCAGGTTTGGAGCCTGTCTGGGCTATTGATCGTTGGGATGTATTGCACCTTTTTCTTCGAGATGTGATTCACATAACCCATTTTTTTATTTTTGTGTCTTGATAATGGCTGAATAGGCGAAACGTCGACTGGTAAGTGGGTGTATTACTGGATTTGAAACATAAGGCTTTGCATTGTGGTTTTTCCCAATTGCATTATAATAAATAATAGTGTTTCTTTTTGAGTTTTTGGCTCTATTTTATTAAATTTTCTTTATTTGTTTTCAATTAGGAATGTCAATATAGAGGATAAGGACCCTCACTCCTTAATTCAATGAAAGGACTGTGGATTCCAATGTTCACTTTCTATGGAATTTAAACGTTTATTCAGTGTCATTTGTTCAGTGCCGTTTCTTTCAGCAAATTTTCGGGTTTTAATTTTTTAGTTTTTCAAGTTTAAAAATGCCTCTTCGTGCTGAGGATATTGCGCGTAGTGTGGCACTTATTGTCATTAGATATGCAGCTAATGCCTGTGTATACTTCCCTATGAAACTTTACGAGACGCCATAGAAGAACAGAACAGGATGACCCTTTTTGGAATTTAAGAATTTGACTAATCGAAAATTACAGGCTGCATATCTTTCATTTCTTCTTGTCCACACCCTTTCACGCCCGCCTGGACCTCGAAAATAAAATCTTGATTCATCTGTAAAAATTACAGCACTTCATTCGTCCATGGTCTACTGGCTGTGTTCTCGAGCAAAAGCCAGCCGTGTAACTCTGTGAGTTCTGGTCAACTCTGTTCCTCTTACTGGGCGAAAATCCATTAATCCGTGCTCATTTAATCTTCTCCGAGTACGTTCAAAAATTTGCACACCCCGAACTTCTTCGATCAGATGATTAGCTTGGACATAGGTAAGGCGCCGGTGAAATGACCCTGAATAAATATTTTAATTCCATAGAAATTGAACATTGGAATTTACAGTCCTTTTATTGAATTAAGGATTAAGAGTTATTATCCTCTACATTGACCTTCCTAATCGAAAACAAATAAAGAAAATACATATTTATTCATTAAAAAAAATAGATCAATCCAAAGCAGAAATATTTTTAAATGAAAACATGAAAAAATCAAGTGGGTAGAATTTTTTGCCTGTCAGTATATGTAATCGAAAATAAAAATATTATAATACCTATGTACATAGGTACTTGTTCAGAACTGGCTTGCTGTGCTGAAGGTCCGAGGTTCAAATCCGGCAGTTGCAGACAAATCGTTCAATCTGTTAACAGTCATTGATTGACCTTGTAGTATACGAAGACCGCCCTAGGGCTCACCCAGCCTCTATAGACTTAGTACCCTAATTATGGGCACAGTCATGCTGGATGAGTGTGAATTCGTCCAAATCACATTCATGCAAAACGGATCGTTTAGAAACGGTCTCTACCAAGTACTGAATTCAAGGCTCTTCGTGTGAGGCTTAGTGAGCCTTAGGAGGTCCTGTAGATCCCAAAGGTTCCATCCTTAGCTGTTATTAATATACCAGTCAGCTCAGCGCTAGTTAACTTTTTTGTTACTAAGTCCAACAACTTTAAAAGTCCGCCTCAATCTTGGCGACTTCAATAATATTGTACTAATCTTGGCATCCTTTTGAATTCTTCAGTAGTCACATTCTATTTTAAGCCGCATGTTCTACGCAATACTTTAGTTTCGACTAATTTAGGACGTTGTTCATCCTCCAGTATTAGTAGCTACGTTTTACACTCATAAAGAACGAGACTCTAATTTTAAAAATTATAACTATATAACTAGGAAAGATCAAACATCCATTTTTTATCTATATTCATTATTTTTGTTACCTAGTTACAGATTTCACTCCGCGATATAATCGTAAATGAGTCTCTTTTCCGATAATTTACTTTCCTATTCTCCTCCTGTTCCTCGAACTATTACCAACAAGAACATAATTGATACAGTTGATGCCTAGATTAGAGTTGTAATCGCTTTCTGGTAACAGGCACGATAATATCACTATATAATTTTTTCTAATTGAAAAGAAAAATTCGCAGTTATGTTAATGTTAGAAAGATAATTATCGTTAATTGTTGGTGTATTCTAATTACAAGTAGCATTCCAATTGACTACATGCAACGATCCATAATGTGGTTTCTTTTAGTTAATCTTTTGCCTACTATTTAGGCTCAGATTATGGTAAAATAAAATATCTAAATAACCTGTAACGGTAAAACTCTTTTGGTATTTTTTTAATATTAAACAATTTAGGGAAAAAGCCAAGATGTTTAAATTAAATATCATTTAATTGGCATGAGGGATTCATTACTAATTTAATTTGATATATATATATTCTTTTTGTTGTTGTGTAAAGGAAATTTAAATTAAGAATTACTGTTAAAAAGCATTGAATTGGGAAAGCATCCATTGAAAACTTATCTTTCTTCAGGATCGATTCATCTGAAAATTGAAATACCACTGAAAACCTTCCATTTGTTCTGTAAGGCTTGAAAATCCAAAGCCTACATTTTAAAATTATGAGACTAATAGTTAAAAGACACTCAAAAACTTGCTTTATTTGATTATAATCTTCTAGAATTGTATTTAGATACAATGTTTCTCCATACATTCACAAGATGACAAAAAAGAGAATACCAATGGGGGTGATTTATTATTTTTATCATATAATTTTCTATTCCCTTCGCTAAAAAAAAATATCTTACTTCTGTTCAAAGCTTATTCAAGCCCAATATTCTCAGTTTCACAAATTTCCAAATAGGCCACTTTGAAACAGTACGGGCGAGCTGGATATCTTAGTGTGTAGAATATTTCATACATATTTCATCTTTAGCATATAAATTATTTTTACGCCTCATAGAGATGTCAATGAATGAGGTTTATTGCACTGTTAGGATCCAGAATTTGACTCCAGGAGGAGAGTATGGCAGGGTGATGGTCTTGCATGAAGACAAATAATCTTTGAGAAGCACGTGCAGATACTTCGCGGAAGATTAGGACCTAGTGGTAAAATCGTTCACCTCTCTTTCAAACGGATTTCTAGGGTCTGAAGCAGCTGAATCCATGAGCATTAAGTACTTGTACATGCAAGCTATATATGAAGAAGGGAGAGCAACTGAAGAACTTGTATTAAATACTGCCCCTCATATTTGGTGGCATGAATGTTGGTGAGAATTTGAGTTGGCGGGCCAACAGAGAAATTTAGCAGCTGTATGATGAAGTGGATGTAATAAATCACATAAAGCTGAGAAGACTGCGTTGAGGGACCATGTTGTCCGAATGCCAACTGATGAGATTCCGACCAAGTCGGCTCCGAGGAAGAGGCAACCACGGCTTGGAAGGGAGGATGTTATCAGGGATTCCAGTGACTGAAAACCGCTACTTGTGAGTAACCGCACTAAACAGAGCTCATAGAGGAAAGCTCATAGGAGAGGCCAAGGTGAACAGAGGGCTGTATCGCCACGGATGGAGCCTATGGGATCTGCAGACCATCTAGGAGCTCATCCAAGTTCTATTAATTGGGTAGCCGTAATTGAGGAATAAATCTGGTGGTTGAGTGTGATTTCGGACAAATCACCTCCCTACACTAGAAATACAGTCTCTAGCATGAACTGTTATGCTTGATGAAGGTTGACAATTGTAAGTTCTTTTCATGGCTGAAGGTTTTTTCCTTAGGCAGCAATCATCCTGAATTATTTTTATTTTTTTTTAAATCTTATATATCTTATATATAGAAGAAGATTTCATTTAGGACACTTCTGTTTGCCTGTTCGTGTATCACCGTCGCGGAATCCCTGGACTAGCTATGGTTAGATACTTTTTTGTTTCGATTAATCGGAGTTGGGGAGGCGTATTTCGATGCAAGGTAAAGCGAATACTGTTATATATGGAATCCCCAAGTGGGAATGAATCAAAGGCTTGAGGAATGTGGCAATGGATTTTACAAGGGAGGATGATAATAACGTAGGAGAGGATCCATCGAGGGTGCCACCGAAGGATACATTTTAATTTTTTATCTATCGGCCATCTTTAGGAAGACGGATGGCCAAGAGAGCGGTGGTTAAGGGTTGAAAGTTTACGCGTACGATATAGATCATTTCCCGCCAGGGACCAGGTGTTCGCGCCATTGTGTTGCCAACAGAACGGCACATAAATCCCTGACTCTGGGAACAAATTCCCCCCCTCCCTAGGGACAATACATGATAACCCCAGAAAGAGGCCTTTTATTTCAAGACGCTCTTGGTCTTGTTGCTCGGTGATTCATAGGGCCGTGAGCCACCGCAGGTGTGCCATATCTGGACCTCCGTTTGTACTGTTGGCAGCACTGCCGATATATATCCGCCAATATATACCCATTACTCACCATACGTAATATTGTCCATCCTCGAAGGTGTAATAATTGTTTCTCATTCCTTCCTCATCTTCCTTCGTGAAAAATGTCCTTTTCGCTTCTCTTGATTATTCGAAGACATGCTCGAATATGGATATAATAATAAAAAGCCCGTTCTGCCAATCTCTGCTCACAAAAATCCAACCAATTACTACTATCCAATTCAAAATATGTTAGATCACTCTTAAACACATTCTCTCATGGGAGCAAAAAATCCTTGGGCACAACGGGCAGACGGGCAAAAAAATCTTAGAAATAAACTTGTAGTATTTATAGAAAGGTTTCAAAGGTTTATTAAAATATCAAAACAATAGTTTCACTTATGTTCTTTCTGTTATTTTAACAACTATGATCATGTGATTTGGCTATAAGTATGTACTGTAATGGATTTTCCAGAGTACAAGAAAAACCGTCTGGGAGGCACGTGTCCCCGTGCCCCCCCCTTATGCGCCCTTGGTCCCGAACCTTTAGGATGTCAGGTACTCGTTAAAAATTCCTATCCTTATTGATAGGCAACATTTAGAGCACCCAATTTAGCATGGTCTGATAAGCCATAGCAGCATAAAATGATGTTAAACGAACAAACAATCCTCCGATATATAGCCCCCGTCTACACTTCAGACGTCTACCAGTTGGCACAGCGATAATTTAAATCCGTTCGGTTCTAAGCCAATATTATTTATCAAAACAAGCCAGTTGAATTTGACGAATTTGGCAATTGAATTCAAGATAGCTAGTTATCACGAATTCCCCTAGATAGCAGTAGTGCAAGGCAGTTCCGATTAATAATGCAGCAGTTCTCAGCAATCGTACCGTTAAATATATATATTAGGAATATTCTTACAAAAAGTATTAGTGTATAATTTATATTTATTTATACTATAATTTCGATGTATCGAATAAAAATTAAAGAACGCTAATATCGATATTTGTTTTTAATTTTTTTTTCATTCTGATATAGCACCTAATGCACGTTTCGTGGTATATTTTTCTGATTTAATTTTTAAAGTTAGTTCATTTAAAGAAGATTGGTAACCTTTATCATTATTTCGTGAATATTTGGAAAAAGGTTGTTCCAAAATTAAATTATGCGGGATTGTAGTAGAAAGTTGGAGCTAGACTTAAGGTTATCGAGTCTTCGTCTCATCATGATTTCAAAGATATACGCCTCGTATCCTCAAACCCTTCGGATCGACTGGAAGATTTTTCTCCGGGAGGAATTTTAATTTCCAGAAGAAACCATCCGAAAAATCCCTTTTTGGGCAGGGGACTCTACGGACCTGGTTCCATTATTCCGACTTTATTGTTGACAAAATGAATAAAAGTGGCTCCTTTATTGTGGCCACGGGTTGACATATCATTAGTCGTGTTGAACATCATCCGGTCCGGGTAATAACATTGGAATATCTTACGTCTGTCCAGTTCGGTCTCATCAAAAGGCTGGATTCCGACTAATACTCTCGAGGAGGAAAAAAAAATATAATCAAATACCTACCGACAACTTTATACATTTTTAAAATTGAGGAATGTTGCTTTTATACCTCGTCCTTCTTAAAATTTACAACCTTCAACTGATGTCAATTTTGATCCTCCGTCAGGTGGGATGAGAAAAATATTTGTAAATGAAATATGCAAATTTATTTTTTTTAGTTTTTCCGTCCAACATACGATCACTAATGAGAAGATCTGACGCCTGTTACAGTACAATTGTCCGTTCTTCCGGATTTTTTTTCAACCCCTTATGAATTATGTAACAAACAGATGGCTCATTCTAACAGTTTTAATTTAATATTTAATTAGTTGAGATGTTACTTGAAGAGGATCGGAGATATAACTCAGAGACAGGACATGTATTCTTTACTTAATCCATTTTTTTAAAACTAACTGTATAAAATGCTTCCTTGTTGGATATTCAAGTTTATTTTGATTCTATTATTAACTTTACTTCCTCATATAAAATTAAGATAATTTTCCCAAAATTAATAACTTTCATTGGGAAAAAATAAACAAAGCATAGAAAAAAGGCCTATATTCTTCACGAAACCGGAGAAGCTTTCTACGAAAATATGAACGGTTTCAATTAATATATGGTAATTGGTAATTATATTATAATTATCACATATATTATAATCCTCCGTTTGCGCAGTAATTATTAATAAATATAATTAATAAATATTCCATAGTTTAGCTGTGCTAATTTCCACAGATTTCCGTATTCGTCTATAAAACTATCTCAATAATATACAATATAAAAAAAATATGGAAAAAAATCTGTAGCACTTCTAAAGGGATTTCATTACATGGTAGAGTGTATTGTTTCTAGCTAATGGTCGTTCTGGGAGGTGATTTGTAAGAGATCAAGCTCAACCGCCAGTTTTCCTCAATTAAAAACAGCCACTTAAAGAGGCTGAGTGAGCCTCAGGAAGGTCTATAATGGCTGTTATAAAATTAAATAATTTATCTATCGCGGCTGTATTTGAACTCGGAACCTTCAGGATAGCAACTCAGTGCTCTACAAACTTAACTATTGCGCCTCCGTTTTATAGTATATAAAACGTACATTAACAATTTTCGTATCCAGATCTAAAATAAATCTATATTGTTTTACTAAATTTACAATATAATTTAAAAGTCTTTTGAAGCTTATCATACTGAATAATTAGCAGGTGCTAAGCCACCTGTTTTGTAATCAACCAAATAGAAAATAAAGTGATTTTAAGAAAAATAAATTAATATCATTTAATTTTATATGCAAGGAAAACACCAATATAACGAAATATTAGAAAAATTTAGTTATTACAATTATAGGATAGAATTTATATTACAAAAAGCAGTTAATAAGAAGCTTAGATTTCTGAATATATAAATTTCAGTATATAATAATTTTGAATCCCCCAAACTACAAATATTCAACACTCCAAAACAATTTATGTATCTCTCTATTACATAAAACTGTTTTTAATGATACATTATTTTATTGCCGTTGTCTAGCAACCAATCTAGGAACTACTTTTGGCCAAGTTTTTCGTAGTCAGCTATCATCTAAATTTATAACTATTTTTAAAAATTGGCAAATCAAAAAGCCACTGTACCTGCCTTCTTCAAGCCGTTACACAAATTGCTACACTGTTTTTGAATTTAAATGTAATGCGTTGATTTAAAAAATAAAACAAGCCATATCACTAAAATAGAGCCAAAAACTCAAAAAGAAACACTATTATTTATTATAATGCAATTGGGAAAAACCACAATGCAAAACCTTATGTTTCAAAAATACACCCACTTACCAGTCGACGTTTCGCCTATTCAGGCATTATCAAGACACAAATACAAAAAAAGGTTATGTGAATCACATCTCGAAGACAAAGGTGCAATATATCCCAACGATCAACAGCCCAAACAGGCACCAAACATGAGACAGCACCCTACCACCAAGACGTTCAACATACAACTAGGTTGTGATTCACATAACCCTTTTTTGTTGTGTCTTGATAATGCCTGAATAGGCGAAACGTCGACTGGTAAGTGGGTGTATTTTTGAAACATAAGGCTTTGCACTGTGGTTTTTCCCAATTGCATTATAATAAAACAAGCCATCTTATTTAATATCAAAATTTAAATTTTAGGACTGTTATTTCAATGCAGAGAATGCACCAATTTATCTATAAAACAAACAAAAGTTTCATTATTTGATTAATGTAAAATAATTAATGTAAAATACACAATATCTCTAATACTCAGATGGCACTCACATTTTAATGGGGTACCTAGGCTACGAACTGAGTACTAAACTAAACTTCAATTTCTATAATAACATTGGTTTACCTATTAATGAACAGTTAGAAAAGAATATTTCTAATCGGTAAACTTATAAAAAAGAACACACAATATTATATATTCAGCACATAATGGAAAAAATAGATAGGTGACCCTAAAAAAATAGGCAGGTGACCCTAGGATTTTTTAAAGGGAGTAAAAAATTCTTAGTTATGCCGTCCTTCGGAAGGGACGTTAAACGGGGGTCCCGAGCCTGTACGATGTCAGGTACTCGTTAAAAATCCCTATCCTAATTAAACCTGGATAGACAAAATTTAGAGCTCCCACTGTAGCATCGTCCGATTAGCCATAGCAGCAAAAAAGTGACGTTAAATAAACAAACAAACAAACAAACGAAAAAAATAGAAAATAATTAAAAGCAATTTTTATTACAAAAACAATTTAAATTATTCTAAAATATTCAAAATAATGTTATAAGCAAAATAACCCATAGAAAATGATATATCAGCATCTCATATCATAGATAATGAAATATAAAATAATAATTTGAATTTGAATCTTGAGAAATTATGGGCATAAGAGGTGGGTAAGAAAAATTATAAAAGTCAATCTTTGGTATGTTACTTATATGCTGGAATTACTAAATGATTGTGTTAATTATATTTTATATATTACAATATAATCTGAAAAGTAACTTTATTTTATCTACGTTGAACATTAAGGAGAATAAAAAAAAAAAAAAAATTTATTATTAGTAGATAACAACATTGAAAGCAACATTTGTAGTGCATTTATTAATTTATATGACTACTAAGAAGAAGGATTATATTATTTATATCCTTACAAACAATGGAAGGAAATTCATTGAACTTATGATGATTTTGACATTAAATTATATGCTTTCTTCCGAGATTCACTGCTTATGTTTCTTTTAATTATAAACCATTTTCCATAGTTTAAATATAAAGAAAAGCATTTCTTAATTAATTTAATGTACAAAGGAAATTCAATTTTATTATGTTGATCTCATTTATTGTACATTGATATAATTTACATTCTGTTATAATTGTTTATGGTATAATGAGGTTCCTCCTGATGCATTTATTAAAACAATATTATTTATGTAATTATTTAACAAATTAATCTAAACTTAATGATCATTATGTCATCAATATGAACATTTATTCTTGCCATTTATTATAACTTTTCGCTAATAAAATCGTTTTTACCCTGAAACCATTAGATCAGAACAGAATTTGTAATGTTCTTTCTATCATATGAAAACATTTTATATTGATATTGCAATATTTTATTTTACTTTTCGTAAAGCGGGGTTCGTCCGTATTTGATTTGTGGTCAATTTGGTTTCTATAAAGAAATTTTTTCTGTAACAAGAAATACAGTTAATAATCGCAGAAATTATCTTAATATCATCTGCCAATAAGAAATAATTCACTTCTTATATATGTTCTTTGCGAAACAACAGAAGATATATGTATAATAATCTTGAATGTTTTTACCACCACATGTTATACACTTAAATGATTATGTTAATTATATTTTGTATATTACAATATATTCTGAAAAGTAACATTATTTTATTTGCGTTGAACATTGGACTCGACAGGCCTGTGCAGGTTCGTAGTATGTACTTCAATCTCAGTGTTAACCCAGCTATGAACCGATTCACATCGAACTAATTTTTACAGTAATTGGTTATGTATCGAGTTTATTCAATCTAAGTTTCAATTATTATAGCCAACTATCAAAGAAATCATTGTTGTTTTGTTATTTTCCGAAATAATTAATACTTCCTGTTTGATTAATGCACTAAAACTTTTATAATCATTTTATAGGTTTTTGTTACTAAGTATTACAAAATTAAATGATTAAGTAAAATGTAGTTTATCTATTAGAATATATCCTAGAAGTCATTTTATTTTCTCTACTCTGAACATTGGACTCAACAAGTCTGTGCATGTTCGACCTCAGATCTTCGTTCTCAATGTAGATCGAACTTTGAATCCACGTATAGTGAAGTGATTTAATAGTTAATTATTATTTAAATCGAATTTATTCATTCTAGGAATAAATAATTGTATTTAACAATCGAAGAAATCAAGACCGTCTCCTTTTGGAAGTAGAAATAAGGTAAATACTTCTTGTATGAGATGAAAATAGTTGACTGGATGATCTAATGTAAAGGAGATAGTTGGGGGGTGCAGTCAGAAAGAACACTGAATAAGTAATAAACTTATAATTATGTGCCGACGTTTCGACCTATAGTGTAGGTCATCTTCAGGGCGATTTGGAGAGAGAAGCTGTTGGGTTTACCGGCTGACTAACCATAAGTATTGTTGCTTCCAAATCGCCCTGAAGATGACCTACACTGTAGATCGAAACGTCGGCACATAATTATAAGTTTATTACTTATTCAGTGTTCTTTCTGACTGCACCCCCCAACTATCTCCTTTACAGTAAATACTTCTTGTTTGATGGATCTACTTTTAATGGTCACTAATTTAAGTACAATGATTTTAAACGGGTTCTTTTATTTTAAAAAAAAACACGATGTAAAATACTGGACTATAAACCTTCAATTTTTCATAAAAAAATGGGGAAAAACCATTATCCAGTCTGTATATATTCTTAATTTATTAAAATTATTCGAAGTATCGACAAATTGTTGTCATTTTAAATCATTTTAACTGATCTTCTCCGTCAAATAACAATCATATATAACTTAAAAAAGCTTTAAGTCACAAATCTGTAAAAAATAACAATTATTATGAGCAAAATGCATGATTCTAACCAATATATCCCAACAATCAGCAATATCAAGCATAGATACCTCATAAAATGCATTTTTAATGTTTAAATTTTTTTGATTTAATCAGTTTAATCAAAATATGATATTTTGCAAAAGAATTATATAGAAAAAAGTCAATATATCAGAAAAATATTGGTAGGTTATTGAGTCAGGTTAAATTATTCTTACTAGCTTTGTTTTTAAACTTAAACTATCTTATGTATTATTATTTTTTTATTTTAGAATAATAGATGAATATAGTTTAGTTATTTATAGTGGCTCCAAATATTTTCTTTTAATTTTGTTATTGTCAAATTTCATACAATTTTGGTTTTTAAAAACTGAAGGTATGCTATTCATTTTTTCAGTGTGTTGATAATGCAGTGCTAGTTTTGGATTTAGGTTTAAAATTATTTTTATGGTGATAAAATCTGTTTTTTAAGTGTGTGCTTGTATGTCCATTACTATGTTTATTACAGTTATTACAGCTGAGATTATACGTTTTTTTTTTATTATATTACATAAAATTAAATGATGTAGAATTTGTAAAATAAAATATGTTCCAACAAACCGTATAATTTTCTCTTTAATTTTAGCATTGAATTGAAAGTACTAATTAAAATGGTGGGATAATGACTTGAATATTTTTTCCTGCTAAAACTATACATATTTAAAAAAAAGTAAAACAATTTGAACTATAGAATACATGTAAATTATAGTTATACAGTTTGAACAACGAGTAGTTCAATTAAATGAGCAGTTATATAAATCATAAAATGGGGATTGGAACCTTCCAGTAGTAAATAAAAAAATATCTCAAACATAATCTGTAGCCTCGGTACATAGAAGAATGGTGCATAGAAACCATGTGCTTGAAGAGAAAATAAGTGTTTAAGAATTAAAAAAAAATCAAACTCTAATTCATATTTTTGGCTTTAATCGATTCTTGTGATATCTCCGATATTTCTGAAAACAAATTATTAAATGTCTGGAAACCTCAACATAAGACTGTCTACGACGATCCAGATACATAGCAGATTTATTTATTTTATTTAAAATATGCTTGTAATTTCAAATAGTATTTTCTTTTAATTATTCCTAGATTCAGTAAATAATAAGAACATTTAATTTTCCTATATATTTAAAGCTCTTAGATCTTTACAGTCCGGGAGCAGAAAAATGTGACTTAAATTACACTAAGCTTTATCTATTTCATTTAGTTATTTTTTTTTATAATAGTTTAATAATATACGCCCAGATGGAGGAATACAAGATGAGGACCAATCAAACATTTCATTGGTGTATTTTTTTCAGTTATTGAATTATAACTCCTTATAGTATTTCCTAGTGAAAATTGTATATTTCAAGAATTGAAATGCAATAAATATTTACTTTGAATAATTATCCTAACATAAACGGTCAAAATACAAGTCTTAATAAAGTTGCCAAGAAATTAATCAGTTGGAGCGGTGTATTTCGGTATATGAGTGATTCCATTCTAACAGTGACTGTATTGTTTGCTTTTACTAGTCCATTATTAATTCATCATTTCCATAGCCATTTATCAATTTTTGGTATCAATATGATCCACATGGATATATTTCATCATTTCTTTCATATAATATTAATTGCAGTCAGGAAAAAAATTGCAGTTCATAACTTAAATGTCAGTACCGTGTCAAGTCCATTGCTAGAAATGACTATGAATTTATTGTCTTTTGTAGCAATAAATGATCCAAATTAATTAATCCATCAATCTTAATGTTCAGTTCATAAATAGATTTAAATAATATTTATGAAGAATGTCTACAAGTTTTATTTCAGTGCCGTGGCATGGAAAATCATTATCATTCCCGAAACCTTGAAGTTGTGGCGAAATTCTCTCAGTCTTTCTTTTTTGTAAGAAAATATATTAACAATTAACGGTACTTGTGTCTTAATGCAGCCCTGGTTACTTTTCCCTGCTTGTTCGCATGCGCGAGCAGTTACATTTTGTAACGGTTACATTTCTAACCGTTACCTTCTATTTATTGGTGTTGAAAAATGATGAACAATTACAAATCAAAAGAATTTATTGACAAATGGAAAATAATAATAATAAATTATGAACAATTAAGAAATAAAAGTAATAAAAATCGCAATAATGAAAAATTATGTACAAAAAAATAATTTCAAACAATTAAGAATTAAGAAATAAAAGTAATGAAAAATTATGTAAAAAAAAATTGAAAAATGTAATATATGAAGAACAATTAATTAAAGAAGAATGAACAATTACAAAATACAAATAATAAAAATTTAATCGCATTTAGGTGGAAAATGCGTCGAAATAGACTTCAATATAGATTCAAAACAGTCTGTATTTTGTTTTGACTGATGCTGTCGCCATACGAACTCGCATAAATATGATTCATTTCCAAAAAACCCTTTCACCACAATACAATTTCATTTGATGGGAATTGCTACATTTTCTTTGTTTTGGTAAAATATTACGCTCCTGCAAAAAATGTATAGCTTGTTCTTCTGTTGAAGGCAAATCCCAAATACGCATCATTTTACACTAATTAAATTTTACACTAATTATTACTAAATACTAATTAAATAACTATAACTAAAATAATAACAACGAAAAATCTATAACAAAGGGTTCGCAGCCCGGCAGGTGGCCCTAGGATTTTTTTTAAGGGAGTAAAAAATCCTTAGTTACGCCGTCCTTCGGAAGGGACGTTAAACGGGGGTCCCGAGCCTGTACGATGTCAGGTACTCGTTAAAAACCCCTATCCTAATTAAACCTGGATAGGCAAAATTTCGAGCTCCCACTGTAGCATCGTCCGATTAGCCATAGCAGCATAAGGTGACGTTAAATGAATAAACAAACAAACAAATCTATAACAAAGAATAAAGAACAAATAACGAACAATAAACAACAAATAAGAAACAATAAATCAGCAATAATCAAAACACAGTAAGGAAGATGAAACATCACAGAACAAATCAGCTGTTAGAAATGTAACCGTTACAAAATGTAACTGCTCGCGCATGCGAACAAGCTGGAAAAGTAACCAGGGCTGCGTTTAGACATAAGTACCCAATAAACATTAAAAAGTAAAAGATGTTTAAATATTGAATTTAAAAAAATAATAGTAAAAAATTAACAGTCAGGAGAGAATAATATAGGTCACTCAGCAAGTAATTTTTGGTCACAAGACAATCTGAGGTAAATAAATTTTATTCTGTTAAAAACGTGAATCGTTCCTGTGGGATCTGAAGACCCATCAGGGCTCATTCAGCCTCTTTAGAGTGAGAAATTTGATTGATCTTTATTTTTTCTGTTATTAGTCTTACCTTAGAAACAGCATAGTTCTAACAAAGCATCTAAACCAATACGTTTCATTAGTTATGATACATTTTTTAAATTAATTTCTACGGCTAATTTTTCAAAATATAAAAGCTTATAAATATTTCAACATTATACAGTTATCTGTAATGAGATTTAACAATATGTTTTATGGACAACGATTGCTGTAGTTGATAGGGGTTGAGACCAGTATATTGTTGTGTAGGACTCTATAGTCCTAGAGACAGGACGAAGAAATAAAGAAATAAGAAGGAACGAATGTGGAAGGATTACAATACGTGTTTTAGTTTAAGAGCTCTCTCAATTTTATTATGACAGAAAGAATATGTCCTGCAATATGATACTTGCTGTCTCAATGCAAATCCGCCCTCCACTCTCCTTAGGCCCGGTTAATACAGAGAGGAATTATGGTTTCCATGTATGCAATCTATGCATGTATATGTTTTAATTATATTTGCACGAGTAAGATATTCCAAGTTATCATCATTGTTGCCTGTCTCACAGCTTATTATGCATCACAACTGTCGAAAATATATAAATTCAATTGATATGTTTATTTTATGATTAACAGGAACATTGTCGTGTTTAAAATATTAAATGGACGATTTTCCATAAATACCCTTCAAGTACATCAACAGTAATTCAAGATTCGCTGATAGAAAAAGTATTATGTTCATTTTTATTCCATTCATAGTTTTATAAAAAATGGAAAAACCAACCTGTAGCACTACGACCCATACGAGCCTTGGGTTTTGTACATAGTATAGACTGTACTGTTTCCATTTAGGTTCGAATACAATTTGAAAACTCGGAAAACATAACCTTTCGTCTCTAAAATAATGGAAAATTTCAAACCAGTCAGTAAAATTTTTGCTCATACAGTTATTTCCAAAAAAAAAAATCCAAATGAAGATGAAATGCTGTACATCTCACTATCAACAACCCAAATATAAATACAAATCAAGATATTGCTTATTTATAAACTCCTTAATTTTTTCAAGTATTTTAAAGATTGAGGGCTTGATCTTTTAGATTTTTCCAATTGCTTTGTAATAATAATTTATATGCATGTTATATATTTTTAGCTCACTTTGTTTAAAATACTTTTTTTTTAAATATTCAAGAGGATTATAACACAATATTTCTTTAATATAAGAAAGAAATAGTTGGGTGTGCAGTCAATGAAAACACCTTAATAAGTGTAACTTATTTATTATGTGCCGACGTTTCGGTCTACAATGTAGGCCATCTTCTGGGCTAATATAGCAAGCGGCGGCGTGGACGATCAACTCTTCCAGTTGAAGAGTTGATCAACAATTGATCGTTCACGCCGCCGCTTGCTATATTTGCCCAGAAGATGGCCTACATTGTAGGCCGAAACGTCGGCACACTATAAATAAGTTACACTTATTAAGGTGTTTTTATTGACTGCACCCCAAACTATTTCTTCCTTATATTAGAAGTTACAGTCAACCAATTCTTCTCTAATATTTCTTTAAGTTTTGATTATTCCCAATTAATTCAAAAGACTCATTTACATGACAGTTATCAGACCTATTTGGACATACGGAGTTGAGCTTTGTGGCTCTACTAAACCATCCAATTCATCTTGCATCCAATCCTTACAATCCAAAATCCTTCGTGAAATCCTCAATGCTCCTTATTATGTCACAAACAAACTCATCCATCATGATCTTAATACCCCATATGTTGCTGATTTTGCACAAACTAGATACCTATCCTTCCATAACAAGCTCCATACACACTTGAATCCGCTAGTCTGTCAACTTGCTTTCCATATTATTCCTGATAACCCTCCGAGGCATCTGAAAAGATGATGGCCTCGAGACCTTCTACTATAGAACTTTATTGGAGTGCTATCAATGGATAGTTTCTCCACAAGTGTTTTTTTTTTTCATGTCCTTTGTTCATACAGCAGATTTACTTGATGTAATATAATTACAGTTGTAAATATCAATAAATTATTCTATTCACAAAAAGGAATTTAAGTTTTGATTATTATCAATAATTATGTCAAAAACTAATTTTCTTATACTTTTCTAAAGTGTGGCCACCTAATTTCTTATGTTTCGAGTTCCGGTTCTGAACATGAAGTTTCAGCAGCAGAAAGCTTTACTTCTTTTAGTTTAGTTTTGTATTAGTGTTTATATCCTAACGGGTTATTCGCGATGAAGTTTTTACTTAAGTCGAACTATGGTCATCTTCGCCCATTCTTCAGTAAATATTGCCAAAAGGTTGAGGTTATATTTTATTTTCTGCGACAGATAATTATGGAGTTAAGGGGGCCGTGGTCCGACTTGATTTACGATCCCTCTGCCTCTCTCTCTCCTTCCCTAAGGCTGGACCAACTGATTCGTATTCCTCTGCTAAGTATGAGATTAAAAAGTATATTTAAGAGAGAGAGAGAAAGATAACTTTTTTGTGTTATTTTTTAAAAAAGGCGGAGGCTACGCCGACAAAGAGCACTGGATCCATATTTCTCCCCGAGGATGCGGGTCACGTAGCAATTACGTGTCGGACTCCACTAGCTTTCTAGTGTCCGCTCGTTCGGGGGTTGCAACCCTCTCCGCTGCTACGTGCACCTCCTTTTAGGGGACACCCCTCATACCGGACAATCGGAAATAATGAAGGAGAATCATAACTTATGGTCCGATACACTTTCTATTGGTTCGATGCAGACGAAATGTCTGTTTATGTTATTTCAAAAATACAACGAATATTGTTTAGTTTGCCATCGAATATGACCATTGAAACCCTCTATATCCGCGTATTTTTTTTATTAGATTAACTAGGACAATCGGTAACTCAAGCTGCAAGGGAGTCCGTTCTTTATAATACCACCGGGAAAGGTATTATAAAGAACGGACCTTGGAAAAATTCGCCATTTAAAAAATTATTGGTTTCAGAGTCGTGGTCAATAAGAGGTATATTAAGACCGTGTAAAAAATTCCAACGAAAAGCCCTTAGTCTCCAAACTAAAACAGAAATAGAAATTATCTGTCCAATATTTCGCCCATTCAGGCATCCTCAGGGTAGATAGAGAAAAAAACAACAACAAAAAAACAAAAGAACAAAAACAAAACAAACCATGACTAATGCACCCAAGAAACATCCCACCACCTCCAAGGCTCAAATGCAACTACTGAATCATAAGGAAGGTTACTCGACCCCGGCTGAGTCGAGAAATTATCTGTCCTAGAATAATTTCTATTTCTGTTTTAGTTTGGAGACTAAGTTGTTTACAATTATTTATTTTTTCCTGTTGTGCTTTTTGTAGTTTGGTGAGTGTATGTTGAATTTTCATATTCTCCGGTATCTATCAGCTGTTTTTATCTAACCTTAACCAGCTGGGGTCGAGTAGCCTTCCTTATGATTCAGTAGTTGCATTTGAGCCTTGGAGGTGGTGGGATGCTTCTTGGGTGCATTATTAATGGTTTGTTTTGTTGTTATTCTCTTTCTACCATGAGGATGCCTGAATGGGCGAAATATTGGACAGATAATTTCTATTTCTGTTTTAGTTTGGAGACTAAGGGCTTTTCGTTGGAATTTTTCCACGGTCTTAACATTTATGTAAGGTCTCTTTTTATGTTTCAATAAGAGGTATACCTACTTAATTTATCCTTACTACCCAAAGGTGAAACCATCTCATCCACATTATTTTGCAGTGATATTGACGTAATTTATCCAGAACGACCATAGAGATTCATTAATACAATTATTGGAATATTCTTTTTGTTATAAGAAGTTTCTCATGTTTAGAATTGCAGAATAATGTTACTAAAATTGATCGTAGATGAATAAATATGGTGAAAGATCTTTGGCATTGAGTAAAAAAATGTTTCTAAAATTATAAAAGATAAAGTAATTATAAAATGGAATTATTTTGCTCGAATGGTTACAAAGAATCGTAGAGTATTAATCAATGCTTCAAAATTACAAATGGAAGAGACCAGTTGTAGAGTGTGTGTAGAGTTCCCGTAATAGATTTAATCCAATAACAACCGCTATAGGTGCTAGTTCATTTAACATCAATTTATGCAATTATGGATAATCAGACGATGCTCCAGTGGGAGCTCTAAATTTTGCCAATCCATGTATTAAATGGATAGGGATCTACAATTACCTGATAGTGTACAGATTCTGATCTTAATTTACGTCCCTTCCGAAGGACGGCATAACTATAGATTTTATAATCTCTTTGAAAAGTCCTAAGGTCATCTACCAGGCTGCGAGCTCGCGGGCATAGTAGTTTGTTATGCTAACCATTAGACCACAGGTGACCCCTAAACAGCCGTAACTGGGCCTTATCTGCAGACCCTCCTTGGGATAATGTTGCTCTATATCATAGGTACCTTTAATTGGAGAAAAAATGAGGTGGTTGAGCGTCATCTGGGATAAATGATCTTCATGGTTGTCATAGAAACAGTATAGTCTCTACCATGTACTGGACCAAAGACTCTTTGTGGGTGGAAGTGGTACAGTTTTTCTTTTTAATTACTAATAACTATTTAATAATAACACTTTAATATAAGGAAGAAATAGTTGGGAGTGCACTCAATAAAAATTTATAATCCACCCCCTTTTTCTATATTTTAATCTTCTCATTTTGTATCTTTCCGTTTACCTCCTCATTTTTCTTTCCCTTTATATTACGTTTACATTTTATCCTTTCTGGACATTTATTTTCTATATTTTATATTCATATTCTTTAATTATTATATCTGTCACTATTTTAATTTCTGTTCATCATCTATAATTTTATTATTATCTGTCACTATTTTAGTTTTATTATATTCTGTTACCACTTTTATATTCATTATCTTTAATTATCACATCTAATCACTATTTCATCATATCTAGTCACTAGTTTAATTCCCACACTTGTACCACATTACTACATTACTTGTCACCATATTCTTGGTACTGCAACGTTTTTTACATGTTTTTCTGTTTGTTTCTCTCTCTTAGCCCTGAAGATGGCCTACATTGTAGGCCGAAACGTCGGCACACAATAAATAAGTTACACTTATTAAGGTTTTTTTATTGACTGTACCCCCAACTATTTCTTCCTTATATTAGAAGTTACAGTCAACCAATTCTTCTCTAACATGAATAACACTTTAAGTTCTTCCAATATCACTGATTGATTGATTGTTGTTGTATCGGATCAAACAATATGTCCCCTTGGGAGCGAACATATATGGACATACATAGATAACATTTTTGTCATTGCTAAAGGCCGCCGTGGAACATAGAAGTCGCCTTACATTATAATGTTATACTTTCACTATTTAGAAATCCGACCATTTACAGATCCTACGCGATTGGTGTAGTTCTGTACTCTTGATGAATATAGATAGATTAAGTGAAAAACAGTATATTTTTTAAAAAATATATCAATAAATCGAAGTATTGGAAGAAACTAGGCAATGAAAATGTTTAAATGATCAGATAGAAGTTCTCTTACTTGGAATCCTACTATTTTGGTTTGAAATTAAACATATCTACATCCCAAACTAAAAAGAAATTGGAAATTGCCTGCCTGAGAATTCCAAACATGTCTGGTCTAATCCTGCCTTGAGCACGACACGCATTGCTGTTGGAATCCTTTACAAGGGAAACTTCAAATGTATTCGTTTTGAAACTTTTCTAAAGGTTATTTTTCCCTTGTAGGTTATTGTTCCCTTGTAGGTTATTGTTCCCTTGTAGGTTATTGTTCCCTTGTAGGTTATTGTTCCCTATAAATTCTCTAAATTATACAAAAAAGTTTTTAGTGATTTCATATTTACTCGGTGTTGCCAAACCATAAACCCTGAATCTTTATTCTACATATAAATCGATTTTCGATGATTAATTTTACAACACGAAGTCTTTACTTTCTCTTTGCAATATTTTATAAATTGTAAAGTATCGCTATGTGTATAGTGCTGAGTTGCTATGCCGGAGGTTCTGTGTTAAAATCCCGCAGTAGCAAATAAATTATTTAATCTTTTAAATAATTTATCCGTCACGGATGGATCATGTGAGGTCTGCAGGCCCTCCTTGAACTCACCCAGCATTTATTAAGTGGGTACCCTAAATTAGGTGACCAAAACGTTGCGGCTTAGCGTGATGTAGGACAAATTACTTCCCTGCACGACCGTTATCATAGAAATAGTACAGTCTCTATGATGTATTGAACCCAAGAACCTTATTGATGATTTGGTTCAGATTTTTTTTTATATGTAATGGTACTTGTGTCTTAACGCAGCCCTGGTTACTTTTCCCTGCTTGTTCGCATGCGCGAGCAGTTACATTTTGTAACGGTTACATTTCTAACAGCTGATTTGTTCTATGTTTCGTCTTGCTTACTGTGTTTTGATTATTGCTGATTTATTGTTTCTTATTTGTTGTTTATTGTTCGTTATTTGTTCTTTATTCTTTGTTATAGATTTTACGTTGTTATTATTTTAGTTAGTTATTTAATTAGTGTAAAATGATGCGTATTTGGGATTTGCCTTCAACAGAAGAACAAGCTTTACATTTTTTGCAGGAGCGTAATATTTTACCAAAACAAAGAAAATGTAGCAATTCCCATCAAATGAAATTGTATTGTGGTGAAAGGTTTTTTTGGAAATGAATCATATTTATGCGAGTTCGTATGGCGACAGCATCAGTCAAAACAAAATACAGACTGTTTTGAATCTATATTGAAGTCTATTTCGACGCATTTTCCACCTAAATGCGATTAAATTTTTATTATTTGTATTTTATAATTGTTCATTATTCTTTAATTAATTGTTCATCATATATTACATTTTTCAATTTTTTGTTTACATAATTTTTCATTACTTTTATTTCTTAATTGTTCATAATTTATTATTATTATTTTCCATTTGTCAATAAATTCTTTTGATTTGTAATTGTTCATCATTTTTCAACCCCAATAAATAGAAGGTAACTGTTAGAAATGTAACCGTTACAAAATGTAACTGCTCGCGCATGCGAACAAGCTGGGAAAAGTAACCAGAGTTGCGTTAAGACACAAGTACCTATTTAATCATATTCTCTCTTGTATGATAACTCGTCTCTTATGTTATCATCTGTACCTCTCACTCATTTAATAGATCTACTTACAATGAAGATCCTCATACTCCAGATACCTTGTTATCCAGACCATACCACACGACGTTAACTATGCAACTTTTCTATCACCATTATATTTTCGAATAGCAATTTAATTGAGCCGCTGACTTATAGAATGACGGAGAGAAGCAAATACTTAGCGAAGCGGTTGGGCGAGGTCCTTGATTCAGACACAGTGGAAGAGGAACAAGGGGAAAGAATGCCGCGCGATAAGATCGGGCCGCCATGTCCATGTAGTCCATGAGTTCGCTCCTGCATTAATTAGTTGAAATAAAACAGAAAATCTTTACCCTCTTAATTAGTCGCTTCCATTTACTCTCCACGCACTCGCCACGCAACCCTTATATACTTACTTATTTATTTATATACATAAAACATTAACATGCATCCTCTGCAGGTATGTTACATTCCCGAGGCTTTATACGTAGGCGCATGGTAACATATGTTACATACTGGAGGCCCATGGTGATATATGCTCCATGATCATTGTATTCGAAAACGGATGCTCCACTAAACCGCTGCATTTATAAGACAATGAAACTTAATCATTGTTCCATTGATATTAATCATTTACTTACCAACATTTTAAATAATTAAATCAATAATGATGAGCAAAAAGGTCAAGAAGAGACTAAATTCCTCAGTACATGTAAAAAAAAAAGTCACTGCAAAGAAGATGAAGAGCGGCACATCTCACACCAACAGTCGAACACACTCATCAAATAGACACAGGAAT